>OY740794.1:1352557-1922557 GCA_963514005.1 Raja brachyura | reverse complement strand
TGTTGAGGCCACATTAGGAGGGGCAAATGCAATAGACAGTTTGAAGAGGTGCAAGTGAACCTCTATCTCACTTGTGTCTCTGAATGGGAGAGAGGGAAGGTGCAGTAGCAGGTATTCCATCTCCTGTGGAGGGGGTGGTTTGGGTGTAAAGTTATGCACAAACCAAGTAGTTGTGGAGAGGGTGGCCTCTATAGCAAGTGGAAAGGGATGGAGATGGGAAGTTGAAACTGGTAGTGGGGTCAGGTGGTGAAAAAGTCGGAGAAAATTGGGGGGGGGGGGGTGGAGGGGGCATTAGAAATGGAAGATTTGTTTTGCCTACTGTAAAGTGATGGAATCTTTAGCAAAACCGTCTATATCACATTTAAACCTCAGTTGTCCATGGTTCTTCAGCCTGAATTGCAAGCTCAAACTCCTGCAGTATTTCACATCCATTCTCTCAAGTTTGCAGTTACTTAGATTTTCCACTTACTATTGCATGTTTTTTTAGCTGTGATGATTCCCGATATACGATCCGCATTTCTGCCATCAGTGTCCAGAGAAATTTCCAGTTGGCCATGTGAAAGCAGAAACATCTCCTTGTTACTGAGGTCAGTCATCACTTCAGCAAAACTGGAGTCCTGGGCAAAAGGTAGAGTTATTTCTCCCAGCTTCACATAAAGTAAAAACATCATTGCGCTTGCATTGTTACTATTCAACTTCAACGGAATCAACTTTCTAAGTATGAATAAAGCAACAGAGTACAATAGCATAGTGGGTAGATGAATGAGTTAGATTCCACTGCCCTGGACCTTGAAATGACTGTTCAATCTCACCATGGCATTTTTGAAATTTAAAGTGATTATATAAACCTGAAATTAAAAGCCAGTGTAAGAATTAATGTGAGTGAAACAAATGGATTGTTGTTAGCGGTGGATAACAGTGCAGGCTCGAAGGGTCAAATGGCCTCCTCCTGCACCTATTTAGTAAAACCCATTTGGTTCACTAATGTCCTTTATGGAAGGAAATTTGTAGTAGGTCCCACTGCACCTAGTTTAGTTTCTTTGTTTTTGGTTTGGAGATACAGCGTGGAAACAGGCCCTTCGGCCCACCGAGTCCACGCCGACCAGCGATCCCCGCACACTAACACTATCCTACATACACTAGGGAGAATTTACATTTATACCAAGCCAATTAACCTACAAACCTGTACGTCTTTGGAGTGTGGGAGGAAACTGGGGATCCCAGTGAAAATGCACGCAGGTCACGGGGAGAACGTACAAACTCCGTGCAAACAGCACCTGTAGTCAGGATCGAACCGGGTCTCTGGCGCTGTCAGGCCACAACTCTACTGTGCCACGCTAATAGTTGTTAGCCCAAGTGCAGTTAACTACAAAATTGTCCTCTCAACAAGCGCAGGGCAGAGCCAGGCCAGACTTAAACCCGGGTTGATTTTAGAAAAGAGAATCTGGGAAATAATTACAACTGTGAGAACAGTCAGTAAAGTTGAACTGGTGATGTGGTTTCAAAAAAACATGAAGTGCTGGAGTAAGTCAGCGGGTCATGCAGGATCTGGGGAGAACATGGATAGGTAACGTGTTAGATCGGGACCCTTCTTCAGACTGTCAGTGGCGCCTTTGGGAGGGGAAGAGAAAACTAGACGAGAGGACGGGCAGCACAAAGCCTGGCAAGAAATAGGTGGATTTAGTTGAGGGGGAGAGGGTGCGGGGGGGGGGGGAGGGGGGTTGATAGGCAGATGGTTGAACAAAAGCCAGATCTGAAAAGACAATGGATGTTAAATACAGACAGAGTTGTGAATTGTGAAGCCAGAAAACAGAATGTAGGTGGAAGAGGAGGGGCAGGGGAGAAATGTGTACGAGTCTAGGTAGGGCACAAGGAAGAGAGGGGAGACAAGGGGAAGGAGGAGGGGAAAGTGGGGTTGGTAAGTTACCCAGAATTGGAGAATTTACTATGTAGGAGGGTTCTGCAGATGCTGGTTAAAACCGAAGATAGACACAAAAGCTGGAGCAACCCAGCGTGTCAGATGGGTCGAAATCCTTATTCAATCTGAAGAAGGGTCTCGACCCGAAACCTTACCTATTCCTTTTCTCCAGAGATACTGTCTGTCCCGCTGAGTGACTCCAGCTTTTTGTGTCTATCTTCAGTGTTCATACTGTTTGGTTGTTTTCCAAATGCAGTACAGAGAAACGTTCCATGTGAATTCAAGTGCAATGGAAAGATTCTCAAGTATTTTAAAGCGTGGATGGAGTATTTATTATTCCTGCATTACTCTGTCTGTGATCCATGCCTTGTATGTTTAATGTTTACAATTATTACAGTGCAAAATATGGGAAAACAAAGTCTTACATGGGAGGATATGTTGGCTGTGACTTCTCTCAATGGCCGGTCCCGGTACAACAACTGCACCCGTACTGGGATTAGACTGCGATCTGCAACAGAACACCAGGATTATGAGTGAGTAACATACCACAGGTTCATAGAACACAGAATAGTACAGAACAGGAAGAAGCCCCTCAGCCTACAGCATCAGTGCAGAACCTGATGCTAAGATGTTTTAATCTTTTCTGCCTGCACTGTGCAGATAAACAGGATCTTTGCAATACGCATAATCAAATGCAAAACCGCAATATGTGAAGCTGATACTATAATAGAACTGTCAAGAACAAAATTTGGTTGTGAAAATCGTGATTGGTAGAGCATTACTGACTTCAAAATCTCCCATAATGACAATGGTTATGTGTGTATTGCCCCATGTTAGGATGCTCGAATGCAGGATGATGTTATGATAGAGGATTATAACATATTTTTGTACTGATGCCCGAATCCAATGTAAAAACAGTGCGGTAAATGTTGTTACCCTTTGTAGGAGTGCTCTTCAGCAACCCTTTGAACATAATGATAAAGTGTAGATTGTCTTCGACATCACTGAGGGTCAGCATGGCAATACCACCCAGTCCGGTGCCGTCTGGGTCAGCTGAGGTCAGAACAGAACTGAATGTTTCTAGAGGAAAAAGGAACATGTTTGTAACATACGAGACAATGCTTGCTGCCACATTAGGAATTGCAGCATGTAACCAACTGATATTTGTTACACTAGTTTTGTTACACTTTGATTAGTTTGGGTGTCAGGGGTTATGGGGAGGAGGCAAGAGAATGGGGTTAGGAGGGAGAGATAGATCAGCCATGATTTAATGGCAGAGTAGACTTGATGGGCCGAATGGCCTAATTTTTCTCCTATCATTTATGACCTTATGACACTATTTCAATTGATTAGTTTCCAGAAGCTCGATCGCCAGAGAAAGCCACTGGTGAACATATTGCCTTGTGTCATTTAGAAACATAGAAACATAGAAAATAGGTGCAGGAGGAGGCCATTCGGTCCTTCCGCCCTTCGAGCCAGCACCGCCATTCATTGTGATCATGGCTGATCGTTCCCTATCAATAACCCGTGCCTGCCTTCTCCCCATATCCCTTGACTCCACTAGCCCCTAGAGCTCTATCTAACTCTCTCTTAAATCCATCCAGTGACTTGGCCTCCACTGTCCTCTGTGGCAGGGAATTCCACAAATTCACAACTCTCTGGGTGAAAAAGTTTTTTCTCACCTCAGTCTTAAATGACCTGCCCTTTATTCTAAATGACCTCCCCTTTGTTTACGTTATCTTCTAAACATAGTATTGTTTATGAATGCAGATTTCTGGCTATTCTCCAGTATCTCAGAGTGAATGAGGGGAAAGAGTCGCAGCCGCCTCAAGCCCTGCGTGTATGCGTAAACTAGATGTATTTTAGGTGTGAGATTTACCAGCAAAGAGTGCTCGGTGTTTGACGATTCTGCCGTGGATGCCAGCATCTGATCGTGGCTGCGTTATCAGAGCAATGTGGAGTTGATCAGACTTCAGCAGCTTCATGTAAGGTTTATGCACATTCCTCCATATGCCACAGATCTGCAAACAAGGCCAAATGCACAGGTCACAGACCAAACATCAGAAGATACAATGGGGTGGTAAGGGATGCGGGGTGATCAGCAATTTACCAGGTTGTTTTGAGGTGAAGACATCTTGTGGACTGGATGTTCAAATAAGACTGTCCCATCTCGATCCCGGAAGCTCACCCTAATAGGGCGGCTGAGTCTACAGACCAGAAAGAAACAGCTAGTATTCAGGCACAAGGGATATCATTTAGCTAACAACAAAATCTGATTGTCTTGGTTCTCTTACTTCCTCCTGTTTTTTTCTAAGAACATAGAACAACAGTCCAGCAAAGGAACTTCAGCTTACAATGTCTGTGCTGAATATGATGCAAAGATAAACTAATCTCATCTGCTCACACATGGTCCATATCCCCCCATTCTCTGCAGACCCATGATTTAAATCACACCAAGCTTGATCATAATTCCATCAGGCCATTCTGTCCTATATCCTTTGTTAGAACAGTTAAAAGAATTGATTCACCATCCATATCTAAATTGTTCCAGATCTCCACCATTATTAAAGTGGAAATATGTTTTCTGATTTTACCGAATACTCCAGTTCTATGTACTTCCATATCAGGAAATGGTTTCACTTACTAATACATTCCTTATTACTATAAACACCTTCTGATTTCAAGGTAACACATGCCAGGTTTCTGCTGCATAAACTGCATAAGGAGTTTAACCCTTAGGCCCTACTATCCTTTGGATGTATATATCCTGCACCTCCTTTCAGTCCAATTTGCCTTTCCCGATACATTGCAAGTGAGAACTGATCGAGGCTCAATTTAACTGAAGCATCATTCTCTCTGCCTGCATTTTCATGGTCTCTGGCCAACATTAGATTGTATTTTGTTCTGTGTTTATACTGGCATTTGATGATTTGTCTACAGGGAACATGTTCACGTCTATGTTCATCTTTGCGTCTCTGCACAATAAGAAAATATTTGGGTTTTCCTTTCACAGATCTAAGGTGGAAAACCCATACTCTCCTCCCCTCCCCCACTTAGCTTTGTGTTGCTCTTTGTCGATGCTCCTTTGTGCATTATAAATGTATTCTTTCAAACATATAACTTGGGGATTCCACTACCTTAGTGGTACATGACAACTTTAATAAGAACTCTGTTCTTTCATTCAAATTATAAATATAGTGAAACCCTAAAGCCATATAACCATTTAACCATATAACAATTACAGCACGGAAACAGGCCTTCTCGGCCCTTCCAGTCCGTGCCGACCATTTATTTTCCCCTAGTCCCATCTACCTGCACTCAGACCATACCCCTCCATTCCCTTCCCGTCCATATACCTATCTACTTTACTTTTAAATGTTAAAATTGATCCTGCCTCCACCACTTCTGCTGGAAGATCATTCCACACAGCCACCACTCTCTGAGTAAAGATGTTCCCCCTCATGTTACCCCTAATCTTCTGTCCCTTAATTCTCATGTCATGCCCTCTTGTTTGAATCTTCCCTACCCTCAATGGGAAAAGCTTATCCACGTCAATTCTGTCTATCCCTTTCATCATTTTAAAGACCTCAATCAAGTCCCCCCCTTAACCTTCTGCGCTCCGAAGAATAAAGACCTAACTTGTTCAACCTTTCTCTGTAACTTAGTTGCTGGAACCCAGGTAACATTCTAGTAAATCTCCTCTGTACTCTCTCTATTTTGTTGACATCCTTCCTATAATTAGGCCACCAAAATTGTACACCATACTCCAGAATTGGTCTCACCAATGCCTTGTACAATTTTAACAATACTTCCCTACTCCTATATTCAATGCTCTGATTTATAAAGGCCAGCACACCAAAAGCTTTCTTTACCACCCTATCGACATGCGATTCCACCTTCAGGGAACTATGCACAGTTATTCCTAGATCCCTCTATTCCACAGCATTCCTCAATTCCCTACCATTTGCCATGTGAAGCCCAATACAGATCCCTGAGGAACATCACAAAACTCCTCCACCTCAAATCAAGGACAGTTCATTTCCCCTTAATTTCCTTACACTACCTTCCAATCAATTGCCTTTCTATCACAATGGTATCCTTGTATATTGCAAAACATACTTGGCGAATACAATCTGATTCTGATTCTGATTAATCATCTGTTCTCATTTTCCTATTTATTAACAGCCTTCTATTGCTGACTTACTCAATACAACTAATATGATTAGTCCAACCGTACCTGCCTTCTATATCAAAAAACACTGTTTCATACCTACCCTTCTGTCCTTGGCCTCCTACATTGGCACAATGAGGCCAAATGCAAACTGGAAGAACAGCACCTCGTACTCTGCTCCTCGTACTCACCTCGTATCTACATTCAATTCCCTCATTTCAAGTCAAGTCACACCCCTTTGTTGCCACTCCCGGTGAGAACCCATCTCTTCCACCATCTCCTGCCACCCTGAGCCTAGAACCCCCCCCCCCCCCCCCCCCCCCCCGGTATGCTCCTCTCCCATCCATGCCCCATATTTCCATTTATACCATCCACCCTGTGACTTTCCACCCATATCACTCCCTCTGGCTTTACACTTCATTCCTTTTCTTTCCTTATCTGACCCCTTTTGTTTCCTATTCACCTCAAGCCTATCACCACCTATCTGCTAATCACATCTCCTGTATTCGCCTATCACTTGCCAGGCTTCTCCGCATTCCCACCTCCCTTTTCCGGCTTTCTCCCCCTACTCCATCAGTCTGAAGAAAGATGCCAATCCAAAATCCCATCGGTCCATTTACACCAAAGATACTACCCGAGTTCCTCCAGCACCTTGTGCTTTGTTCAAGATTCCAGCATCTGCAGTTGCTTGTGGCTCCTGCCCTCTCTATTTGTGCTGACTCTCTTTAAAGAGGTGATACTTGGCCAAACGTATGTACAGGTATTAATAAATTGTAGAAATATTTATACTTCCGTATTTGTGTTGTTCTGCCTCACCCTTTAACGTGAAATTAAAAGTTCTAAAAATATCTGTGGTGATTATGCATTTAGTTCAACATAGTCTCAACTGTCCAAATTTGCCTGTCCATTTTTAGCATTAATGATACTAAAACTTCAACTTCCAATCATGCCCCACACGGCAGATCTCTGAAATGGCAACTGCACTGCACACTTTAAGAGTAATTTCCAATGTGAGAATTTAGCATTGGGATCCAAGATACTTGGCAAGTTGGATCCAGACTGGAAGGAAGCAAAGAGTTGGCCTTTGGGAGCTCTCAAGGCTGTTTGCTCTGTTCTACAGAGCTCAGTGCAGCAGAATGATAAATGCATGAGCAATGATTGAGAACTTAGCAAAAGTTGCCAAATTATGTATGTGGTTGTTAGTGACAAGGGAAGTCTTGATTGTGGAAAGGCTTTCATAGTTTGACCAGGTGGGTGGAATTATGGCAGTGGAATCTGCAGAGAAGAGAGGAAGCGCATTTGGGAAAGCAGGCATGTGCCCAGTGACAAGTGTAGAGGAATAGGGAAAATGTGGGCCATTTTAGTGGGAGACACTGTGGAGGAAGGCTTACCTGAGCTGTGGAGAACACATGAAGCCAACATGAAGCGCTGTTTACAATGAATGTTGCAACATTGGAGGAGGTGCAGAGATTTATGAGTCTGTTGACAGGGCGAGATGGTTCTAGTTTAGACGACTGGTTAGTTAGGCTGCAATTGTTTTCTTTGGAGCAGAAAAGCAGGAGAGGCCTAGACAAATGTAACAGGAGGGACCCATTGGGTCTTGTGGGCAGGCATGTGGATATGCAGAGAATGGTGGGATGGGGGTACTGCAGACAGAGGAGATTAATTTAACTTGGCATCCATGTTAGGCAAGGGTTTAGTGGGCTGAAGGGCCTGTCCCTGTATTGTACTGTTCTATGTTCTACTTTGCCACAGAAGGCTGTGGAGGCCAAGTCAATGGATATTTTTCAGGCAGAGATAGAGATTCATGATTAGTATGGGTGTCAGGGGTTATGGGGAGAAGGCAGGAGAATGGAGTTAGGAGGGAGAGATAGATCAGCCATGATTGAATGGCAGAGTAGACTTGATGGGCCGAATGGCTAAATCTGCTCCTATCACGTATGAACATTCCTCCACTTGAACAGGTTACAAGGTTAAGGAAATGAGTAGTGCAGGAAGGAACTGCAGATGCCGGTTTAAACCAAAGATTAGACACAAAAAGCTGGAGTAACTCAGTGGGACAGGCAGCATCTCTGGAGAGAAGGAATGGGTGATGATTTGTGTCGAGACCCTTCATCTGAAGAAGGGACTCGACACGAACATCTCCAGAGATGCCGCCTGTCCCACTGAGTTACCCCAGCTTTTTGTGTCTATCTAAGGAAATGAGTAGTTGATTTCACCCAAAGAGTGAGGGGGTCTGTGGCCCTTCCCCGAAGCTACAGCAGTGAATGTGTAGGAAGGAAATGCAGATACTGGTTTAAACTGAAGATAGTAGCCTCTCGCTCTCACCAAGCAGACAGCTAACAATGGCGTTTTGTTTATCATTGTTACCTTTTTGCATATCTTTCATTCATTTCATGAGATCATAAGTAATAGGAGCAGACGGCCTCCTTAACCTTCTGTGGCAAAGAATTCCACAGATTCACCACCCTCTGACTAAAGACATTTCTCCTCATCTCCTTCCTAAAAAGAACGTCCTTTAATTTGGAGGCTATGCCCTCTGGTTTTAGACTCTCCCATTAGTGGAAACATCCTCTCCACATCCACTCTATCCAGGCCTTTCACTATTCTGCATGCTTCAATGAGGCCCCCCCTCATTCTTCTGAACTCCAGCGAGTACAGGCCCAGTGCTGACAAACACTCATCACATGTCAACCCACTCATTCCTGGGATCATTCATGTAAACCTCCTCTGGACCCTCTCCAGAGCCAGCACATCCTTCCTCAGATACTGGTGCCCAAAATTGCTCACAATATTCCAAATGCGGACTGAGCGCATTCATTTATTCTATACCTGTCAACATCAACACATGTATCTCTTGTTTCCCTTTCCCCTGACTCTCACTGAACAAGGGTCTCGACCCGAAACGTCACCTATTCTATTTCTCCCGCGATGCTGCCTGTCCCGCTGTTACTCCAGCTTTTTGTGTCTACCTTAGGCGACGGCACGGGTTTGCTGAAGGGCAGGGTGATGATGGTCAGAGGTTGTGAGGCAGAATTGTGAGGAGGAGTGGGCTTTGGGTGCTGCTGGTGACTCGAGTCTCCGCTATCGACGCCACTTCCCCGCTGAGTCAAACACTTCCCTCCAGCCTTCCTCCTCCCATCTGGAGTCCATGACTCGCACGGCCAGAAGGAGGTGGGAGTTGCCTCCGTGCAGCCGGTTTCGCAGCTCCAGCATGTGATGGGAAAGGGTGCTGGGGCATTCACTCCAAGTCGCTTAAAATACTTCTCGCTAGGTGTGGTCCAGAGCACTCACATGGGTATCACGATACCCGTGACCCGCTCGCGGATAGCCACAACATGCTGGAGTAACCCAGCGGGACAGGCAGTATCTCTGGAGAGAAGGAATAAATGCTGTTTCTGATCGAGATGCCCAGGGGTCAGGGGAGAAGGAAATGAGAGATCTAGAGAGATATAGCAAGTTTGCACAATATCCCCTCCCTCCCTCCCTCCCTCCGCCACCACCTGGTCGCTGTTCCAAATACCTTTCACAGTGAATGGCGAAGATGAGGTTGGATCTGACCAGAGTGAGCCGAGCTTTAGCCACCGCCCTGGACACCGACCGGTGGCCAGATGTTGCCGTGAGCAAGGCCACAAAATCTACGAAAAAGCAGAGAGGCTGGTGAGTAGCCATCACGGCCACCTTCAGCAATGGCTGTCTGCACGCGGGTGGGTGGGCGGGCGGGCAATGTGTACCTGTTCTGCTGTCCTCCATGTACATGTCCTCAGATGTGATGTACGAGCGGTCGTTGTGACTCTTTTGCAGGTCATCCTCCTTCTCAAGAGGAAAGTACTCAAATCCCTCGACGTTGGGGTTGGGTTTCTTCTCCGAGCTGATGGCACTTTCTGCAGGATGGACAACACGACAAGGTCATAAGGTCATAAGTGATAGAAGCAGAATTAGGCCATTCGGGCCATCAAGTCTACTCCGTCATTCAATCATGGCTGATCTATCTCTCCTAACCCCATTCTCCCCATAACCTCTGACTAGAGAAATTCCTCCTCATCTCCTCAAGAATCTATCTATCTCCATTGACTTGACCTCCACAGCCTTCTGTGGCAAAGAATTCCACAGATTCACCACCCTCTGACTAAAGATATTCCTCCTCATCTCCTCAAGAATCTATCTATGTCTGCCTTAAAAATATCCATTGACCTGACCTCCACAGCCTTCTGTGGCAAAGAATTCCACAGATTCACCATCCATCTGACTAAAGATATTCCTCCTCATCTCCTTCCTAATGGAATGTCCTTTAATTATGTGGCTATGACCTCTAGTCCTGGACTCTCCCACTAGTGGAAACATCCTCTCCACATCCATTCTATCCAAGCCCTACACTATTCTGTACGTTTCAAAACCGCGCCAGGGCACTCTTTGTAATGTTGCAGATGGGTGAGAACTGAGGAGAGGGAACGAGGCTCACCTTTGGGGCAGGTTTTACAGCAGTGTCCAGGCAGCAAGATCGGGGCATGACACGGCGGCGCACGGCAATCGTGTTTGATATTTCTGCAACTCACTTTTCCAATCACTTTACCCCTTCGATTGGGTTGCTTTAGAAAAGACAAAACGTTGAAACCAACTTTATATTTTATGTTTGAAATTATACTAGGAATGAACAGAGTACTGCCAATTATCTTAATTAAATACATCACTAATAATGAAATGTATAACATATACACTGCACCATTTCATCTGCCCGGATACCACCGTATGACACAAAATGCTGGAGAAACTCAGCGGGTGAGGCAGCATCAATGACAATGTCTTGATTGGAAATGTCGCCAATTCCTTATCTCCATAGATGCTGCCTCACCGACTGAGTTTCTCCAGCATGTTGTGTCTACCTTCAATTTTACCAGCATCTGCAGTTCTTTCTTAAACATTTTGTCCCCACCGTATGATGTTAATTGCCCCATTTCCCACCTCCACCTGCAACACACTAATCATGAAAAGGTGACATTAACTTTCTTTGATTAACACGCGATTTGATTTAAGGAGTAATTTGTCGCCCTGTTTAATAATTCAGGATGACAACGTTCGTCAAAGATGATATTATTTATCAGCTAATTGAGTGTGAAGAACAAACGTCGCCTGTCCATTCTCTCCACAGATGCTTCATAGCAAAAGGATTTGGGTATAGGAACAGGGAGGTTCTACTTCAGTTGTACAGTGTCTTGGTGAGACCACACCTGGAGTATTGCGTACAGTTCTGGTCTCCAAATTTGTGGAAGGACATTATTGCCATAGAGGGAGTGCAGAGAAGGTTCACCAGACGGATTCCTGGAATGTCAGGACTGTCTTATGAACAAAGACTGCATAGACTCGGTTTATACTCTCCAGAATTTAGGAGATTGAGAGGGGATTTTATAGAAACTTACAAAATTCTTAAGGGGTTGGACAGGCTAGATGCAGGAAGATTGTTCCCGATGTCGGGGAAGTCCAGGACAAGGGGTCACAGCTTAAGGATAAGGGGGAAATCCTTTAAGACCGAGATGAGAAGGACTTTTTTCACACAGAGAGTGGTGAGGCTTTGGAATTCTCTGCCACAGAGGGTAGTTGAGGCCAGTTCATTGGTTATATTTAAGAGGGAGTTAGTGGCCCTTGTGGCTAAGGGGATCAGAGGGTATGGAGAGAAGGCAGGTACGGGATACTGAGTTGGATGATCAGCCATGATCATATTGAATGGCGGTGCAGGCTCGAAGGGCCGAATGGCCTACTCCTGCACCTAATTTCTATGTTTCTATGTTTCTATGCTACTGACCTGCTGAGTTCCTCCAGCACTTTGTTTTTTGTTCGGGATTCTAGCATTTACAGTTTCTTGATTGGTTGCTGCAGGAAGGAACTGCAGATGCTGGTTTCAACCGAAGATAGACACAAAATGCTGGAGTATCTCAGCGGGACAGACAACATCTGCATTCCTTCTCTCTAGAGATGCTGCCTGGCCCGCTGAATCACTCCAGCATTTTATGTCTATTAAATTGGTTGCTAATTGGAATTACTTATCTTCATGAAATACACATTCATCTGTGGAGAAAAATGCCAGCAGATAGCACCTAATTAGCGAGGCTAATGGAAGCGGGTGTCCCTTAAAAGGGAATGTGTATTGGCAGCAGCTATTTTTGGTGTTTTGCTAATGGGGGTGTCATAAATGGCGTCATTGTGTATAATTTGTTGACTGGCACAGAAGGTTTTGTTGAGTAAAATTTTGTTTACATTGGGTGTAGAGGAAACTGGGGATTAGCTAATCCGTGATTTCGGCGGCGCAGAGGAATATGTCCTCGGGAAAGTTTAACTTTGACCGGTGAATTTAATCTACAACCTTCAAAATGCCATCCTTCATGTTGCAATCTTTGGTCAGAAACGACCTGCAATAAAGCTGGTGATTCGCACAAAACATCCACATCACTCTTGACTTTCTCTGCAAGCGAAGCCCAGGCCGCGAAGACAATCTTTGGACCCGCTCCTTGCGACGCATATACCCGGAACCAACGCGGTGACTGGAAGTTGTACACGTGGTAATAGACATATACGAAAATCTCCAATAAGTATGGAACGGACGCGACGGTCTTGGGGAGGTTACTGCACAGATTTACTGGAATGCTTCAACGGACCAGGCATTTCAGCCTTGAGATAAGGATGGGTAGCTGGACAAAAGAAAGTGGAAACATATAAAATAAGTGCAGGAGTAGGCCATTCGGCCCTTCGAGCCTGCACCGCCATTCAATGTGATCATGGCTGATCATCCAACTCAGTATCCCGTACCTGCCTTCTCTCCATACCCCCTGATCCCTTTAGCCACAAGTGCCACATCTAACGCCCTCTTAAATATAGCCAATAAACTGGCCTCAACTACCTTCTGTGGCAGAGAATTCCAGAGACTCACCACTCTCTGTGTAAAGAATGTTTTCCTCATTTCGGTCCTAAAGGAATTCCCCCTTATCCTTAGACTGTGACCCCTTGTTCTGGACTCCCCCAACATCGGGAACAATCTTCCAGCATCTAGCTTGTCCAACCCCTTAAGAATTTTGTAAGTTTCTATAAGATCCCCCCTCAATCTTCTAAATTCCAGCGAGTACAAGCCGAGTCTATCCAATTTTTCCTCATATGAAAGTCCTGACATACCGGTTCGCACTGGAGAGATTGTTTCATTGAGCTCCACATATCACAGCGGGTTTATAGGAGGGAAATAGGGAAGAGTTATCCTCCATTCCCAGGGAAGAATATAGGATAAAGGTGGGGTGCAAAAATACAGAGTAGAGGCAGAGCGGGAAAACGATTAAGGTAACACATTGACCAGTGTATGAAACTGAAATAACAGTGAAACAGGATCGATAAACGCTTTTAAAAATAGTAGGCGTTAAAATAAAATAATTTACAGGGTCTCGGGCGGAGAGGGTTCGGTGAAATATGTTCCACATGGAGTGGCACGGGCTCGATGGCCCGAATGGCCTCCTTCAGCTCCGTGCTGATTCCATTGTTATGTGGAGCTCGGAACTTCAATGTATGAATGGTTTCATAGAATGAGTGAGTGAATACGTACATATTCGCTGGAGACTGCCAACTGCTTGAAAGAAACGTGTTAGCAAGGAACTACACACGTGGATTTAAGGCAGTTTTTGTTTAAAAATACAAAGGAAAATGCAAACTGCAGTTGGATATTTCACTGGAGATGTGAGGAGAGGTACACTTACCGGTTCGCAGTGGCATACGACACAGTGCATCACTCCAAAGGGCTGCCCTAGATCTGGGTGCCAGGTATCCTGCAGCGCATACAGTTTCCCACCGAATGAGCAGCCTACATAGTGACAACAGAACAGGTCAAGTCCCGATCCTTCACCAGCCAAGATGCCTCCCACTAATACCCAGAAATGAACGTCTTCCTCGTTTTATATATACATGTGCAACCACTATTAGTGCGAATTAAACAGATGAACAGGTACAATTGCAAAAACATCCTAGGCTGCCATTAACATCAAATAAGAGGTATTCATAGTCGAGCAAGGAAGAAAACTAAACATTGATGCGGAATTTTGTATTGTCTGTTAGCTCCGAAGTGGATGCAAGAAGATCAGCGAGTTGAGGACATAATTACCTGCAGCGCCTTTGGGATGGGAGAGGTCGTCATCCGCTTGAATGGGTAAAAGAGGAAGCTTGGGTCGGAAACCAACTGCTTCAGATATGAGCTTCAAAACAACCAAATGCAACACAGAAACTAGATAAAGTGGTCTCATCGTGTCTACTGTACCCAGCGAGTGACAATTCAATCTCTGGGGGAACTGCTCCTCCAAAATACCTAGACAGTTGAGAGGCCTTGAGACGTTTCGGAAAGCTGCGTCAGTTTGTTGTGACTACACGGTATCCAGCCCTTCCAATGCCACCTTGTATGCGCGCCCGGTTTATATATACGGTTAACACAGCCCTGAGCATGCATCAAAGTCAACAAACCCTTAATCACTGGAATATTCAAATCGACTCATAGAAAGATGATTAGCAGACACAGCATGGGATCCTCTTCAAACCCACTGGAGAAGTGTTAAATCGATGAAAAACAGACGCGGCGTAGCTCTGAGCCGAGAGCCGAGTGTGTATTTTAAAAGCGAGTACTATCAGTATGAGATTGAATCAATTGAGCGGTGAAATACACGTTTACAAGCCCGCAGGCAGTGTTTGCGGTTCTCTAAGCCGTAGCAAGACCGAGTGAACACTAAAGTGTCTGTGAAATCAAGGCAAGGAAGCAGCAAAGCACACTTGGTTTGATTGTGTTACTGGCCCGAGTGTCAGCCCTGATCCTTCTAGCTTTATTCCATGTACCTGATAGTAAACAGGAAGACATGTCCCCATGCGAGAAGGATGCAACTGAAACGTCGCCCATTCCTGTTCTCACCCGCTGAGTTGCTCCAGCATTGTGTGTCCAACTCGTTTATATTTTATATTGCACCTACACTTTAGATCCCGGTTTTAAACCCCACCAGAGACGATTCACTGGGTGCATTTAAACTGCAGGTTCGAAACAAAAAATTAACCAGGAATATTTTCTTGCTCCTTATCCTTCAGTATGATTTAAAATCAGGTCCCGTCGTCCCGATACCGGTGAGGGGTGAATTCCACCCATACCGAAAACCAGCATCTGCTGTTCCCTGTTTCTTATACTTAAAGGAACTCGTAACTTATTTTGTTTTGGAAACAACTCATACCATTCTTTGAATATGAATCTATTTCATTCCGTCTGCTCCCGTGTAAGGATTGGGAGGTATTTAAATGCCAGTCCATGGTTGGACTGGCATCATCGCCATATAACCAAATAATGCCAATCAGAAACCTTGTGTACTGGAGCTCAGTCCATCAACACTGGGCGAGGGGGATAATTGGACTTAAAGGTCTGAATTTGTGAGAAGTTTGCATTAATCCAATGATCCAGACATCGATGGGACATATCGCCGGCTTCAGACACTGGCCGCTAGATTACACAGTTATAAATAGTCCCATTCTATGAGTTGAAATTAACTGCTCGTTCCCGGAAACGGTCTCCCATGTGAAATGCGTCCATTCCCCTCAGAGCGAAAGGTGATAAATAACACGGGATAAATTAGAACCAACAAAAGCAACTATTATGCTTTAGCTTTGTTTCGGAATATCATACTTAAAAAGAAACGATATGTATTTCAGATTAAATATCATTGAAATCGCCCACGGACAATTCCCATCTTTTTCTCAGCACAGCTTTCCTCTCTGGCACCGGGGGTTCTGACAAACAGGCCCTTCGGCCCACCGCGCCGACGCTAACGCTATTCTACAATTGTATAATGATACAATTTACAATTATACCAGGCCTACAAACCTGTAGGTCTTTGGAGTGTGGGAGGAAACCGGAGCACCCGGAGTAAACCCACGAGGTTACTGGACAGCTACATTCTGAATGGAAACATCCCTCCCGCTCAGTGAACACATTTTGCCGAGGTTCTGATTGCTGATTTCACTTTATACACGCGACGTGCATCACATATCAGGTTTGGCACCAATCCCATATAAATTCATAAATTCATAAGTTCTAGGAGCAGATTTAGGCCATTCAGCCCATGAAGTCTACCCCACATTCAATCATGGCTGATCTATTTGTCCCTCTCAACCCCATTCTCCTGCCTCTCCCCATAACCCTGACAATCTGTCCAAGACCTTTTGCACCGTCTACGTTCTCTGCACTATCTGTCCTCTCCACCTATCGTTGTATCGTCTGCAAATGTGACTTCAAAGCCGTCAGTTCCCTCATCCAGTTCAATGACATACATCGTGAAGAACAGCAGCCCCAGTACTGACACCTGCGGAACACCACTAGTCACTAGCAGCAGAAAAGCCCCCTTTATTGCCATCCAGGCAACCTGCCATCCATGCTAGTGTCTTCCCCGTAATACCATGGGTTCTCATCTTATTTAACAGTCTCACGTGTGGCATCTTATAAAAGGCCTTCTGAAAACCTAGGAATATCCACATCCATGGACTTTCTTTTGTCTACCCTGCTATTTAATTCCTCCAAGAATTCCAACAGGAATAATAAAGTCCTTTAATTCAGGAAATAAACGGGTCCTTTTCAGAATGGCAGGCAGTGACTAGTGGGGTACCGCAAGGCTCAGTGCTGGGACCCCAGCTATTTACAATATATATTAATGATCTGGATGAGGGAATTGAATGCAACATCTCCAAGTTTGCGGATGACACGAAGCTGGGGGGCAGTGTTAGTTGTGAGGAGGATGCTAGGAGGCTGCAAAGTGACTTGGATAGGTTGGGTGAGTGGGCAGATGCATGGCAGATACAGTATAATGTGGATAAATGTGAGGTTATCCACTTTGGCGGCAAAAACAGGAGGGTAGACTATTATCTGAATGGTGGCCGATTAGGAAAAGGGGAGATGCAACGAGACCTGGGTGTCATGGTACACCAGACATTGAAAGTAGGCATGCAGGTGCAGCAGGCAGTGAAGAAAGCAAATGGTATGTTAGCATTCAAAGCAAAAGGATTTGAGTACAAGAGCAGGGAGGTTCTACTGCAGTTGTACAGGGTCTTGGTGAGGCTACACCTGGAGTATTGCATACAGTTTTGCTCTCCTAATCTGAGGAAAGACATTCTTGCCATAGAGGGAGTACAGAGAAGGTTAACCAGACTGATTCCTGGGATGGCAGGACTTCCATATGAAGAAAGACTGGATAGACTCGGCTTGTACTCGCATTTAGGAGATTGAGGCGGGATCTTAAAGAGACTTACAAAATTCTTAAGGGGTTGGACAGGGTAGATGCAGGAAGATTGTTCCCGATGTTGGAGAACTCCAGAACAAGGGGTCACAGTTTAAGGATAAGGGGGAAGTCTTTTAGGACCGAGATGAGAAGATCATTTTTCACACAGAGAGTGGTGAGTGTGTGGAATTCTCTGCCACAGAAGGTAGTTGAAGCCAGTTCATTGGCTATATTTAAGAGGGAGTTAGATGTGGCCCTTGTGGCTAAAGGGATCAGTGGGTATGGAGAGAAGGCAGGTACGGGATACTGAGTTGGATGATCAGCCATGATCACATTGAATGGTGGTGCAGGCTCGAAGGGCCAAATGGCCTCTACTCCTGCACCTATTTTCTATGATTCTATGATTCTATGATTCCACTTTCTGTACGTTCCTGTTCCTTCAAACAAATGGAGCATGTTGGCCAGTGTGGGCAAGTTGAACCAAGCGGCCTGTTTCCACGCTATATGACTCTGTTCCTGCAGTATAATGTGGATAAATGTGAGGTTATCCACTTTGGTGGCAAAAACAGGAGGGGAGACTATGATTCTAGTAACCTAGTCTCAAAAGAATGACATTTCTCTTCAATTGTCGGCTTTTGAAGGAACTATCATAGAAAATGCATCAGCGTTATAAATGCATGTGGTTGCCCTTTTCATCCTGACCCAAATGTTGAGCCAATATCCAGGCTTCATGCTCGTGGACAAGATGAGGAACACCAAACCACCTCGTGGTATCATGACTAGATCTGTGCAGACTGATTGCAAGATAACAACCTGTAACTACAATATATCGTGCAGTAAATCCCATACCCAGCTCTACCACATCCAATTAACCTTCAAACAAGTTCAATTTGTCAAACTGTTGGTGATCCAGTACTGGAATGTGAGAATATTTCCACCAATTAAATACCCAGAAAATAATGTCTTCCATCGCCACATGTTTCCCTGAGCATCCACTTCCTGGTTCATCAGGTTACCATATGAAATTGACCCACACTGTACACACCCTTGCTGTCACATTTAATGCCAAGATGAGCCCAGGCATTTGTCAAAGTCTCACGATATAGGCAGTGGGACACAGTTGGAAGTAGAAACAGCAGAGTGAGAATTGAGGTTAACATTCTGCGATGATATCATGTAGGTATGTTACAAAACTTACCTTTACCGGCGCTGCAGTTCTGCCGCTCCCCGTGTGCGCGACTTTCGCGCCTTGCAGAGGGGGGCGGGCTTAAAGTGCCGTTTTTCCACAGGCCTGGATAATCGATGAATGTCGGGCGATTTGGTTGCTGAAGAAAAATCGCTCCGACATTTCATCAATGGTGGTATTTTTAAATTACTCTAGATTATTTATTAACTAGAGTAATTTAAAAATCACCTTCAAAAGCCGTGACCGCAGACAACCGGAAGCATTTTGCGTAGGGGAGAAAAAAAGGTAAATACTTTATTTTTATATTAAAAGTTGGTTTTTCGGGAGGCATTAATAATATTTTTACGTTGCGAAATGGGGTCCCCAAAAAATGTATGAACCCCCAGTATTTTTCCCCCGACTTCACCGCTAACCGCAACGTTCTAATCCACCGCATTCCACAAAAACCCACTCGCTAGTTGATTTAAATGGCCATTAATTTACAGGCATAAAACACTAAATTCCTTCCATTTGGCCCAGAAATTCATGAAAATGAGATTTAAAAATTATGTTATATTGTGGATTATTGTGTGAATGTTATTTGGACACTTAGGCAATTTTAAAAAAGTTTATCTTTTCTTAAGAAATTGATAGATGTTTAGATCTACTCATTGAATTTTGTAATTAGCTACAATTAGATAACTAACTAATTATATGCTTTAATTGCAGGTAATCCAAGTAAGATTGTTTCATATTTGTTTCAGAATGCTTCAATCTATAATAACTGAAAATTTCATTGAGTTCTCTTAATTTTTAAGAATGTTATGGACTTTTAACTTTTCCAGATCACAGCTTTTGAGTTAAGTCAATTGAAAGGCAATGGGAAGCAAGATGCTCATTTCCGAGTATAAAAATGGCCATAACTTTCTTAATACTGAAGATATGAAAGTAAATTAGGTGTCAAATTAAACTTCTTTTTATGCTTTATCTGATGGGATAAATTGCAGACTTGATTTTTAAAATCTCAAAATTTTGTAACATTGCTATATCATGGATGAGCAGAATGCTAAGGAAAAAGATAGGAATAGGTGAAGTTTCGGGACGAGACCCTTCAAACTGAGAGTCAGGGGAAAGGGAAACGAGATATATAGATGGTGATGTAGAGAGATATAGAGCAAATGAATGAAATAGATGCAAAAAAAGAAATGAAACAGGCCATTGTTAGCTGTGGTCTAGATGGAAATAAGTTATTTAAAATTTTATTTTTGTTAGAAGCAATTGTACAAAATGAAAATGATTGACATAACAGTTATACAATTTTTGTACAGCTTCAGTTTTAACATTTTATGAACTAATAACTAGATCGAAAAAAATACAAAGGAAAAAAGGGAAAGAAAGAAGAAAAGAAAAAGAAAAGAAAAAAATTCAAGAAAAACAAGAAAAAGAAAAACGGGAAACCCCAGAACTAAGGAAGGTGTAAAAGAAGCGGAGACATATCCCACTGCCCTTCCATACGCCCGCTCACCCGACCCTAGTGTCGGTTTTGAGTTTGTGTTCAACCATTATGTTGTTGAAGAAATTCAATAAAAGGAGACCATATTTTTGAAAATTGATCTGATTTGTCAGTCAAGACCAGCATTATTTTTTCTAAATGCAGTGTCTCGGTCATTTCTGTGATCCATATCTTCACTGTGGGGACTGTTATCTATTTCCAGAATTTAAGTATGTTTTTTCGCATTTATTAAACCATAGTCATGGAAGCGTCTTTGAAATGTCGTTAGAGTAGGGCAGCCCCCTGACATTCCTAATATTATTAGTTTTGGATCTGGCTCCAATTGAGTTTTAAGTATTTTAGAAATAATATTGAATATTTCTCTCCAGAAGTTTTGTGTTTTTATACAGGATACAAAAGTGTGAGTTAGGGTGGCTTCTTGAAATTGACATTGATCACAAAGAGGAGAGACAGTTGGGAAGATCTTGTTCAATTTGGTCTTTGAACAGTATAACCTATGCAGTACTTTAAATTGCATCAGGCAATGCCTGGCATTTAAAGAACAGTATTGTAGGCTTCCATCCCATATATCTTTCAAAATGGGTAAACCCAACTCGTCCTCCCATGCTCGCCTATAAATCTCAGAAGGTGGAGTGTCAATATTTAGAAGGGTGTTATAAATGTAAGATATCAACCTACTTATATCGGCATGTCTATAGATAGAAATAAGTTATAGACAATAAGACTCAACAGGGCTACTTTGAAGCTAGTACAATGCAGGAGAGAGAGGGAGAATGCATAGAAACATAGAAAAATAGGTGCTGGAGTAGGCCATTCGGCCCTTTGAGCCTGCACCGCCATTCAATGTGATCATGGCTGATCATCCAACTCAGTATCCCGTACCTGCCTTCTCTCCGTACCCCCTGATCCCTTTAGCACAAGTGCCACATCTAACGCCCTCTTAAATATAGCCAATGAACTGGCCTCAACTACCTTCTGTGGCAGAGAATTCCAGAGACTCACCACTCTCTGTGTAAAGAATGTTTTCCTCATCTCGATCCTAAAGGAATTCCCCCTGATCCTTAGACTGTGACCCCTTGTTCTGGACGCAAGGGTTGCAAAGGTTACTTGAAGTTAGATACATCAATTATCACACCACTGGGTTGTAAGCTGCCCAAGTGCACGTGATTTTATCGATTGATGTTTTCGGAGTGGAAGCAGGTGAATGCACTGTCTAGATATGTGATGGTCTAGATATATGACATGCTCAACCGCGAGAAGGGGGTATCATTTACCGTCACACAGTCACCAATGGTGGCCGAGTGCACTCATTCATCTGCCAATAACTGTGGAGAACATGTAATCGTGCTACGTCAGTTTATGGATTTTGCTGTTAGATTGAATATTCTCCACGTCTCCTGCCGCTTTCTGCAAACATTCAACCAATCGCTTTCCATGAAGCATATCTTTAACCAAAGATCTGAGAGAAATGGACTATTTTGTAAACAAATCTCAAAGGATATTTTCACCCAAACCGAAGGCATTCAGTTCACTGCGGAGCCACTGTCAGTGACCGCCTCTGTCGATTACATTAGAAAGTCAATGATGTGCAGTGTTTTCCAGGCATTATAAACGGCGCAACAACTGCTTATTGGAAGTACTCTGACCCGCGTTGGTGCGTAAAATCTACTTTGCAAACTGCACGATTTGTATTCCTTTAGTTTAGGACAATCGCGTACAACCCCCCAGTAATATATTAAACATTTTTCAAATATAATTTGTCAAAATGGCCAACATTACAACTTCAATGCAAAGACAGATCAGAGATGAAGAAAGATACAGAGGACAGCGCAGATGAAATCATCTCCACTATATAATTCTCTCGAGCCTGATCAGGCATATCCTAGGACGTTGGGAGAGGCTAGAATCATTGTTTAGTCTGGAGTGGGTTTCCGGATGACTGGAGAGTGGCTAACATTGTGCCATTATTTAAAAAAGGCTCAAGGAAAAGCCTGGGAACTATAGACCAGTGAGCTTTACATCTGTGGTATGAAAGTTACTGGAGAGGATTACAAAGGATAAGCTATCTATCCATCTCTCTGAAGAAGGGCCTCGACCCAAAACTTCACCCAATCCTTCTATCCACAGATACTGCCTGTTCTGCTGAGTTACTCCAGCATTTGGTGTAAACCAGCATCTGCAGTTCCTTCCTACGTCTGTCTGTCTGTCTGTCTGTCTGTCTGTCTGTCTGTCTGTCTGTCTGTCTGTCTGTCTGTCTGTCTGTCTGTCTGTCTGTCTGTCTGTCTGTCTGTCTGTCGTCTGAAGAAGGGTCTCGAGCCAAAACGTTGCCTATTTCCTTCGCTCCATAGATGCTGCCTCACCCACTGAGTTTCTCCACTATTTTTGTCTACCTCCAAGTGAGGGACCTCTCTTTTCAGCAGTCCGATGATGGAGGCAGGATGATTGGTCAACTGACCGAAGAGACAGATGTGAGCCTTGCTCACATCCCTCCACAACCATAAGGAGAGAAAGGCCTCCCCCTCCATCTTTCAGGAAGTTCAGAACCTTCCAAACAAATCCTGTAACCGGTCATCCTCCAGCAGCCGGTTGTGAAAGTGCCAGCACGTGGACCCTACCCGCTTGCACAGCATAAGAGCTCCACCCACACAAGATGGTGATTGGGGCACAATACCATCTACACAGAGGCTGCCGGGACACAGGAGATGTAGGCCTTTGAAACATAGAAACATAGAAAATAGGTGCAGGAGGAGGCTATTCGGCCCTTCGAGCCAGCACCGCCATTCATTGTGATCATGGCTGATCGTCCCCTATCAATAACCCGTGCCTGCCTTCTCCCCATATCCCTTGGCTCCACTAGCCCCTAGAGCTCTATCCAACTCTCTCTTAAATCCATCAAGTGATTTGGCCTCCACTGCCCTCTATGGCAGGGAATTCCATAAATTCACAACTCTCTGGGTAAAAAAGTTTTTTCTCACCTCAGTCTTAAATGACCTCCCCTTTATTCTAAGAAAATGTTGAAACATCTAGGCAGTCAATCTGAGAGCCCCCCCCCCCCCCCCCACCTCCCAAACCCTCCCAGACCTCCCAGAGACTTGGAGGCGCAGGAATTAGGTCAGAAAGTCAATGGAATTGACCAGTTCCTTTAACGTCTTCACCGAGGCGTGCTCATGCTGGAGATTGGACTGATCTCCTTCCTAGACGGGTTTGTTGATGTTTATCCTGAGGATGACGCACTGACCAGGATCAATGTAACTCATGAGTGGCACCTCCTGGAATGAGAGTTCCTGCATCACACCAGGCTTGGGGACATAGACGTTAACAAAGTCCCACGGCTCACCATCCAGGCACATGGCAAGGTGCAGCCATGGCCAGACAGTACAGCCTGCACTTCCAGGCTGCCTGGGGAAAAGTCGTGGCCAGCAAGATTGCCACCCCACTTGAATGGGTACTGAGGTGACTCATGTAAATCCCCTCATGACACACCGCAGTCAAGCAGATTAGTCTTGTGGATTGGTGTGGTTTGCCTGCAGGTAGCGCACCACATATCTCCAATCCTGGAGGAGCGAGAGATGCTGGAACCTGCTGCCTTTGACACTGCGGCTGGCTGTGGTGATCTGCATGTCAAGAGTACACTGGACCCCGGTATCAGTACCCATTGAAGAAGGAGCAGAGTTGCTAACTGCCCTACACTTCTTTGTTAGGGTGTTCATTAAGCCACAGAGTATGCACCACTCATTTCTATCTAGACTTGTATCCTACCCCTTCATTTTGAGGATGGCATAGACAGACTAGTCCTCACAAAGCAGCTCATCAGTTGGAAGCCAGTTGGGCTTTATCTGACCTCATTGAAACATATAAGGTTGTTAAGGGTTTGGACACCCTAGAGGCAGGAAACATGTTCCCAATGTTGGGGGAGTCCAGAACCAGGGGCCACAGTTTAAGAATAAGGAGTAAGCCATTTAGACAGAGACGAGGAAACACTTTTTCTCACAGAGAGTGGTGATTCTGTGGAAGTCTCTGCCTCAGAGGGTGGAGGAGGCAGGTTCTCTGGATGCTTTCAAGAGAGAGCTAGATAGAGCTCTTAAAAATAGTGGACTCGGGGGATATGGGGCGAAGGCAGGAACGGGGTACCGATTGGAGATGATCAGCCATGACCACATTGAATGGTGGAATGGAACCAATGTCCTTCGGGGAGTGTTTGCTAGTGCTGTCGGGGAGGATTTAAACAAATGTGGCAGGGGGATGGGAACATAAGCAGAGAGACAGAGGGATGTAAAATGAGGGTAGAAGCAATAGGTAGCAAGGTGAAAAGTAAAAGTGGCAGGCAGACAAATCCAGGGCAAAAATCAAAAAGGGATACTTTTCAACATAATTGTATAGGGGTAAGGGTGTTGTAATGAGTTGAATGTACAGATAGTTATTAATGAATATGATATAGTTGGGATCACGGAGACATGGCTCCAGGGTGACCAAGGCTGGGAGGTGAACATCCAGGGATATTCAATATTCAGGAGGGAAAGACAGAAAGGAAAAGGAGGTGGGGTATCGTTGTTGGTTAGAGAGGAGATTAACGCAATAGAAAAGAAGGACATTAACTTGGAGGATGTGGAATCGATATGGGTAGCGCGGCGAAACACTAAGGGGAAGAAAATGCTTGTGTGAGTTGTGTATAGGCCACCTAACAGTTGTAGTGGAGTTGGGGATGGCATCAAACAGGAAATTAGAAATGCGTGCAACAAAGGTAAAACAGTTATAATGGGTGACTTCAATCTACATATAGATTGGGTGAATCAAATTGGCTGGGGTGCTGAGGAAGAGGATTTCTTGCAATGTATGCGGGATTGTTTTCTTAACCAACATGTAGAGGAACCAATGAGAGATCAGGCTATTCTAGACTGGATATTTAGTAATGAGGAAGGGTTAGTTAGCAGTCTTGTTGTGCGTGGCACCTTCAGCAAGAGTGACCATAATATGATTGAGTTCTTTATTAGGATGGAGAGTGGCATTGTTAATTCAGAAACAAGGGCTCTGAACTTAAAGAAAGGTAACTTTGAGGGTATGAGACATGAATTGGCCAAGATAGACTGGCAATTGATTCTTAAAGAGTTGACGGTGGATATGCAATGGAAGGCATTTAAAGACTGCATGGATGAACTAGAACAATTGTTCATCCCAGTTTGGCAAAAGAATAAATTGGGGAAGGTAGCGCATCCGTGGATAACAAGGGAAATCAGGGATAGTATCAAAACAAAAGATGAAGCATACAAATTAGCCAGAAAAAGCAGCCTACCAGAGGACTGGGAGAAATTCAGAGTCCAACAGAGGAGGACAAAGGACAAAGGAAAGGGAAAATAGATTATGAAAGAAAACTGGCAGGGAACATAAAAAACAGACTGCAAAAGTTTTTATAGATATGTGAAGAGAAAAAGATTAGTTAAAACAAATGTAGGTCCCTTGCAGTCAGAAACAGGTGAATTGATCATGGGGAACAAGGACATGGCAGACCAATTGAATAACTACTTTGGTTCTGTCTTCACTAAGGAAGACATAAATAATCTGCCGGAAATAGCAGGGAACCGAGGGTCAAATAAGATGGAGGAACTGAGTGAAATCCAGGTTATCTGGGAAGTGGTGTTAGGTAAATTGAATGGATTAAAGGCCGATAAATCCCCAGGGCTAGATAGGCTGCATCCCAGAGTGCCTAAGGTAGCCCCAGAGATAGTGGATACATTAGTGATAATTTTTCAAAACCCTTTAGATTCTGGAGTAGTTCCTGAGGATTGGAGGGTAGCTAATGTAACCCAACTTTTTAAAAAGGGAGGGAGAGAGAAAACGGGGAATTACAGACTAGTCAGTCTAACATTGGTAGTGGGGAAAATGCTAGTGTCAGTTATTATTGGATAAAGTCAGCATGGATTTATGAAAGGTAAATCATGTCTGACGAATCTTATAGAATTTTTCAAAGATGTAACTAGTAGAGTGGATAAAGGAGAACCAGTGGATGTGTTATATCTGGACTTTCAGAAGGCTTTCGACAAGGTCCCATATAAGAGATTAGTATGCAAACTTAAAGCACATGGTATTGGGGGTTCAGTATTGATGTGGATAGAGAACTGGCTGACAGACAGGAAGCAAAGAGTAGGAGTAAACGGGTCATTTTCAGAATGGCAGGCAGTGACTAGTGGGGTACCGCAAGGCTCAGTGCTGGGACCCCAGCTATTTACAATATATATTAATGATCTGGACGAGGGAATTTAATGCAACATCTCCAAGTTTGCGGTTGACACAAAGCTGGGGGGCAGTGTTGGGTGTGAAGAGGATGCTAGGATTGCAAGGTGGCTTGGATAGGTTGTGTGAGTGGGCAAATGCATGGCTGATGCAGTATAATATGGATAAATATGAGGTTATCCACTTTGTTGGCAAAAACAGGAAAGTAGACTATTATCTGAATGGTGGACGATTAGGAAAAGGGGAGATGCAACGAGACCTGGGCGACATGGTACACCAGTCATTGAAAGTAGGCATGCAGGTGCAGCAGGCAGTGAAGAAAGCAAATGGTATGTTAGCATTCATAGCAAAGGGATTTGAGTACAAGATGAGGGAGGTTCTTCTGCAGTTGTACAGGGTCTTGGTGAAGCCACACCTGGAGTATTGCTTACAGTTTTGGTCTCAAAATCTGAGGAAAGACATTCTTGCCATAGAGAGAGTACAGAGAAGGTTCACCAGTCTGACTCCTGGGATGGCAGGACTTTCATATGAAGAAAGACTGGATAGACGTGGCCTGTACTCGCTGAAATTTAGAAGATTGAGGGGGGAATCTTATAGAAACTTACAAAATTCTTAAGGGGTTGGACAGGCTAGATGCAGGAAGATTGTTCCCGATGTTAGGGAACTCCAGAACAAGGGGTCACAGTTTAAGGATAAGGGGGAAGTCTTTTAGGACCAAGATGAGAAAAACATTTTTCACACAGAGCGTGGTGAATCTGTGGAATTATCTGCCACAGGAGGTAGTTGAGGTCAGTTCATTGGCTATATTTAAGAGGGAGTTAGATGTGGCCCTTGTGGAATCTGTGGAATTATTTGCCCCAGAGGAGTGGAGGCAGGTGGAGGCAGGTTCTCTGGGTGCTTTCAAGAGAGAGCTAGATAGGGCTGTTAAAAATAGTGGTCCCTATATGGGGAGAAGGCAGGTACAGGATAATGAGTTGGATGATCAACCATGATCATATTGAATGGCGGTGCAGGCTCGAAGGTCCGAATGGCATTCTCCTGCACCTATTTTCTATGTTTCTATGTTTCTACAAGTCTGTGGAATTCTCTGCCTCAGAGGGCGGTGTAGGCAGGTTCTCTGGATGCTTTCAAGAGAGAGCTAGATAGGGCTGTTAAATATAGCAGAGTCCCTATATGGGGGAGGAGGCAGGAACGGGGTACTGATTGGGGATGATCAGCCATGATCACATTAAATGGCGGTGCTGGCTCGAAGGGCCGAATGACCTACTCCCGCACCTATTGTCTATTGTCTATCGGCATCAGATATACCTCAGGCCCTGTGTAGCCAGTTTAAATCTTATCTCCACCGTGCCAGCTTCATCTAAAAAGCTGCATGCTGCCCTTTGATCGCTGCCATCTGCAGTAGGTATCAGCTCGATTTTAAATGTGAAGAGATTCCTTTTGAACATCTATAATGAAACATGACAAGGACGTGCTGCAAATGGACGGCGTTGCAATGGTCAGCCTTGTCCCTGTGAAGTCTTTGGGCAGTACCTTGTAGATTAGTTCCCCAGCGGGTGCAGCAGCATCTAAGGAGCGAAGGAGATAGGCGACGTTTCGGGTCGAGACCCTTCTTCAGTCTGAACAAGGGTCTCGACCCGAAACGTCGCCTATCTCCTTCGCTCCTTAAATGCTGCTGCACCCGCTGAGTTTCTCCAGCTTTTTGTGTACCCTCGATTCTCCAGCATCTGCAGTTCCTTCTTTAACAGATTAGTTACCCAACCGACAATGGCAGAACATGAAGGATTGCATGCATTTTAATTGGGTGTGATTACTTGATATGTTCCACGGCCTCTCAACGCGGGGGGGATTCCTGTTTAATTACATGCGCTCGGCACGGCGCAGAAATGCAAAAGGAATTGAGTGCAGGTCGGCAGAGGTGTAAATGAGAGCGTTTATATGTGAGCCCTCTCCCCGTGTGAAAGCCACACAAGTGGAGAAAGCGCGGGCTCAAATATTTGCTCCAGAAATTCACAGGACGGTGACAGGAATTACTGTTCAACCCGCTGAATTAGAAAGAAGCACCTTCTTTGTTTGGAGCAAGCCCAGTTTCAGATGCCTCGAAAACAATCCTCACCGCTGCTCTTTGAAGTTCAGCTCCAGCGGGCCAGAGTTGCTAGGAGCCTGTTTATACAAATCAGGACCATTTCTCACTACGATTCCGCCTCACTGTACTCAAACAAGTTCAACTCGTAGGGTCACGAAGAGAAATCGTGCTTTAAAGGTTGTATTTCCGTTGGTCTATAGGCTGTTGTCATTTCGGGCCTGCCTTCAATGCACGGTACCGGGGTCTATTGTTCAGATGCATATGTACCAACAGTGGTTCTTCTCTCCGTGTGTGAAGGAGACGGGAAGGAATGCAGGTGCTGGGATTTGGAGGGAAAAAAACAAACTGCTGGAGGAACTCTGTCGATCAGGCAGCACTGGGCAGTAAAATGGACAGTCGACATTTCGGAGACAGACAAAACGCGCTGGAGTAACGCAACGCCTTCTCCCCCCTATTTTCAGTTTGAAGAAGGGACCCAACCCGAAACGTCACAAGATAGACACAGATAGCTGGAGTAACGCAGCGGGCCAGGTGATGGCTCGGGTCGAGACCCTTCTTCACTTATCCCTTCTCTCCAGAGATGCTGCCTGACCCGCTGACTTACTCCAGCACTCAGTGTCTGCCTTTGGTATGAACCAGCATCTGCAGTTCTTTGTTTCTGCAGTCGACATTTCGGGCCGGGACCCTTCCTCTTGCATTGAAATGTCGACAGCCCATGTCCCTGTCTGGCCCGCTGAGTTCCTTCACACGCCATAAACGCGTAATTAAACGCCACAACACAGAGGGTGTCAGAAACGCGTGCAGGTTAGGAAACGGGCAATGACTTATTTCACAATACGTTATCACTGTCACCTCCCGGGCAAGAGGAAATAACATCGAGACACTGAACGGCGAAAATCTGCCAGACGCAAAATACCAGACAGAAAATATTGCAGGAAACAAACTTATTTCCTGGTTGCAAGTCTGATATGTCATCATTGGACCTCAATAAAACGAAACAGAACTTGTTATGACTGGACAGTAATAGGATAGTCATTGTCAACTTGATTTGGATTGGGGATGGAGTCGTTTCAATGTGTAGAAGGGAACAACAGATAGACACAAAATACCGCAGTAACTCAACGGGACAGGCAGCATCTCTGGAGAGAAGAAATGGGTGACATTTCGGGTCGTGACCCTTCTTAAAGCACACGGTATTGGGGGTTCAGTATTGATGTGGATAGAGAACTGGCTAGCAGACAGGAAGCAAGGAGTAGGAGTGAACGGGTCCTTTTCAGAATGGTAGGCAGTGACTAGTGGGGTACCGCAAGGCTAAGTGCTGGGACCCCAGCTGTTTACAATATATATTAATGATCTGGATGAGGGAATTTAATGCAACATCTCCAAGTTTGCGGATGACACGAAGCTGGGGGGCAGTGTTAGGTGTGAGGAGGATGCTAGGAGGCTGCAAGGTGACTTGGCTGGGTGAGTGGGCAGATGCATGGCAGATGCAGTATAATGTGGATAAATGTGAGGTTATCCACTTTGGTGGTAAAAACAGGAGGGTAGACTATTATCTGAATGGTGGCCGATTAGGAAAAGGGGAGATGCAACGAGACCTGGGCGTCATGGTACACCAGTCATTGAAAGTAGGCATGCAGGTGCAGCAGGCAGTGAAGAAAGCGAATGGTATGTTAGCATTCATAGCAAAATGATTTGAGTATAGGAGCAGGGAGGTTCTACTGCAGTTGTACAGGGTTTTGGTGGGACCACACCTGGAGTATTGCGTACAGTTTTGGTCTCCAAATCTGAGGAAATACATTCTTGCCATAGAGGGGGTACAGAGAAGGTTCTCCAGACTGATTCCTGGGATGTCAGGACTTTCATATGAGGAAAGACTGGATAGACTCGGCTTGTACTCGCTAGAATTTAGAAGATTGAGCGGGGATCTTATGGAAACTTACAACATTCTTAAGGGGTTGGACAGGCTAGATGTAGGAAGATTGTTCCCGATGTTGGGGAGGTCCAGAATAAGGGGTCACAGTTTAAGGATAAGGGGGAATTCCTTTCGGACCGAGATGAGGAAAACATTTTTCACACAGAGGGCGTTAGATGTGGCCCTTGTGGCTAAAGGGATCGGGGGTATGGAGAGAAGGCAGGTACAGGATACTGAGTTGGATGATCAGCCATGATCATATTGAATGGCGGTGCAGGCTCGAAGGTCCGAATGGCCTTCTCCTGCACTTATTCTCTATGTTTCTTCTGAACCCTCCGCTCAGTCTGAAGAAGGGTCTTGACCCGAAACGGCTCCCATTCCTTCTCTCCAGAGATGCTGCCTGTCCCGCTGAGCTACTGTGGTATTTTATGTCTATCTGTGGAGTGGATTCGCCCATCCCACGCAGGGTGGCACAACGCACCCTGTCCCCTCATCGTGCCCCCACGCACTTGTTCGAGGGAAGTCTTGAAACAGCTTCCCGAGGGAACCGGCAACACAAAACACCATTGGCTCCAAATCTATGACTTAACACGGAACACTCTAAAGATTACATGAAAGTTAAAGAAAATGTAAAGAACAACCAAGAACACTTAACACAAGTAGATTAGTCCAATTTAATAAATTACGATCGGGTCTCGCTGCTGCACTGGTATTCTATTCAGGTGCGCGACCTAATAACATTGCGATTTTCAGCTTTTATTAGAAAAAAACAATTGTCCCGATAGACCTACCTGGACGCAGACTGCATGACATTCAGGGTTGGTTATATTATTACATTCCAGTCTGAGCAATCTTTTAAAATCAATAAATGGGAGAAGTCAGCTCATTTTTAATGGTTCGTTTGAAAAATATATCGAACAGCTGAAAACCTTGTAAGAAACATTAGAGGAATATTTGCTCTAATTTCGTCCCACCAACATTTTAATAGACACAGATTGAATATCCCGCGATAAGCACATCCTCATAACAGTCTGCCCGCTTGTTCTTTCGCTTTCAGTTTATTTTCTAATTCTACAAAAGCGGAGATAAAAGAAGAATTTCCAACCATAAACACATCTTGCATTTTATATTCCTAGAGCTGCGGAACAGTAATAGATTTTTATTTTGTTAAGTTTAGTGTTTGAAAAGTGGAAAAAGAAGAAGCCGGTTTAAACTTGCAAATTAAATGTAAACCTTATTCAAACGCAAATATGCTTTACAAGTTACTATGTATTATTAATTTGCAAATGTTAAAAGCAACTGCTATTAGTAAAAGGTGCAAATTGCTGCCATGCAACTTTAGCGGTGCAATTCCAACATTAACTTCCTCCAAATGCCCGTCCTTGTGTGAAGAGCCTGAGCCAACACCAACACTTTCCTGCAGGATAACGAGGTGTTTATTGATTCTATTTAGCAAATCACCGTTTGCCGTTGCTCAGGTTGGGGGAAGGAGAAATGATTAAGTCAATACACATTTAACAAATGGCCAATAATCAGGTTCTGGTGAAGCACTTCATGCATTTTATTCATTAGCTTCCCCCCTCCAGCTAAAAGACGATGATACATTTCAATTATAAAAAAATACTTGTAAATGGAAACAGAATATGTTTAAAATGTGTATCCTGAGCAGTACACCTCAATTGTACAGAGGTTGCATCAGGTTGCAGAAAAATCACAATATTTTCTGCAACCTGATCGTCATCACTGGTGCTTCTCAAGTCCATTTTGCTGCCTGTACACTCATCACTGTGTGGCCACAGACAGTGCCAACTCGATCTTTAAGTTCACTCTTGTTCGCCAAATCAGCAACAATGGAGAGAAATAGTGCAGGAAAGAGGTCTGGAACCTTATATCATGGTATCGGGACAACGTCACAGCCCTTAACGTCAGCAAGTCCTTAACAGGTAGCGGGAAGGTGTTCTCATCATCTCCCTGTCTTCATCAATGGAGTAGCTATAGAGACGGTGGACAGTTCAAAGTACCTAGGCATGGTCTCGACCTGAAATGTCAATAGACAATAGACAATAGACAATAGGTGCAGGAGTAATCCATTTGGCCCTTCGAGCCAGCTGATCATCCCCAATCAGTACCTCGTTCCTGCCTTTTCCCCGTACCCCCTGACTCTGCTAATTTTAAGAGCCCTATCTAGCTCTCTCTTGAAAGCATCCAGAGAACCTGCCTCCACTGCCCTCTGAGGCAGAGAATTCCACAGACTCGCCACTCTCTGTGTGAAAAAGTGTTTCCTCGTCTCCGTTCTAAATGGCTTACCCCTTATTCTTAAACTATGGCCCCTGGTTCTGGACTCTCCCAACACCGGGACCATGTTTCCTGCCTCTAGCGTGTCCAAACCCTTAACAATCTTATATGTTTCAATGAGATATCCTCTCATCCTTCTAAACTCCAGCGTGTACAAGCCCACCTGCTCCATTCTCTCAGCATATGACAGTCCAGCCATCCCGGGAATTAACCTTTAAAACCTACGCTGCACTCCCCCAATAGCAAGGAATGTCACCCATTCCTTCTCTCCAGAGATGCTACATGTCCCACTGAGTTACTTTATTTTGTGTGCCTATCTTAGGCATACATATCATCAGCAAGCTGTAAAGAATTGGCACTCACAATTACTCACTAACCCTATTCCTTCTCACTGACTCAGTGATTAAGGAAGTGCATCAGCGTATTTAGATTAAATCACAGATCATAGAACAATACAGGACAGGAACAGTATCTGTGCCAAACGTGAGGCCGAGCCCATCTCTTATCTGTCTGTACATGATCTATATCCCTCCATTTCCTGCACATCCATGTGTCCATTCAAAGGTCTATTAAATGCCACTATCGTATCTGCATCCACCACCATCCCCGGCAGCATGTTCCAGACACTCACCACCCTCTGTCTAAACACTTGCCTCCACATCTCCTTGTGAACTTTCACCTCTCACCTTAAATCTGTTTCATCTAGATATTTCCATCATGGGAAAACATTCCAACTGTCTATGCCTTTCATTATTTTATATACTTTGTATATACTCCCATCAGGTCTGTTCTTGATTTCTGATATCCCTAAGAAAAAATCCAAGTCTGTCTAACCTTTCCCTGTAGCTTTTACCACCTAATCCAGGCATCCTTCTGGTAAACCTCCTCTGCATTCTATCTAAAGCCTCCACACCTGTATTGGGCTGACCAGAGCTGCATGCAATTCCCCACCTGTGGCCTAAACAAAGTACTATCAAACTGCAATGTGACGTCCTGACTCTTCAACTCACTGTCCTGAGCAATGAAGCCAAGCATATTCTTTAGAATAATGTTCGTGCCGGACGGGACACTAGTGAAACTAAATGATCCAAACCTCTCTATTCCCTGCATTTCCCTGTGCCTATCTAAAAACCCTTTAAACACTGCCACCATATCTGCCTCCACCTCCACCCCTGACAATGCATTTAGGCCCCCATCACCTCCATTAAACTTTCCCCCTCACACCTTATAGATGTAGCCTCTAGTGTTGGACATTTCCACCCTCGGAAAATGGTTCTGACTGTCTATCCTATCCATGCCTTTCATCATGTTACATACTTCCATCAAGTCTCCCCTCAACCTCCGATGTTCCAGGGAAAACAATCCAAGTTTATTCAATGACTCCCTGTAGCTGAAACTCTCTATTCCAGGCACCATACTAATAAATCTCTGCACCTTATCCCAAGCCTCCCATCTTTCCTGTACTGTGATGGCCAGAACTGCACACAATGCTCCAATGTCCTATAGAACTGCATCATGACTTCCTGACTTAAGAAACAAACAGGTACATGGTTTGGACAGGTATGAGTGGATATGGACCAAAAACGGGTAGGTAGGATTAGTGTAGCTGGAACATATTATAGACAATAGACAATAGACAATAGGTGCAGGAGTAGGCCATTCGGCCCTTCGAGCCAGCACTGCCATTCAATGTCTGGAAACATGGCTGACGGGCAGGACTTCAGGTCAGACTGAAGCGCAGGGGACTTCGGCCCGCTCTCCCTACTATCCTACTGGCCAATATTCAGTCCCTTGAAAACAAAGTGGATGACTTAAGGGCAAGGCTGCTTTATCAAAGGGAGCTGAGGGAATGCTCTGTGTTCTGTTTCACAGAGACATGGCTCACCCCCAGCTCCCCAGACTCAGCAGTCCAGCCTGAAGGGTTCTCCATCCACTGTATGGAGCGTACACTGGCATCTGGGAAAGGGAGAGGAGGGGGCGTCTGCCTCATGGTCAACTCTGCGTGGTGCTCAGACGTGGCAGTCCTGTCCAACTCCTGCTCTCCACACCTGGAACATCTGGTGGTGAAGTGCCGTCCCTTCTACCTTCCGAGGGAATTCACCTCCATCATCCTGACCGAGATCTACATCCCACCCCAGGCAGACGTCAGTCTGGCACTGGAGGAGCTGCATGCCGTGGTCAACAAACACCAGACGTCTTACCCCGAGGCATTTACCACCATTGCTGGGGACTTCAATAAGGCAAACCTAAAGAAATCACTCCCCAACTTCCACCAACATGTCTCCTGCTGCACTAGAGGACCAAACACCCTCGACCACTGCTACACCACCATCAAGGATGCATACCGCTCTATCCCTCGCCCTCACTTCGGTAAATCCGACCATACCGCGGTGTTGCTTCTCCTTGCCTACAGGCAGCAATTAAAGAGCGCAGCCCCAGAGGTGAGGACAGTACAGAGCTGGTCGGGGGGGGGGGGGGGGGGGGCAGAAGAACAACTACAGGACTGTTTGGTGTCTGTAGACTGGGCTATGTTCAAGGACTCGGCAACGGACTTGAATGAATACGCCACAGTCGTTACAGACTTCATAAAGAAATGTGTGGAGGACTGCATCCCTACCAAAACCTTCCGAGTGTTTCCCAATCAGAAACCTTGGATGAACTGTGAGATCCGCACTCTTCTGAAGGCCAGACACCGGGCATTCATGTCTGATGACACAGTGGTCTACATGAAGTCCAGATACGACCTTGGTAAGGCCATCAAAAAGGCCAAAAGGGAGTTCTGCTCCAAGCTGGAGGATGAGACAGATGTTCGGCAGCTGTGGCGGGGACTGAATGCAATCACCTCCTACAAGGCGAAACCAGGAGGCAGCTCGGATGTCGGCGAAACATCACTCCCTGACGACCTCAATGCGTTTTACTCACGCTTTGATAGGGGGAACATCGATGTGCCTTCCCGAGCCCCCATTCGCTGTGATGGTATTTCAGTCTCAGTCACAGAGGCCGACGTCAGGAAATCCTTAAGAGGGGTGAACCCTCGAAAAGCGTCTGGACCTGATGGCATACCTGGTCGTGTCCTAAAAACCTGTGCGGACCAACTGGCTGGAGTTTTTGCAGACATTTTCAACCTCTCACTTCTGAGGTCTGAGGTTCCCACCTGCTTCAAAAGGGCATCAATAATACCGGTGCCCAAGAAGAGCAAGGTGACGTGCCTCAATGACAATCGACCTGTGGCACTAACGCCTGTGGTGATTAAGTGCTTCGAGAGGTTGATCATGGCGCAAATCAACTTCTACCTCGACAAAAACCTGGACCCACTGCAGTTCGCTTACCGCCACAACAGATCAACGGTGGATGCGATCTCGCTGGCTCTCCACTCTGCTCTGGACCACTTGGACAACAAAAACTCATATGTCAGGCTGTTATTTATCGATTACAGCTCGACATTTAACACAATCATCCCCTCCAAGCTGGTTACCAAACTCGCAGAACTGGGTCTCTGCGCATCCCTCTGCAATTGGATCCTCAACTTCCTCATTTACAGATCACAGTCTGTTCGTATTGGTGGAAATGTGTCAGACTCGATAACAATCAGCACAGGAGCACCTTAAGGCTGCATGCTCAGCCCCCTGCTGTACTCACTCTATACTCATGACTGCGTAGCCGGTCACAGTGCGAACTCCATCATCAAGTTCGCTGACTACACCACTGTTGTGGGACGTACCACTGATGGGGATGAGTCAGAGTATAGAAGAGAGATCGAGCAACTGACCAAATGGTGCCAGCACAATAACCTGGCCCTCAACACCAGCAAAACCAAGGTGGACTTTGGAAGGAGTAGGATGGGGACCCACAGTCCTGTTTACATCAACGGGTCGATGGTTGGAAGGGTCAAGAGCTTCAAATTCCTGGGCGTGCACATCTCTGAAGATCTTTCCTGGTCCGAGAACACTAATGTAATTATCAAGAAAGCACATCAGCGTCTCTACTTCCTGAGAAGATTACGGAGAGCCGCTTTGTCAAGGAGGACTCTCTCTAACTTCTACAGGTGCACAATAGAGAGCTTGCTGACCGGTTGCATCGTGGCTTGGTTCGGCAACTTGAGTGCCCTGGAGAGACAAAGACTACAAAAAGTAGTAAACACTGCCCAGTCCATCATCGGCTCTGACCTTCCTTCCATCGAGGGGATTTATCGCAGTTGTTGCCTCAAAAAGGCTGGCAGCATCATCAAGGATCCACACCACCCTGGCCACACACTCATCTCCCTGCTACCTTCAGGTAGAAGGTACAGGAGCCTGAAGACTGCAACGACCAGGTTCAGGAATAGCTACTTCCCCACAGACATCAGGCCTGGCTCGGACAAAACTATGATAATTAATAACTCATTATCTGTTATCTGTTATTTGCACTTTATCAGTTTATTTATTCATGTGTGTATGTATTTATATAATGGTATATGGACACACTGATCTGTTTTGTAGTCAATGCCTACTATGTTCTGTGTGCTGAAGCAAAGCAAGAATTTCATTGTCCTATCAGGGACACATGACAATAAACTCACTTGAACACTTGAACCCATGAACAATGTGATCATGGCTGATCATCCCCAATCAGTACTCCATTCCTGCCTTCTCCCCATATCACCTGACTCCGCTATCTTTAAGAGCCCTATCTAGCTCTCTCTTGAAGGTATCCAGAGAACCGGCCTGTGTGGGTAAGTTGGGCTCAAGGGCCCGTTTCCACACTGTATGACTCTATGACACATGCAGTATATTCACTGCCTCTAGCAATGAAGGCAGGCATACCATATGCCATCTTTACCACCCTATCCACTCCAGTGAGCTATGAACATGGGCTCCAAGATCCTGCTGCACATCAATGCTGTTAAGTGCCTTGTCATTAACTGTCTCCTTACATTCAACCTCCCAAAGTGCAACACCCAACATCTGATCTCTACCTGCCAATCCACAGCCATTTTGGCAGTTGATCTATAACCCGCGGCATCTTCTGACAGCATTCCCAACTGTCTGCAACTTCCCCAATGTTGCTGTCGCAGTAAACCTACTCACCAACCCATCTACATTTATACCTCGGTCATTTATATATGACATCCAACAGTAGAGGTCCCACTGCATGTCCTGTGGAACTCCACTGGTCACAAGTCTCCAATCCTCCACCACAACCTGGTGGATACCACACAGGCCTGGATAAAGTGGAAACGGAGAGGATGTTTCCACTAGTGGGAGTGTCGGGGAAATAGGCTCAAAACAAAAGGACGTATCTTTAGAAAGGAGATGACGAGGAATTTCTTAGTCAGAGGGTGGTGAATCTGTGGAATTCATTGCCATAGTCAGCTGTGGAGGCCATAACTGGGTATTTTTAAGGTGGAGATTGACAGGTTCTTGATTAGTAAGTGTGTCAATGGTTATGGGGAAAAGGCAGCAAAATGGGGTTGAGAGGGAAAGATAGATCAGCCACGATTGAATGCCGGAGTAGACTTGATGGGCCTAATAGCCTAATTCTGCTCCTCTGGCCTATGAACCCTCTATAAACATGAATGTCTCCTATGAATAAACCAGTTATGAATCCATATGACCACGTCATTGTGAATCCCATACATCTTAATCTTCTGGACCAGCCCACCAGCCCACCTTATCTAAAAGCCTTACTGTGATGTTCGCCGTTTCCTGTATTGATAAGACACAGATGTTGCCGCTGATCATCGTTAGTAAAAACGGTGCATCCCTGTGTGCCATTGACTGGATCCACGCTTTCAAGCTTGACATGAACGCCTTGATCTACAATGGATCAATTATGGCCATGTCATCGACCACGGATTACAACATGGGCAGCAAGTGCGAGAATAACCGGCGAAAACAGGACATTGAATGGCACTGGTCCAAAGAGTGTGACCATGCATTCACCAGGTTGAAGGAGATGCTCACCCAGAAGACGTGATTGGTCCACTATGACCCATTGAAGCCGATCTGGTTGGCCGCCGATGCATCACCATATGGTCATGGAGCTGTAATCTCACAAACGGCGCCGAACGGCAAGGAAGAACCAATCGCGTTTGCATTCAAAACGCTGACGACCGCCGAGAAAAACTACAGCCAAGTGCAGAAAGAACAGCACACAGATAAAGCAAATCCTGATATCGGTACAAAAGGGAACACTGAGGAAAACTCTGTTGATTCTGAGCCTTTAGCAAGAGTTGTGAAACGCAACAAAGGCTGGAAAAAAAGAGTGAAGCGAGGTCCAGCCAAATGGAGACGTCCAAACTGGAAAGGGGGAATGTGATGTTTGGTGGACTGTGGAGTGGGAGGACCCGTTGGTCCTCCCGTGCAGTAGGTGATACTGCGCAGGACAAAGGGAGATGTCTTGTATAGAGTTATCCAGTCACTGAACAGTGAGTTGCAGCCATTTTGGAGTTGTCTTGCTGCCAGCGTTGAAGTAATTGTAATAAAGATTCTGCTGTTCCTTGAAGACTCTCAAGCACTTGTGCAGACTTAGAAGAGGAACACAAAACTTACTAAAATCCATGTATTCAACATCAACTCTTCTAACTTAGATGAATGGAGATTGACAGGTTCTTGATTAGTGCGTGTGTCAATGATTATGTCACGTCCTAAAAACACATAGTCAAGTTAATAATACATAACCCGGCGTATACTAAGCCTCTGTTTCCTCCACTAAGGATCAACATTGGCCACTCTCCAGTCCTCCAGCTGCATGTCTGTGGCTAGAAAAGAAACAAAGATCCTCGTCAAGGACCCCACAATCTCCTCTCTTGTCTCCTTCAATAACTTGGGAAGGAGACAATGAGTACTGTCTGTACGGAGTTTGTACGTTCTCCCTGTGACCTGCGTGTGTTTTCTCTGGCATGTCCGGACTCCTCCCATGCTCCAAAGACATACAGGTTGGTAGGTTAATTGGCTTCACTAAAATTGTAAAATTGTCCCTAGTGTGTGTGGGATTGTGTTAGTGTGTGGGGATAACTGGTTGGTGTGGACCTGGTGGGCCGAAGGGCCTGTTTCCATACTGTATCTCTAAACTAAACTAAACCGATTATCTAATTCAATTTCTCAGTTAGATATTATTATTTATTTCCTAGTACATCTTAAAGAAAGTTATTTTCTAAATTTAGATCTACAGCCCAAGACTGAAGGACATACTGATATAGCTTGTTCATTGCTCAGATAAGAAGACATTATTCTGTCGGTGTGTTTATCTAGGCGTCCAAAGCGGGTGCAAAGCATCTCCTGCAGTGCCTGATCAACTGGGCTTTGCATACTTACCCTATTCTGTTTCTTAACATCACAGATATTGGTAAGATGGATTAAGATATTTAAAGTCCTAGAGGATAAGAAATGATTCCGCTCTTAGAACACAGTTTTGATTTTTTTTTTAAAGCAGATACTCCTTATATTCACAATTAATGAATCATTAATAAAAGTTGTTGTTTTGTAGAATGAAATAAAACTTTTCTTGTCCCTTCCAACAAGTAAAAAATCATGGGTAGACACAAAATCCTGCCCTCCCTCTGCCCCTGCCCCTGCCTCTGCCCTCGCCTCTCTGTGCCCCTGCTTCAGCCCTCTCTCTGCCCCTGCCTCTGCCCTCTGTCTGCCCCTGCCCCGCCCTCATTCTGCCCCTATGCTCTCTCTGCCCCTGCCTTCTCTCCCTCTCCTTCTCCAGCCATGCCTGCGAGTTGGGGGCTATTCATGAGTGGATAGGGCTGGGGATGGGGTAAAAGAAGCGAATGAATAATATTAAAATAATATCAAGGGGGGCGGTTAGTGTGTGTGTGGGGGGGGGGTAGTTAGTGTGTGTATGTGGGGGGGGTGGTTAGTGTGTATGTGTGTGTGTGTGGGGTGGTTAGCTTGTGTGTGACGCCGCTGGCCGCCCTCCCGCCTGCAACCGCGTGTTGAGGGGACGGGACCTAACGTGTCCCACTTGGTTTGTAAATATTAAAAGTCAGATCTTGGCTGTGTATTTATTTGTGTGTTTGTGTGTTTGTGCATAATCACATCTTCTCGAAAAAATGATGCGGTAATGGTAACATGTTTACATATTCTGGTAGAACTTTTCCAGTGGAGCCCAAAATCGCCTTATCTGAATATTTCATGCTTTATTTCTCGAGTTATTACTGAAAAATTTCAAAAATCAGACAAATTTTGAAATAAAAATAACTGTCCTTCGCTGATGACGTCACAATGGGTCTGCATGCCTGCCGTCTTCCACACGCTGTGAGTGACGTCACCCCCCCGCCCCACCTCCCCATTGCTATTCAAAAGACACAGAAAGAATGAACAAGTCGGGCCCTGGAATGAAGCTGCCGAACTCGCAGTCCTTTGGTTGACGCCCGCTGCCAGCTCCCTGCTACCCCCTCTCCCCCTCCTCCTCGCCCCTTCCTCCTACTCTGCCCCTATCCCTCTCTCCCCCCTCTCTACTTGCCCTCTCTCCCCCCTCTCCCCTCTCATCTCCCCCTCCTCCCCCCTTTATCTCCCCTCTTTTCTCTCCCCTCTTCTCCCCCCTCCTCTCCCCCTCCTCCTCTCCCCTTGCCTCCTCTCCCCCTCCTCTCTCCCCTCCCCTCCTCTCCCCCCCTCTCTTCTCCCCCGGCCTCCCTCTTCTCTCTCCATCCCTCTCTCACCAACTCTCCCCCTCCTCCCCACCTCCTCGCCCCCTCCTCCCCCCATCTCTCCCAATCCCTCCTCCCCCATCTCTCCCACTCCCTCTCCCACTCTCCCTCCTCCCCTCCTCCCTCCCCCTCTCTCCCCTCTCTGCCTTCCCCTCTCTCCCCTACCCTCTATCCCCTCTCTATCCCCCACTTTCTCCCTCCCTCCCCTCTTTCCACCCCTCTCTCTCTCCCCTCCTCTCCACCCCTCCTCTCTCCCTCCTCTCCCCCACCACTCTCCCCTCATCTCCCCTTCCCCCATCCCTCTCTCCTCCTCTCCCCCTCATCTCCCCGCTCCCCCCTCATCTCCCCGCTCCCCCCCCTCCCCTCTCTCCCCCCTCTATGTCCCCCTTTCTCCTCCCCCTCCCCTCCCCTCCCCCTCCCCCTCCCCTCCTCTCCCCCCCCCTCCTCTCCCCCCTCTCATCCCCACCGCCCCCTCCCTGCCCCTCTCTTTCCCCCCGCTCTCCTCCCTCTCTCCCCCCTCTCTCCCCCCTCTCTCGACCCCCTCCCTCCCTCTCTTGCCCCCTTCTCCCACCCCTCTCTCCCCCCTCTCTCCCCCCTCTCCCTCCACCCTCTCTCCCCCCTCCTCTCTTCCCCACCTCTCCCTCCCCTTCTCTCTCCCTCCACCCCTCTCCCCCTCTCTGTCCTCTCCTGCCATTCAGCGCCGCGTGCATTAGTCTTTTTTCCTCTCACTCCGCGGGACGGTCTGCCCCTTCCTGCGCCATCGCGTCTTTACTGGAGCTGAGGATGGCCGGCGGAGGTTTCCAACTGGACACACTTTTTGGAGGGACTGGAAACGGCCCGGCATGGTGAAGGAAATGTCGCCAAACGGAAAGCGGAGAATCCGTTACCGGCGGAGAACGTCCAGCGAGCAGCGAACAGTGAGCAGCGAGCAGCGAGCACTGTGAGTCCGCTCTACCCCCATCCCCTCTGGTCCTCCTCGCTGGCTCCTGCCCCCCTCCCTTGTGATACCCCCACAACCCCCGTCTTTTCTCCGATATCTCTCCCCTGTCCCTTCATCCCGCCCTGCCCACACCCCCCACCCACCCCCCCCCCAACTTCACACCCCCGCTCCCACATACCCCACCCACACCCCCACATCCCCGCTCATACACCCCCCCTGCCCACAACCCCTCCACCCTCACACCCCCCCCACATCCCCACGCCCACACCCCCCCCACCCCCACATCCCCCCCAACCCCACATCCCCGCCCACACACACCCCCCCCACACCCCCACGCCCACACCCCCGCCCACACCCCGCCCACACACCATCCCCGCCCACACACCCCGCCCACACACACCCCACCCTGTCCACAACCCCCCACCACCACAACCCCTACCCCCCGCCCACACACCCCCCCGCCCACACCCCCACCCACACACACCCCCCCCCCACACCACTGCCGCCGCCCACACACACCCCACCCTGTCCACAACCCCCCACCACCACAACCCCTACCCCCCGCCCACACACCCCCCCGCCCACACCCCCACCCACACACACCCCCCCCCCACACCACTGCCGCCGCCCACACACACCCCACCCAGTCCACACCCCCCCCACTACCAGGACCCCTCCCCCCCACCCACACCACCCCCTCTCCCCCGCCCACACACACCCCACCCTGTCCACACCCCCCCCACCACCAGAACCCCTCCCCCCCACCCACACCACCCCCTCTCCCCCGCCCACACATCCCCCCGCCCACACACCCCCCCGCCCACACACCCCCCTCCTGATTAAAAAGAACTTCCATCCATCCATTAGAAATAAGACAAATTTACTGACAAAGGTAAAACTTTTCTAGTTTCTTCTTCTGTGGAACTAACATTTAGTTGTGGATCATGAGGGTTATTCCTTAATGTAAAATATCCTTCAAATTCACTTAAGTTCACATTTCACAACAAATGAAAATAAAACATAACTGTCGATTATAATTTCAGACCCAAAATCGTGAGAAGCCACAGACATACCAAGAGTTATATGTAACCTTTTGGCTTCTGGCAACTAGACTTGTGTAGAATATCAGCTGTGCAGATAATGGCCCAGAGATTGGATAATTGTCCAGAAATTGGTCTCTGGTTTCTGAGTGTATGGAGTCCAAGTTCCACTTCCTCCAGAGTAGATTGGGCTAAAGATCACCCTTGGGTCAAATGCAGCCAGTCACCAAATTGGGTCTGACACGCCTGTGTGTTATTCACGTGAATGGGTCTGACAATTTACTGGCAAAAGGAAGCTTGTAAAAGACATCATGAATGATGTGAAGTACGTGTCTGTCCTTGTCGCTATGAATTGCAGGAGACGTCTTCAATCTACAATTGTCATGGGGCAGTCTCATCAGCGCCGGCCTTAGGAGGTCCGGGGCCCAATTGGGAACAATTTTGGTGAGCCCCGGGTTCCCAGTCAAGGTCTGTAGTATCATAGCAATATAAATAAAGTTTGAGGGATAGGGTCCGCGTGCCGTAGGTACGGATAGTACTACGGTTGACGGCAGTCAGGACTGGGCCTCGCTGACTGGCACGGGTGTCCAGCCCAGCTGACGATGGGCCCTGAGTCGACCAGGAAACAAAGTCCAGAATGGCGGTCTCGCACGTAGAGGCGGTTGTTTTGGCCGATCGTGATAGCCCCTACTGATGATTGGTTAAGGCGTTTCCTGAAAACGTGCAGGGGGGTAGGTAGTGATAACACCACTGGTGCTTACCCCGATCTCCAGCGTGCGTCTGCGGCGTGGCGATGGCCGCGGAGGGCTGGGCATCTCTGCGGGACTGCGGGCACGGACACTGGGTTGATGGACCCGCCGTCCTGCTGTTTCGCGAGCCACAATTTGTCGGCCCGCCTGCGAGCTGCATAGGGTCGGTGAAGTCTGACCCGGCGAGCAGCTGGCGGATGTCGTTGGGCATTTGCTCTAGAAATGCCTGCTCGAAAAGCAGGCAGGGTTGATGGCCGACCATCAACGCGAGCATCTCGCTCATCAAGGTGGACGGTTTCCGATCGCCGAGGCCGTCCATGTGGAGCAGGCGGGCGGCGCGATCTCGGCGGCTGAGCCCGAAGTTACAGAGGTGTAGGGCCTTGAGACCCTCATACATGCCGATGGCCGGCGGGCCTTGTAGGTAGGGCAGCAACCGATTGGCCGTCTCTTGGCTGAGCGCCCCGACCACGTAGAAATATCAGGTGACGATGATATTCCTAAGGTGGAACTGGGCCTCTATGTGGGCAAACCACACTTGAGGCTGCTCTGACCAGAATGCAGGCAGCTTCAGGCCCACGGCATTTTGCTGGCCATCGGGGATGGCGGGGCGTGCATGTCGAATGTCTGAAATCTGGTCGGACTAGCGGGGTCATCAGTTTGGCGAGTCCAGACATTAGGGTGTACATAATTCTTTATTTTAAAACAAAAATGAAGTAGTCACCCGAGTCGAGGTAGACAGCTAAATTTTAACGATGCCTCTTCTATTCGCGTGGCGCTAGAATGAACGGTTACGGGAAAAACCCACAAAAAAGTCCCCCGCTCATGTGACCACGCCAGCTAATCGCGAGGGTTCGATATTAACACGGCCACCACTAGGTTCTGCTTTATAGACTTTATATCTCTATGGGAGAGTGGAAAGTAATCAAAATGTGCGCTTAAAACGTGCCTGCGAGTTAATGGACAAAACAGATCTAAGCTACATCTATCTATATACTATTAAAACATGTGTGTGTGTGTCTGCCGATCGAGTGTGTGTCAGATTTGCCCTTTGATTTCACGGTTCGCCAAAATCACACTTTCAAACCCCGAGATATTTTCCATTTTGCTACACATTACACTTTTAACATTCACGCATTCACTCCTCATTACATTTAGACATTTTTATGTACACTTTTTAAAATAAAATCCTTCAACCCCCCCCCCCCCCCCCCCCCCCCACACACACACTCACTCATTTTGTGGCCTCCTGCTGGCCAGACACCATAACAGCAGCTGCTGCAGCCCACTCTCCTCCAAAAACGCCGCCATTATTTTTCCACGCGGCCGATTTTTGGGACTGAAGCACGTTCGGGGACCAGACCCAACGGGTCTGCACTTGGTCTAGTTTTAATATAAAATTGCATACATATAAGCCTACAAGTAACAAACAAAATATGTAGATTGCCTCTGAAAAGTACATAGTTACGATGCCACTTGTTTTAGTGACTATGACTGTGAAATGAAAAAAAAAGTTATTTAATTAACTAGATCCTGGAAAACCAATAACCATTGGCGAGAAACCAGTCCAGGCATTAAACTTTGGGCTTCAGCCCCATCCTAACTTAGTTGTGTGTTAGTTGTGTGTGTGTTAGTTGTCTGTGCATAATGTGTGTGCGTTATCCCCGGAGACTGCGGCTCCCGAAGTCCACAGGCCGCACTGGCGATCTCGGCGAGAGGTCAGCGCTGCCGCATCTGGACGCTCCACAGACCGCAGCTCCGCGATGTTGGAGTTGGCGGTCACAGCACTCCGGAGCCCACTGCACGGCGACCCGGGTAAGGCATCGCCCACGCCACAATAGTGTCGCAGCGTTGTGCCGCTGCCGAAGCTGAGGTTCTGCCCGGTCCCGGCAGGAAAACGCCGCTCCAGTCCCATTGGTAGGACGGGGCGAAGATACGGCTCGGAGAAAATCCGCATCGCCGACCAGGTAGGGACTGAAAAAAACTGTTTCCCCCTCCCCCCCCCCCCCCCCCACCCCCCACATAAAAAAGACTAAACCTCCAAAAACACTTTTTAACTCACTAAACATTTTTAAAAAAGGCGCCCCCTACGAAGGGAGGGAGGGAGAGAAGGGAGGAAGGAGAGAAGGGAGGGAGGGAGGGAGGGAAGGAGAGAAGGGAAAAGAGAGAGGGGAAGGAGGGAGGGAAGGAGAGAAGGGATGGAGAGAAGAAGGGAAGGGAGGGAGGTAAGAGAAGGAGAGGGCAGGAGCGGATGCCGGGGTCCGGGCAGACCAGTGTGAGCTGAGGCCGAGGTTTGTAAATCTTGCTCCCCGGCCCGGCCCTCCCTGTATTGTTCACCGCGTCTCCCCGCGGAGGGAGAGGGGTGGAGCCGGGGCTGTTTGCGTGAAGCACAGCGACTGGAGGGGCGGGAACACTGCCTCCGGACTGTGAGGGAACGACCCACCTCACCCTCTCCCTCCTCTCCATTCCTCCTCACATCCCCCTCCCCGTCTACCCTACTCTTCCCCCTCCATCCCTCTCTCCCCCCTCCACCCGGGGTTGATCTACCCGAGCCGAGAGTAGATTACTCTAGCGTGGGGCCTCCTTAGGCACGGACCCAATTGGGACCAATTGGTCCAATTGGCTTAAGGCTGGCCCTGAGTTTCATCTTATTAAATTATTGCTTTGTCTGCTATTCGTAGAGACACCCTGCCAACCAGATCTGAATGAACTGCCCCAGAAGTAGTAGACAGGCCTTGAACCTGGTAAGACGCAGGAGGAGCCCGGCCAGGACACCCCACAGAGCCCAGTCCCTCCACGCACTAGAGTCTCCCAACCCCTGCAGAGTGGTTACTAAGATGGCTGATCCGTGGGCGGTTGCTGCTGGGATGCAAGTCGGGGCCTGATCAACCCCGGCTGGGTCTCCTGGGCGAGGTGGCAGACAATGCAGTTTTAGTTAGGAAAGAACTGCAGATGCTGGTTTAAACCAAAGGTAGACACAAAATGCTGGAGTAACTCAGGCAGCATCTCTGGAGAGAAAGAATGGGTGATGTTTTGATTTGAGATCCTTCTTCAGAGTTTTAGTTGAGTTTAGTTTAGAGTTACAGCACAGAAACAGGCCCTTTGGTCCACCGACTCCGCGCCGACCAGCGATCCCCGTACACACTAGGGATAATTTACAATCTTTACCAAAGCCAATTAACTTACAAACCTGCACATCTTTGCAGACGGGGAGGAAACCGGAGCACCCGGGGAAAACCCACACGGTCACAGGGACAACCTGGGTCTGCGGCACTGTAAGGCAGCAACTCTGCCGCTGCCATTAACTTTGGTGCAGTTTGCATTCAATGGGTGCCTCACTGCTGACATTACTAGAGGCTTTATTATGGTCAGTTATGCATGGGTCACAGATCTAAAGGCAGGAGGCAAAGATCTACCCATCAACAAAGTCCAAACCAACAGTCCTCTGCCTGGGCCTTGCTGGTGAGCAAAGTATTGAAAGGCTCAGCTGGCCCATCACAGAGATAAAAAAACAGAAAGTACAAGAGACACTCAACAGATCCAGCTGTAGCTGTGGAGACAGAAACTGGAGCTGAAATGTTAACTCTTTCTGATCTGCAAATATTATTTGACCTGCTGAGTATCTCCAACATTTTGTTTTTTATTTCAGATGTCCAATGTCTGATGTTTTTGGTTTCTCATCCCCGGGGTATGTGAGATTCTGTGGAGAGACCTCTCATCATGCTCACATACCCATGGACGTCAAGACCATACTGATGCTCAAATTCCTTGCAGAAGGCTCTTTTTAAGCAGCTGCAGCAAATATCAATCATGCCACCCAAATATACTGGAATCCACCCTGGCAGATTGGATGCCAAGGCAGTGGCTTGGGGAGAAGTGGGTTCATCTTCTTTCATTCCTGTGACAACTACTGTAAATGGAATCTCAGCCATTGGGATGTTCCTGGTTTTCCATGAATATAGATTGACATTGACAGCAGTCATAGAGTCATAGAGTGATACAGCATGGAAACAGGCCCTTCGGCCCAATGCCCACACCGGCCAACATGTCCCAGCATGTCCTAGTCCCACCTGCCTGCATTTGGCTCATAGTCATCTGGCTACAAGGACTCCCTTGATCATCTGAAACCTTTTAGCGACAGGAATGTTTCCACTCTGGCATTGTGCTTTTGGTTATAGATCACAAGAAGGATTTCCTCATAATGAATACCATGGTTCTAGCAAGGACAGTTTTCAGCTTGGAGGAATCTGCAATGTCAGCCATTTTTATCAGCCTGCTCTGTGTTGAAGTATGGATCTGGGACAGAGCGGCAAATGTTACTCTGTACTTCCTTGGTTCGACACATCAGAACCAAAGCTGCTTCTTGCAGCATAGAAAGACATGGCACAGTGGTGGAAACATAGAAACATAGAAACATAGAAAATAGGTGCAGGAGGAGGTCATTCGGCCCGTCGAGCCAGCACCGCCATTCATTGTGATCATGGCTGATCATCCCCAATCAATAACCCGTGCCTGCCTTCTCCCCATATCCTTCGATTCCACTAGCCCCTAGAACTCTATCTAACTCTCTCTTAAATCCATCCAGTAACTTGTCCTCCACCGTGGCAGGGAATTCCACAAATTCACAACTCTCTGCGTGCAAATGTTGCTTCTCACCTCAGTCTTCCCCTTTATTCTAAGACTGTGGCCCCTGGGTCTGGACCATTGGTTTGCTCCAGGTGAGAATTTGTGGATGGCAGGAGAAACACCATCGTATATGACAAGCAGGTATGGAGACTTCTTCATCATGTCCTGCATTTCACAGAATTGAGCAAAACACAGCCAGCAGCTAGTGGCAAGGCAAAATCAGTGCGAGGGTGTGAATCTAAAGATCTTATAGAGCAGCAGGTGCACCAGGAGCAGTAAATATCCAGCTTACAACTGAGTGGAAGAAATGCACAAGAAATAAGGTACTTCCCCACAGATAAGAAATCTCCAAATGATTAACTGGGTGATCTCCACATCACAATATCTAACACCAGTTGTAAAATTATAAAAGGACTGGACAAAATTATAAAAGGACTGGACAAGCTAAATGCAGGAAAAATGTCCAGAACCAGGGGCCACAGTCTTAGAATAAAAGGGAGGTCATTTAAGACTGAGATGAGAAAAAACCTTTTCACCCAGAGAGTTGTGAATTTGTGGAATTCCCTGCCACAGAGCGCAGTGGAGGCCAAATCAGTGGATGGATTTAAGAGAGAGGTAGATAGAGCTCTATGGGCTAGTGGAGTCTAGGAATATGGGGAGAAGGCAGGCACGGGTTATTGATAGGGGAAGATCAGCCATGATCACAATGAATGGCGGTGCTGGCTCGAAGGGCCGAATGGCCTCCTCCTGCACCTATTTTCTATGTTTCTATGTTTCTACCATTATGGTACAGCAATAATCAACTAGTGAGGCGAGATGATAGATAAAATTTCCTCACATCCTCTTATGTAGGTCCACAACACTGAATATAAAACATGATTGAAAGAAACCTTCATCAACTACCTTTAGTAGCTTGTTACAATATTCGGTATTTCCTGATTTAAACACGTCACAGGTGACGATCTCAAGTCCACAGGTGTAAGCACTGATGTGAAAATATTCTTGTCACATGTAAGGAGATGACAACTCTTCCAGCATTGCTTTGCTGGAACAAGGATCTTCCCTCCTTGCCATCTCCTACCAGCCTCCTCTTGAGGCCTCGGAGGTCTCATGGTCCTCCTTAAAGTAAGGACCTGTTTCTAGGCATGTATATTGTTGTCCAGGTCCTGCCAGGCCTGTAAATAATTGTAGGAGCTTTGTCCCTCTTGTAATCTGCCTCTTTCATAACGTTGCTGTGTGGCTGCCATCCTAGTTGGGCGGCACGGTGGCGCAGCGGTAGAGTTGCTGCCTTACAGCACAGACAGCGCCAGAGACCCGGGTTCGATCCCGACGACGGTAGTTTTGCAAATAGTGAAGATGGTTGTGAAAAATTACAGCAGGACCTTGATCAATTGGCCAGGTGGGCTGAGGAATGGTTGATGGAATTTAATACAGAGAAATGTGAGGTGTTGCATTTTGGGAAGTCTAACAAGGGCAGGACCTACACAGTGAACGGTAGGGCTCTGGGGAGTGTTGTAGAGCAGAGGGATCTAGGAGTGCAGGTGCATGGTTCCCTGAAGGTGGAGTCGCAGGTAGATAGGGTAGTCAAAAAGGCTTTTGGCACATTGGCCTGCATCAGCCAGAGCATTGAGTATAGAAGTTGGAAGGTCATGTTGCAGGTGTATAAGATGTTGGTGAGGCTACATTTGTGTTCATTTCTGGGCACCATGTTTTGGGAAAGATATTGTCAAGCTGGAAAGAGTACAGAGAAGATTTATGAGGGTGTTGCCAGGACTAGAGGGTGTGAGCTATACAGAGAGGTTGAGTAGGCTGGGACTCTATTCCTTGGAGTGTAGGAGGATGAGGGATGATGTTATAGGGATGTATAAGATCATGAGAGGAATAGAGCGGCTAGATGCAGAGTCTCTTGCCCACAGTAGGTGAATTGAGGACAAGTAGACATTGGTGAAGGGGAAAAGCTTTAATTGGAATATGAGGGGTGACCTTTTCACACAAAGGGTGGTGGGTGTATGCAACAAGCTGCCAGAGGAGGTAGTTGAGGCTGGGACTATCCCAACATTGAAGAAACAGTTTGACAGGTATATGGATAGGACAGGTTTGAGGGATATGGACCAAACGCAGGCAGGTCGGACTAGTGTATCTGGGATTTGTTGCCCAGTGTGACCAAGTTGGGCTGAAGGGCCTGTTTCCATGCTGTATCTATAACTATGACAGATTGCAGTGTATGTCCGTTTATTCTGAGGCTGTGCCCTTTGGTCCTAGACTCTCCCACTAGTGCAAACATCCTCTCCACATCCACTCTATCCAGGCATTTCAGTATTCAGTAAGTTTCAATGATGGGTCCCCTCATCCTTCTAAACTTCTGAGAGTACAGGCTCAGTGCTGTCAAAAGCTCATCGTACGTTAACCCAATCATCTCTGGGATAATTTGCGTAGACCTCCACTGGACTTTCTCCAATGCCAGCACATCCTTCCTCAGAAATACGGCCCCAAACTGCTCACACTCTCCAAAAGTGGCCTGACCAATGCCTTATAAAGCCTCAACAATATATGCCTGTTTTTGTATTCTAGTCCTCTCGAAATAAATCCCAACATCCTAAATTGTCTTCCTTACCACTGATTTAACTTGCAGAATAACCTTCTGGAAATCCTGCACCAGCATTCCCAAGTCCCTTTACACTTCCGATTTCTGAATCTTCTCATTTAGAAAATAGTCTACGCCTTTATTGAAGCTTTCTAAACGCACGACTTTGCTCTACATTGCTATGCTGTATTCTATGTGCCACTGTGCTTTCCACTCTCTCAACCTGTCCTAGTCCTTCTGCAGTGTCCCTGCTTTCTCTATACTACCTGCCCTTCTTTGTATCATCCATAAACCTGGCCACAAAGCCTTCAATTTCCTCATCAAATTATGAGTGGATAGGGCGGGAATGGGGCAAAAGGAGCGAATGAATAATATTAATATAATATCAAGGAGGGGGAGGGTTAGTGTGTGTGTGACGCCGAAGGCCCCCCCCCACCTCCCGCAACCGCGCATTGAGGGGACGGGACCCAACGGGTCCTACTTAGTCTAGTAGATTCTAAAATCTTAACAACCACTGAAGACTAACCAGCCTATAGTTTCCACTCTTCTGCTTCACTCCCTTCTTGGACAGTTGAGTAACATTTGCAATTTTCCAATCCTCTGGAACCACAATCTCTAAAGCTACCTCGTTCAGAACCTTGAGGTGTGGTCCATCCAGTCCAGGTGACTTATCCACCTTCAGCCCTTTCAGCTTCCCAAGCACATTCTCCTAATAGCCAGACCACTATTGCTCCCTGACACTCTTGATTTCAAGCATGTTGCAGGTTTCTTAAGCTGTGAAGATTAATGCAAAATACTTATTCAAAATAATCTGCCATTTCTTTATTCCCCATTATCACTTCTCCTGCATCATTTCCCAGCGGTCCAACATCCATTCTTGCCTCTTTCTTACTCTTTATGTATACGAAGATGCTTTTGCTATCCTCTTTCATATTATTGGGTAGCTTACCTTCATATTTCATATTTTATATCCGTATCGTCTTTCTCGTTACCCTCCCTCTCTACCCCCTCTCTACCCCCTTGTTGGTTTTTAAAAGCTGCCCTCTAGCTTCCCCCTAATCTTTGCAATACTAAATGCCTTCTCGTTTAATTTGATGCTCTCTTTCACTTCCCTTCTCACGGCACTTCATTCTTCCCTTAGAATCTTTCTTCCTCTTTGGTAAGAAAAGTTCCTGCATTTTCCCAGAATTATTCCCAGAAACTCCTGCTATTCCACCGTCATTCCTGCTAGGGTCCTTTTCCAATCAACTTTAGCCAGCTCCTCCCTCATACCTCTGTAGTCACCCTTCACTGAACAGCAATACTGACACATTTGATTTCACCTTCTCCAGTGAGGCTATATGGGTGGAGCTCAGGAACAAGAAAGGGATGCGCACCTTGTTGGGGGTGTACTACAGATCCCCTAATAGTCAATGGGAATTAGAAGAACACATATGCACGGAGATTGCACACAGCTGCAAGACTATTAAGGTTGCCCTAACAGAGGATTTTAACTTTTCCATTATTGACTGGAACTGTCACAATGAAAAAGGTTTAGATGGGGCATAATTTGTCAAATGTGTTCAGGAAAGTTTGCATGGGCAATATGTAGAGGGACCTACATGGGAGAGGCCAATGCTTGATCTAGTCTTAGGAAATTGGGAGGGGCAAGTGGTTGAAGTGTTTGTGGATGAGCCTTTTAGGACCAGTGACCACTGTTCTGTTAGGTTTAAGATAGTTATGTATGAATAGAGAGGACTGGCCCACATGTTAAAGGCTAAATTGGGGCAAGGTCAACTTTGGAGGCACTAGACTTGCTCAAGTTGATTGGAGTAGTTTGTTTTAAGGAACAGGAACGTCCAAAAAGTGGAACAGAGTCATATAGCGTGGAAACAGGCCCCTTGGTTCAACTTGCCCACACTGACCAACATGTAGATGCCCCATCTACACTAGTCCCAATCCCTCCATTTGGCCCATATCCCTCCTAACCTATCCTGTCTATGTACCTGTCCAAATGCTTTTTAAAAGTTGTGATTGTACCTGCCTCAACTACCTACTCTGGCAGCTCGTTGCATATATAGCGGAAGTTCAATCCAGATTCAATCAAAATATCTCAACATTTATTTCCACCAGAGGGCAGTCATATATACATTAAAAATAAATGGTCATTGTGCTGGTATATCTGACAAGAAAACATTAACATAGTGAAAGGAGTAGCTTTAAACAATGATTGTACGAACAGACATGTTCATAACTACCATCGAGGATGCCAAGGGACAATACTGGGACAAATGTGAGTCCTGGTATAATCACGCGGACACACAGAGAATGTGGCAAAGTCTGAACAAGATAACTGTCTGCAAAGCGAGGTCCGGCAACGTCACTGGTGATAGTGTGACCCTACCTGATGAAAGTAATACTTTCTATGCTCACTTTGAGCAGAAGGCCAACAGGCCGGTGACACCTGGCCCTTCAGACTCAGTGTGCTTTTCCCCAGGGTGATTGCAGCCGAGGTTAGATCGGACTTCCTGAGGGTAAACCCACAGAAAGCAACTGGCCCAGACGGAGTTCCTGGCCGTGTCTTACTAGCTATGCGGACCAGCTCGCGGGAGTATTCGCGGACATCTTTAATCTCTCCCTACTCCGTTCTGAGGTACCCACCTGCTTCACGAAGACCATCATCATCCCAGAGCCGATGAAAACAAGACTTCATGCCATCCTGTGGCCTTGACATCCACCATCATGACATGTTTTGAGAGGCTAGTTATTGAATGCATTAAACCCAGTCTACCCAGTGGCCTTGACCCACTGCAGTTCGTCTACCACCACAACAGGTCCACGGATGATGCCATCGCCCTCGCCCTACACTCATCCCTAGAACACCAGGATAAGAGAGACAGCTACCGTATGTCAGACTCCTATTCATAGACTGCAGCTCTGCCTTTAACACTATTATACCCTCCAAGCTTATCACCAAACGCACGAGACTGGGTGTCAGCACTCATCTCTGCAAATGGATCCTCGACTTCCTGACAACAAACCCCAATCAGTGAGGATAGGGGACAAATCATCCTCTACGATAATCCTCAACACTGGTGCTTGCAAGGATGCATTCTCAGCCCCTTCTTTACTCCTTGTACACCCACGACTGTGCAGACATGTACAAACCTAATTCAATTTTCAAATTCGCGGATGACACCACCATTGTGGGCCGGATATCAAATAATGATGAGATGGAGTAGAGGAAGGAGATCGTGAACCTTGTGTCCTGGTGTCGAGACCTTTCTCTCAATGTCAACAAGACAAAGGGGATAGTGATCAACATCAGGAAGTGAAGCGGTACACATATCCCTTCTTGCATTGACGGTGCCAAATTCCCAGGAGTCAATATCACCAACAATATCTCCTGGACCACCCGTATTGAAGCAATGATCAAGGAAGCACAAGAAAGTACTTCCTTAGAAGGCTTAGGACGTTTGGCATGTCCCCTTGAACTCTCACCAATGTATCCAAGGCACCATAGAAAGCATTTTATCCGGATGCATCACAGCTTAGTTTGGGAACAGCTTCATCCACGACTGCAAGAATTTATACCGTATGCTGCCTCTGCAAGGCCAGTAGCATAATCAAAGATGAGTTGCACCATGGCCATTCCCTCTTCGCCCCTCTCCCATCAGGCAAAAGGTATAGAAGTGTGAAAGCCCGCACCTCCAGATTCAGGGACAGCTTCTTCCCAGCTGTTATCAGGCAAATAAATAATCCCACCACAACCAGAGAGCAGTGCTCAACTACTTGCTACCTAATTGATGACCCTCAGATTATCCTTTAAGAAAGAACAGCAGATGCTGGAAAAATCAAAGGTAGACAAAAATGCTGGAGAAACTCAGCAGGTGAGGCAGCATCTATGGAGCGAAGGAATAGGTGACGTTTCGGGTCAAGACCCTTCTTCAGACTGAAGAAGGGTCTCGACCCGAAACATTACCTATTCCTTCGCTCCATAGATGCTGCCTCACCCGCTGAGTTTCTCCAGCATTTTTGTCTACCTCGGATGATCCTTGATCGGACTTTGCTGGTTTTACCTTGCACTAAATGTTATTCTATATATGTATACATTTACAGTGTATATATGTATCTATACACTGTAAATGGCTCAATTGTAATCATGTATAGTCTTTCCACTGACTGGATAGCACGCAACTAAAGCTTTTCACTGCACACTTGACAAAAATTAAACTGGAACGGAAATTATGAAAATCAAAATAAAACTACAGATACTGGAAAACAGAATTCTGGAGAGGGCTTGAAGTACTTAAAAACCACAAACACAGAACCACTATTCTGGAAAGGATGCAATAGCAATGGATCTGTGGGGTGGAATGACAATACATTTCATACAGACTGACTGGGTCCTGTGTGACAGCCCCACGCCATTTCAGGGGTGTGATATTTAAGGAGGAAACACCAGTTGCTCTGATGCATTGCAAGAAAAAGCAGTGATTTGATGGTGCAGTGAATGTTGAGAAACACGAGTGTTGATTTTATCTTGTGAACATATTGTTTTGAATAAAGTATATATTTGAAACTAGAAAAAGTAAGGAAAGACTGTGGAATGTGAGCAGGAATGATGAACCAGCGGGTAGTGTTGCTGCCTGACAGCGCCAGAGACCCGGGTTCGATCCTGACTATGGGTGCTGTCTGTATGGAGTTTGTACGTTCTCCCCATGACCTGCGAGGGTTTTCTCCGAGATCTTTGGTTTCCTCCCACACTCCAACAATGTGCAGGTTTGTAGGTTAATTGGCTTGGTATAAATGTAAATGATCCTTAGTGTGTGTAGGATAGTGTTAGTGTGCGGGGATCGCTGGTCAGCGTGGACTCGGTGGGCCGAAGTGCCTGTTACCGCGCTGTATCTCTAAACTAAACTAAATATACTTAACCATATAACCATATAACAATTACAGCACGGAAACAGGCCATCTCGGCCCTTCAAGTCCGTGCCGAACAACTTTTTTCCCTTAGTCCCACCTGCCTGCACTCATACCATAACCCTCCATACCCTTCTCATCCATATGCCTATCCAATTTATTTTTAAATGATACCAACGAACCTGCCCCCACCACTTCCACTGGAAGCTCATTCCACACCGCTACCACTCTCTGAGTAAAGAAGTTCCCCCTCATGTTACCCCTAAACCTCTGTCCCTTAATTCTAAAGTCATGTCCTCTTGTTTGAATCTTCCCTATTCTCATAGGGAAAAGCTTGTCCACATCAACTCTGTCTATCCCTCTCATCATTTTAAAGACCTCTATCAAGTCCCCCCTTAACCTTCTGCGCTCCAGAGAATAAAGACCTAACTTATTCAACCTATCTCTGTAACTTAGCTGTTGAAACCCAGGCAACATTCTAGTAAATCTCCTCTGTACCCTCTCTATTTTGTTGACATCCTTCCTATAATTGGGCGAACAAAATTGTACACCATACTCCAGATTTGGTCTCACCTTGTACAATTTTAACATTACATCCCAGCTTCTATACTCAATGCTCTGATTTATAAAGGCTAGCATACCAAAAGCTTTCTTTACCACCCTATCTATATGAGATTCCACTTTCAAGGAACTATGCACGGTTATTCCCAGATCCCTCTGTTCAACTGTATTCTTCAATTCCCTACCGTTTACCATGTACGTCCTATTTTGATTTGTCCTGCCAAGGTGTAGCACCTTACATTTATCAGCATTAAACTCCATCTGCCATCTTTCAGCCCATTTTTACAACTGGCCTAAATCACTCTGTAGACTTTGGAAATCCTCTTCATTATCCACAACACCCCCTATCTTGTTATCATCTGCATACTTACTAATCCAATTTACCACCCCTTCATCCAGATCATTGATGTACATGACAAACAACAAAGGACCCAACACAGATCCCTGAGGCACCCCACTAGTTACCTGCCTCCAACCCGACAAACAGCCATCCACCATTACCCTCTGGCTTCTCCCATTCAGCCACTGTTGAATCCATCTTGCTATTCCTGCATTTATACCCAACAGTTGAACCTTCTTAACCAACCTTCCATAAGGAACCTTGTTAAAGGCCTTACTGAAGTCCATATAGACAACATCCACTGCTTTACCCTCATCAATTTCCCTAGTAACCTCTTCAAAAAATTCAAGAAGATTAGTCAAACATGACCTTCCAGGCATAAATCCTTGTTGACTGTTCCTAATTAGACCCTCTTTATCCAGATACTTATATATATTATCTCTAAGTATCTTTTCCATTAATTTTCCCACCACTGAAGTCAAGCTAACCGGTCTATAATTGCTAGGTTTACTTTTAGAACCCTTTTTAAACAATGGAACAACATGCGCAGTACGCCAATCCTCGGGGACTATTCCCGTTTCTAATGACATTTGAAATATGTCTGTCATAGCCCCGGCTATTTCTACACTAACTTCCCTCAATGTCCTAGGGAATATCCTGTCAGGACCTGGAGACTTATCCACTTTTATATTTTTCAAAAGTGTCAGTACTTCTTTTACTTTGAAACTCATAGTATCCGTAGCTACTCTACTAGTTTCCCTTACCTCACATAATTCAATATCTTTCTCCTTGGTGAATACCGAAGAAAAGAAATTGTTCAATATCTCCCCCATCTCTTTTGGCTCTGCAGATAGCTGTCCACTCGGTCTCTCCAATGGACCTTGTTATCCTTTTGCTATTAATATAGCTGTAGAAACCCTTAGGATTTACTTTCACCTTACTTGCCAAAGCAACCTCATATCTTCTTTTAGCTTTTCTAATTTCTTTCTTAAGGTTCTTTTTACATTCCTTATACTCCTCTACTTATACTTGCAATGAACACAGCACAAGGGTTTCACCTTGTGCATTCCTGGGATGAGGGTTTTGATTTACGAAGGGAGATCGAGCAGGAGATTGGAAGAAAGAGGTGATATTGTAACATTAAGGACTGTTTAGTGAATGACTGCAGGGCTGCAACAAGGATGTTCCCACAATAGGAAATAGGCACTGAAACTGGGGGGCATTTCTTCAGTCTTTTAACATGGAGATGAAGAGGAATTTCATTTCTCAGAGGAATATAACGCTTTGCGATTTTCTATCTCAGACTGTTTGCCCAAAGTGGAGTCTTTGGGCAAATTCAAGGCAAAGATCGACAGATGTTTGAGCTGCTAGAAATATAGGTGCAGGAGTAGGCCATTCGGCCCTTCGAGCCTGCACCGCCATTCAATATGATCATGGCTGATCATTCAACTCAGTATCCTGTACCTGCCTTCTCTCCATACCCCCTGATCCCTTTAGCCACAAGGGCCACATCTAACTCCCTCTTAAATATAGGCAATGAACTGGCCCCAACTACCTTCTGTGGCAGAGAATTCCCGAGACTCACCACTCTCTGTGTGAAAAATGTTTTCCTCATCTCGGTCCTAAAGGAATTCCCCCTTATCCTTAGACTGTGACCCCTTGTTCTGGACTTCCCCAACATCGGGAACAATCTTCCTGCATCTAACCTGTCCAGCCCCTTAAGAATTTTGTAAGTTTCTATAAGATCCCCCCTCAATCTTCTAAATTCTAGCGAGTACAAGCCAAGTCTATCCAGTCTTTCATATGGAAGTCCTGACATCACAGGAATCAGTCTGATGAACCTTCTCTGTACCCCCTCTATGGCAAGAATGTCTTTCCTCAGATTTTGAGACCAAACCTGTACGCAATACTCCAGGTGTCGTCTCATCAAGACCCTGTACAACTGCAGTGGAACCTCCCTGCTCTTGTACTCAAATCCTTTTGCTATGGATGCTAACATACCATTCACTTTCTTCACTGCCTGCTGCACCTGCATGCCTACTTTCAATGACTGGTGTACCATGACACCCAGGTCCCGTTTCATCTCCCCTTTTCTTAATCGGCCACCATTCAGATAATAGTCTACCTTCCTGTTTTTGCCACCAAAGTGGATAACCTCACATTTATCCACATTATACTGCATCTGCCATGCATTTGCCCACTCGCCCAGCCCATCCAAGTCACCTTGCAGCCTCCCAGGATCCTCCTCACAGCTAACTCTGCCCCCCAGCTTCGTGTCATCCGCAAACTTGGAGATGTTGCATTCAATTCCCTCGTCCAAATCATTAATATATATTGTAAATAGCTGGGGTCCCAGCACTGAGCCTTGCGGTACCCCACTAGGCACTGCCTGCCATTCTGAAAAATACCCGTTTACTCCTACCCTTTGTTTCCTGTCTGCCAGCCAGTTCTCTATCCACATCAATACTGAACCCCCAATACCGTGTGCTTTAAGTTTGTATACTAATCTCTTACGTGGGACCTTGTCGAAAGCCTTCTGAAAGTCCAGATATAACACATCCACTGGTTCTCCCTTATCCACTCTGCTAGTTACATCCTCGAAAAATTCTATAAGATTCGTCGGACATGATTTACCTTTCGTAAATCCATGCTGACTTTGTCCAATGATTTCACCACTTTCCAAATGCGCTGCTATCCTATCTTAATAACTAACAGTTTCCCCACTACTGATGTTAGACTAACTGATCTGTAATTCCCCGTTTACTCTCTCCCTCCTTTTTTAAAAAGTGGGGTTACATTAGCTACCCTCCAATCCTCAGGAACTACTCCCGAATCTAAGCAGTTTTGAAAAATTATCACTGATGCATCCACTATTTCTGTGCCTACTTCCTTGAGTACTCTTGGATACAGCCTATCTGGCCCTGGGGATTTATCGGCATTTAATCCATTCAATTTACCCAACACCACTTCCCGGCTAACCTGGATTTTACTCAGGGGTTACACAAAAAGCTGGAGAAACTCAGCGGGTGCAGCAGCATCTAAGGAGCGAAGGAGATAGGCGACGTTTCGGGTCGAGACCCTTCTTCAGACATCGACTCACTCCGTAACAACCCAGACTGGGTTATCAAACATTAAAAATATCTCCTTCGTTCCTTAGATGCTGCTGCACCCGCTGAGTTTCTCCAGCTTTTTGTGTAACCCTCGATTCTCCAGCATCTGCAGTTCCATCTTTAACACTGGATTTTACTTAGTTCCTCCACCTTATTTGACCCCCGGTCCCCTGCTATTTCTGGCAGATTATTTATGTCTTCCTTAGTGAAGACAGAACCAAAGTAGTTATTCAATTGGTCTGCCATGTCCTTGTTCCCCATGATCAATTCACCTGTTTCTGACTGCAAGGGACCTACAATTGTTTTAACTAATCTTTTTCTTTTCACATATCTATAAAAACATTTGCAGTCAAACGTTAGAGAATCAAGGGGTATGAGGGAATGTGAGAAATCGTCTTGAGCCAAAATCAGATCAGTCACGATCTTATTGAATGATAGGCCCCACTCAGGGGCTAGTTCAATCACGCCTGCCCACCTTTCTTCATGTGCTCTATGTCAGATAACAAATGGGTTAGTTTCATGTGTGACATGATCAGAGGCATTAATATAAAGTGTTAGATACATTGGAGAAAACATTTTAATATTATAAAATATATAGGAAGGAACTGCAGATGCTAGTTTACACCAAAGATAGACACAAAATGCTGGAGTAACAGCCAGCATCTCTGGAGAGAAGGAATAGGTAATGTTTCGAGTTGAGACCCTTCTTCTGACTGAGAGTCAGGGGAGAGGGAGACACAGAGATATGGAAGGGTAAGGTGTGAAAATAAGACATCAAAGGGGATGCGGCTCAAGGAAATATTAGCTAGGAGAAGGTGACAACGAAGCATAACATTTAGTCAGGGGACAGTCAAACTGTGGAGGGAATCAGATTTAGGGCAGAGGTAACCTGTTCAAGAGCATTGGAGGGGAACCAATATCCTTGCAGGGAGGGACACTAGTGCTGCTCAGATGGGTTTAGCCTAGAGTGTTACGGGGTGGGAACCAGAGTAGAAGGTTAGCAAATGGAAGGACTGATAGGAAGGTAGAGGTTATGACCAGTATGTCTCAAAGGTACTACAGGCTAAGGAGAGGCTGTGGTCAAGCTGGAAACATGTTGCCAAATTGTCAAGCTGGTTAGGGTACAGAGAAGATTTAGAAAGATGTTGCCAGGGCTAGATGGTCTGAGCTATAGGGAGAGGTTGAGTAGGCTGGGACTCTATTCCTTGGAGCACAGCAGGATGAGGGGTGATCTTATTGAGGGGTATAAGATCATGAGAGGAATAGATCGGGGAGATGCACAGAGCCTCTTGCCCAGAGTAGGTGAATTGAGGACCAGAGGACATAGATTTAATGTGAAGGGGAATAGGGGTCACTTTTTCACGTAAAAGGTGGTGGGTGTATGAAACAAGCTGCCAGAGGAGGTAGTTGTGGCAGGGACTATCCCAACATTTAAGAAACAGTTAGACAGTACATGGATAGCATGGGTTTGGAGGGATATGGAGCAAACGTGGGCAGGTGGGATGATGTAGTCGGGACATGGTGGCCAGTGTAGGCAAGTTGGGCCGACGGGCCTATTTCCACATTGTATCACTCAATGACTATCAGAGGTTCATGAATGGGGTGAAAACAATGGGCGGAAGTGTGTATATTTCAACACAAGGAATATCGTGGGTGAAGCAACTGAACACAGCCTGTGTCAGTGGCTGCAACAATGATAAAAAAAAGACACAAAGTACTGGGGAAATTCAGTGGTCAGGCAGCAATTCTGTAGAGAATGGAATGGTGGGTAAGGTTTTGGGTCGGAACCCTTCTTCAGACTGATTGTAGCAAAGCGGAGGAAGCTGGAAGAGAGGTGGAGGATGGTGCAAATCATGGCAAGTGATACATGGACAGTTGCGGGGGGTTTCATTGACAGATGGACAAAGGCCAGAGATGGGAAAAAGACAAAAGACTGTGAGATAGGGAGATAAGAGGTGCAAAACATGAAGGCAGCGGAAGGGATATAGGCAGAAGGGTACAGGACAAGGGGAAAGGAATGCTGCTTATTAGTTATCTCAAATTGGAGAATTCAATGTTTATACCATTGGGTTGTAAGTTATGCAAGAGGAATATGAGGAACTGTTCCTACAGTTTGTGTGTGGCCTCATTCAGGCAGTGGAGGAGGTCCAGGACTGAAAGAGAATTATGGGAGTGGAGAACATAGTTACAATGGGTAACAACTGGGAGATCCAGCATGGCCTGGCGGGCCGAGTCCTCCCCACCGGAGACCGCGGCTTCAAGATGGTGTAGACGGCAGGCCGGCGGTCAAAGATCTAAAGTCCCCGCCATGCCGCAGCCAGAAGCACCGCAGACCGCAGGGCCAGTGGTCGGAGCACTTCTCCAGGGGTCCCTGACAAGGGACCCCACTCCTGATGGTAAGCCCCGCCATAATCCATGGTCCAAATCCATAAATCCCAAAAGTGGCAACACAAATAGATAGATGGTAAAGAAGACACGTGGCATGTTTGCTTTCATGGATTGGGGCTTTGAGCATATATGTCATGAAGCTGCTTTATAGGGCTTTGGTTAGGCAGCCGTTGGAGTCTGGCGTGCAATGCTGATCGTCCCATTACAGGACGGATGTGGAGGCTTTGGAAACAGCGTAGAGGAGGTTTACTAGAATGATGCCTGGATCAGGGGGTATAGCTAAAGGGAGACCTTGGACACACTTGGATTGTTTTCTCTGGAATTCCGGAGTTTGCATAAGACCTGATAGAAGTATATAGAATTATAAGAGAATTAGATAGGGTAGACAGTCAGAACCTTTTTCTCAGGTTGGAAAATTAACTACGAGCGGGGATAGCTTTAAAATGAGAGGGGCAAAGTCTAAAGGAAATGTGCAGGGCAAGTTCTTTTTACACACAGTGCATGGAATGGGCTGCTGGGGGTGGTGTTTGAGGCAGATATGATAGTGGTGTTTAAGAGACTCTTTGTTAGGCATATGGATATGCAGGATTGGATTATGTGCCGGCAGATAAGTGCTGGTCCTGGTATTATGTTGGGCACAGATATTATGGGGCAAAGGGACTGTTCTTGTGCTATACTGCTATATGCTCTATGTTCTATAGACCTACCTTTTTCCCAGGGTGCAAATGTCAAAGACTGGAGGACATAATGTTAAGGGTAGAAGGTTAATATTTAAAGGAGACGTGCGGGACAAATCATTTACACAAAGAGTTGCGGATGCCTTGAACACGCTGCCAAACATGGTGGTGTAGATATGATAGTAGCATTTAAGATGCTTATAGACGGGCACATGGATATGAAGGTAATGCAGGAATATGGATTACCGGCAGGCAAAGGAGATTAGCTTAATTTGGCATTGTGTTCAGCATGGACATTTAGTTTAAAGATACAGGATGGAAACAGGCCCTCTGGCCCACTGAAATTGTGGGCCAAAGGACTGTTCCTGCACACTGTTCTAAGTGTTATGTTCATGGAACAGAACAGTACAACACAGGGAAACGGCCCTTCAGCCCACAATGTTTGTGCAGCACACGATGCAAAGTTAAACTGATCTCATCTGCCTCTACACAATCTATATCACTCTATTATTCTCACTTCCATGTATCCATGTAAAGTCTCTTAAATGCTACTCTCATATGAACCTCCTCTCCCACTGACGTAATGTGTTCCAGGCCCTTACCTGTGAAAAAACTTGCTCTGCACATCTCCATTAAACTTTCCCCCTTTCACCCCATAGCTGCACCATCTCGTGTTGCACATTTCCACCATGGGAAAAAGGTTCTGACTCTCTACCCTATTTATGCCCCTCATAATTGTATACGCTTCTATCAAGTCTCCCCTGAACCACCGACCTTCTGGAGAAAACAATCCAAGTTTATCCTTGTAGTTGAAACCCTCTAATCCAGGCAGCATTCTGGTAAACCTCCTCTGTAATCTCTCCATATCCTTCCTGTAATGGGGGTGACCAGAATTGCATGCAATACTCCCAATGTGGCCTGACCTAACTCTGACTCATATACTCAGTGCCTCAAGCAATGAAGGCAAGCATATGATCCGCCTTCTTTACCACCTTATCTACATGTGTTGCCCCCTTCAGTGAGTTATGAACTTGGACTCCAAGATTCCTCTGCACATCAATGCTGTAAAGTGTATTGCCATTAACTGTATAATTCAGGAGCTCCGGAAAAACAGGTCACCAACCTGTGACCTGCGAGCTCCCGACGATGTCGTCCACTGGGCCCACGGCTGGGCCTCGGAAGCCGTGCCGCCACCGCTGCTGAAACGCCAGAAAACCGCCACAGCTTCAAAGTCAGGCCACAGCTCCAAGTCGGGCCGCTGCTGCTGCCAGGTTGGGCCACTGCCGCTGCCGGAACTGCCGCTGCCGTGAACGTCAAGGCCGTCAGCTCCGAGGCCCCGTGGCCGTCAGCTCCGCTATTAGGCCTCAGCGCAGGCGGAGACAGGGGACACGACAAGAAAAGGTCGTATCCCCCCGAAGGAAGAGACTAAACCATGTTTCTCCCACCCCACCCCCCCCCCCCCCGCACTTACACAATCTAATAAACTAACTAAACTAAAACAGACATAAGCAAACCTACGACAAAAAGAAAAAACATTCAACCTAATAAAGTGTAGCACCGCACTGTGATGCACGAACATTAAATATTTCTTAAAAATGATTGTGCTTTCATTATAGAAAATAACGTGGGGCTATAGGGCATATTTGAATTAGGCAGACCATCATTTTGTCTCCAACGAACCTTGAATCAAGACATTGCCAGTAAAGTGAACAGTTTTCTGTGGATATTGAAAGCCCTTTATGAAGCTGAGGGTTTCAATCCCATTTCAAAATAGGAAAATAATCTACTCATAAATTGGCATTGTCTTTGCTATGTCTCCAACGCCATTCTGTGATTAATAGATCAAACCTCATCTGCTTTCTTGTTCAGAATTGAGAAAAACAGATGTCAATATTGTCCACACATATGCATGGTCATAAAGCTGTGATTCATTCATTTTCATCGATTCATACAACACGGAAATGGGTCCTTCCGTCCAACTCATCCACGCCAACCAAGATGCCCTATCTACACAGGATGTCCCATTTCCCACTTCACCTTAACCCTATGTCTTTTGCTTCTTCATACCCCTATCCTGGGTAAAAGACTGTGCATTCACCCTACTTATTCCTTCATGATGTTATACATCGCTATAAGGGATTTACAGGAATTGCGGCTGCAAAAAGTCAGGCAGCACCATCAGAGACCCACACCACACTGGCCACACACTCACTTCCCTACTGCCATTGGGAAGAAGGTACAGGATCCTGAAAACTGTAACATCCAGGTTCAGGAACAGCTTCTTTCCTACAGCCATCAGGCTATTAAATACTACAACCTCAAATAAGCTCTGAACTACATAGACTTATTATTATTATTATTGCACTATTGACATATGACAATAAAACACTTTTGTCTCTTGAAGATCACCCCTCAGGCTCTTTCACTCCAAGAAATAAGGTCCTAGCCTGTTAAACCTTTCCCTTTAACAAAGTCCCTTGAGTCCTGGCAAAGTCCTCAAATATCTTCTCTGTTCTCTTTCCAGCTGAATGACATCCTTTCCATAGCAGATTGGCCAAAACTCCACACAGTGTTCCAAATGCAGCCTTGCCAACATCTTGTTTCACTGTAACTTCACGTCCCAACTCCTGTACACTAGTCTCCTGACTTCAAGGTCAATGTACAGGGTGGGAGATAGAAACATAGAAACATAGAAAATAGGTGCAGGAGTAGGCCATTCGGCCCTTCGAGCCTGCACCGCCATTCAATGTGATCATGGCTGATCATCCAACTCAGTATCCCGTACCTGCCTTCTCTCCATACCCCCTGATCCCTTTAGCCACAAGTGCCACATCTAACGCCCTCTTAAATATAGCCAATGAACTGGCCTCAACTACCTTCTGTGGCAGAGAATTCCAGAGACTCACCACTCTCTGTGTAAAGAATGTTTTCCTCATTTCGGTCCTAAAGGAATTCCCCCTTATCCTTAGACTGTGACCCCTTGTTCTGGACTCCCCCAACATCGGGAACAATCTTCCAGCATCTAGCTTGTCCAACCCCTTAAGAATTTTGTAGGTTTCTATAAGATCCCCCCTCAATCTTCTAAATTCCATCGAGTACAAACCGAGTCTATCCAATCTTTCCTCATATGAAAGTCCTGACATCCCAGATTGCAACCTTCACGTGATCCGCCCTGTTTCGAGGAATGCAATCAACCTGGCGTGCACAATCAAGTAAGATGAAATAGAACAAGTTGTCCTGCAACTTTAGGCTGTGCACGCCACATGCAAGAACAAGCAGACAGTCACTGTACCAAAGGCACCTTTACCAGTCCACCTTTCCCTACCTGTCCTGTGGATATGTACTTATCTCTGCAACCATGACATCACCTGTTCTAGTGGCTGTGATGGCTTATGTCACCTGACTTGTTGGAGAGGCAACATAATTGACATAGCAGCAAAATATTAAAGACAATGTATTTCATGCAGCATTTCTCATTGAATATCTTCCTTGGCAATAATCACACCAGGAGATTAACACCTGCTTAGCTTAGTTTAGTTTAGTTTAGTTTAGAGATACAACACGGAAAGTGATCCTTCGGCCCACCGAGTCTGCAATGACCAGCGATCCCCGCACATTAACACCAATCTACACACACTAGGGACCATTTACAATGATGCCAAGCCAATTAATCTACAGACCTGTACGTCTTTGTAGTGTGGGAGGAAAGCAGAGATCACAGAGAAAACCCACGCAGGTCGTGAACCCGGGTCTCTGGCACTATAAGGCAGTAACTCCACCGCTGTGCCACCATGTCACTCTGTCTCTACACCTCTTCCCCCAAATCCATCCAGAAACTGCAGCAGCCCTTCAAGGTGCAACAATGGTTCACATGCATCTTCTCCAAACGCATGATACATGAAACGATAAGTTTGCTGCTCCTGATCTGGCCTCAGATCACATTGGCGAGACCAAGCATAGGCCAGGCGACTTATTCACCGAACACATCAGCTTGCTGAACGAAGACTTGCTGGATTTCCTAATAGCTAACCGTGTTAACTCCCCTTCCCATTCCCACACTGACCTTCCTGTCCTGGGCCACCCGGAGGTTGGCGGTGGTTGGTAGTTGTCGAGCCCCCTTCTCCCTCTCCTTATGGTGCTGTCGTTTTGTCTCTGCGGTAGGCATAGTTCCATTTCATGCCATGCAGCTCCTTCCTGCACGGATTTCCACCAGGAGCACCTGCCCAGTGCAATGTGTTCCCAGTTGCTTGATGCGATGTGAAATTTCTCAGACTGTTCTTGATAGACAATAGACAATAGACAATAGGTGCAGGAGTAGGTCATTTGGCCCTTCGAGCCAGCACCACCATTCAATGTGATCATGGCTGATCATCCCCAATCAGTACCCCGTTCCTGCTTTCTCCCCATATCCCCTGACTCCGCTATCTTTAAGAGCCTTATCTAGCTCTCTCTTGAAAGTATCCAGAGAACCGGCCTCCACCGCCCTCTGAGGCAGAGAATTCCACAGACTCACAAGTCTCTGTGAGAAAAAGGGTTTCCTCATTTCCGTTCTAAATGGCTTACCCCTTATTCTGAAACTGTGGCCCCTGGTTCTAGACTCCCCCAATATAGGGAACATGTTTCCTGCCTCTAGCGTGTCCAAACCCTTAACAATCTTATATGTTTCAATAAGATCCCCTCTCATCCTTCTAAACTCCAGAGTGTACAAGCCCAGATGCTCATTCTCTCTGCATATGACAGTCCTGCCATCCTTGTAAACCTACGCTGCACTCCCTCAATAGCAAGAATGTCTTTCCTTAAATTAGGGGACCAAAAATGCACACAATACTCCAGGTGTGGTCTCACTAGGGCCTTACACAACTGCAGAAGAATCTCTTTGCTCCTATACTTGCCTCCTCTTGTTATAAAGGCCAACATGCCATTAGTTTCTTCACTGGCTACTGTACCTGCATGTTTCCTTTCATAGACTGATGAACAAGGACCCCCGTTGTACCAGATCCCGTTGTACTTCCCCTTTTCCCAACCTGATGCCATTTAGATAGTAATCTGCCTTCCTGTTTTTGCTACCAAAGTGGATAACCTCACATTTATCGGCATTAGACTTTATCTGCCATGCATCTGCCCACTCCCCCAACCTGTCCATTATTGTGCTGCTGCTGTCCTTTTATCGGTGCTCCATTGAGAGCATCCTAACATACTGTGTATGCGTGTGGTACACCAGCTGCACAGCGGCTCAGAGGAAAGCGCTCCAGAGGGCCATTGACAATGCCCAGAGGATTGCCGGCTGCCCTCTCCTTACCTTGGAGAACTTACACAGTTCCCGCTGCATCAAAAAATCCCAGAATATTATAAAGGACATTTCCCACCCCGGACACTCCCTGTTTGAACAGTTGCCGTCAGGCAGATGGTACAGATCTACAAGGACAAGGACAAACAGACTTAAAAACAGTTTTTACCCCACTGCTATAAAGGCACTAAATGTAGCCGCCAAGGAACGCGGGGACTAAGGGACTGTGGTTGGTACACTGTGAAATCGACAGAAGGATGTAGGGTTGGGTGTTTATGCGTGGCTGTTTTTATATTTCATATTTATTTTAGTTGTTTATCTTTTTTAATATTTTACCTTGTATGTATCATTAGCTTTTATGGATTGAATGTTGCACTGACTGGCTGACATTTTTAAATTTCGTTGTACATGGTTCATGTTACTATGACAATAAAGAAACTATTCTATTCTATTCTATTGTGGCGGTGATGCTGGTCATGTTGGCTTCCTCCAAAACGCTGAGGTTGGTGCGTTTGTCCTCTCAGCTGATCTTAAGAATCTTTCGTAAGGATCTTTGATGGTATTGGTCCACGGCACTCAGGTGCCTGCGTGGAGCCGGCAGCCTCCAACCGGAATCGACCTGGGGCTCCAGTCGCAGAGCCTGCGGACTCACCATTGCGGAGCTTGCCGACTTCGGAGTGCAGAGCGCTGTGGTGGCGCACGGCTGCGACTCGACTTCGGAGCTTCGGAGGCTTTGGCTGCAGGCCCAGTGAACGGTAACATCAGAGCTCCCGCAGCGGCAAACTTCGCCCGGCCGAATCGAGGGGTTTAAATCGACCGGGAGCGGGGCCTTACATTGGCCCGCGCGGCTCAAACGTCTGCGGGACTTACCGGGGGGGGGGGGGGGGGGGGGTGGTGGGGCTCTAACATCTAACATCAGGAGCCTCGATCAGCACGATGCAGCAGTCTGACTGCTTGACTGTGGGAGAAGAATAAAGACCTGAGAACAGGGAAGAGATAAGACTTCTGCCTTCCATCACAGTGAGGAGGTGTTTGTAGATTCACTGTGATGGATGTTTGTGTGGAATTGTGTTAATTGTGTATTTTTGTTGTTGTTGGTGTGACTGCAGGAACATTATTTTGTTTGCACCTATGTGTAAATGAGAATAAACGGCATCCTGATTCCGATAGGTGGTCCATGACTCGGCTCCATACAACAGGGTGGAGAGGACAATGGCTCTGTACACCAGCAGTTTTGTTTAGCGGTGTTACTGACTTTGCTCTTGGCCTTCAACCTATTAAGGTTGAAGAGCCCACCGTCAATTCTGTAGAGGATTGGGATCCCTTGTGTCAGCTCTTCACCAATGAGGTGAAGTATGGCAGCAATGAAGATGACAAACAGGGTGGGTGTGAAGATGCATCCCAGTTTGACCCCCGTTTCCACAGTCAAGGGCTCGGACTCAGAGCCGCAGTTGCTGAGTATTGTGATTGACATGCCATCATGTAGAAGCCTCAATATTCTAATGTACTTATCCTGACAACCATACCTTGATCGTATGCTCCAAAGAGTCAAAACTACCGAGTCAAAAGCCTTTGTCAAATCTATGAAGGCCATGTACAAAGGCTGCCTTTGTTCACGGCATTTTTCCTGGAGTTGGCGTGCTGTGTCTGCTGTACCTCCTGGGATGTCAGGACTGTCTTATGAAGAAAGACTGGATAGACTCGGTTTATACTCTCCAGAATTTAGGAGATTGAGAGGGGATCTTATAGAAACGTACAAAATTCTTAAGGGGTTGGACAGGCTAGATGCAGGAAGATTGTTCCCAATGTTGGGGAGGTCCAGGACAACGGGTCACGGCTTAAGGATAAGGGGGAAATCCTTTAGGACCGAGATGAGAAGGACTTTTTTCACACAGAGAGTGGTGAGTCTCTGGAACTCTGCCACAGAGGGTAGTTGAGGCCAGTTCATTGGCTATATTTAAGAGGGAGTTAGATGTGGCCCTTGTGGCTAAGGGGATCAGGGGTATGGAGAGAAGGCAGGTACGGGATACTGAGTTGGATGATCAGCCATGATCATATTGAATGGCGGTGCAGGCTCGAAGGGCCGAATGGGCTACTCCTGCACCTAATTTCTACGTTTCTACTCTGGATGGGCAGAAGCCACACTGTGATTCTGGGAGTACCTGCGCAGACAGTGGTAAAAGTTGATGTGCGAGGACACGAGCAAGGACTTTGCCAGTTGTTGACAGGAGCGAGATGCCCCTGTAGTTTCTACATTCAGCTTTGTCCCCCTTGAAAATGGTCACTATTAGAGCATCCCTGAGTTCTGAGGGAAGTTCTTCTTTTGCCAGACCTTGAGGAGTTGAGCGTGGATGTGGCACGGGAGCTCCCGTCCACCTTCCATGGGATCCCATCTGGACCAGTGGCCTTGTTGTTCTTAAGGCTCTTGGTGGCATGTTGAACCACTGTCATAGTAAGAGGTTCTTCCATGTCTTCTCTGATGGGACTCTGGGGGATGCGGTGGGTAATGTCTAGTTCACTTTTGCTGTCACAATTGAGGAATTCCTGGAAGCGCTTTTCCATCGGGCGTTAATGGACTCATTGTCCTTCAGCAGTTTTCGTTCGTCTTTTGAGCTCAGGGGGTTTAATAGCTTGGACCATAGATGGCCTTTGCAGCGCTGAGGAAGCCTCTGTCACCCGAGTTTCCAGAGCCTTATCTGTCGACCAAGAGTTCTTAAGCTCCCTCACCCGTCTCTGGACGTCCGCCTTGGCTCTGGAGTGAGCCGCTCTTTTGGCCTTGCAGGTTACAACTTTTTGCCCGGCATGAAAGGCTTTCCTTTTCTTGGAGATGAGTGTTCTATTTCTGTGTTGATCTCATCAAACCAGTCCTGGTGTTTTCTGGACACCCAAGGATGTTTTTACAGGTATCAAGGATGGTGGATTTGAGCCGGCTCCAGTGCACCTTCAATGTCATCAGGATATTCCTGTTGGAAGCTTTCCCCCAAGAGAAGCCTGAAGTCACTGCTGGGTGGCAGCTTCCTCCAGGCTCTCAAGGTTCAGTCTTGGCTGGATCTGCTTAGATTGAATCCTCCTCTTCCTCTTGACTTTGATGGACATCATGGAGCAGATGAGGCGATGATCTGTCCCGCAGTCATCTGCATCGATCATGGCCCTTGTGATGTACACGTCATGGTGGTTCTTGGCTCGTACAATGACGCGGTCAATGAGATGCCACTGTTTGGAGCGTTGGTGCCTTAAGTTTGTTTTTCTAGTGAAACAGCGTGTTAAGGGCCTGTCCCACCTGGGCAACCTAATCCGTGAGTCCAGAAGAGTGCCTTCGACCTTCAAGCTCGAGGGCACTCTGCTGGAAAGCCTCGAGCTGGATCGACTGTCCGTGTTGAAACCGCGAGCTGGAACGACTGAGCCGCGAGCTGCAGCAACCGACCGCACACACACACCGGGAAGGTGGGGGCAGGGAAAGCGGAGGAGCAACGTCTGTGCGATGAAGAGGAAGGTAAACGGCTGCCACAGAGTACCGCAAGTCCTTTAGAGAGCGCGGGGAGAAGGGGGTGAGGAGAGAAAGGTGAGAGAAGGAGAGAGAAGAAGAGAGAAGGGAGAGAGAGGGGGGGGGGGGGGGGAGAAGGGGAAGAGAAGGCGAGAGAAGGGGGAGAGAAGGTGGGGAGAAGGAATGGAGACACATTTAAGAAGTATAATAAAGTTTAGCAGGCTTTATACTTGCCGGTAGGTCTTCCTAGGTCGTGAAACTCCAATGAGCCAATCAAAATGCCCGGTCAGCAAAGGAGATTGCCTATGGCTGCCCTCTACTGCCTGTAAGTAAATAGCGACCCCACTCCACTACACTATGAGTTCAAAAGGCCCATGCCGACCAAATTTTACTCGCGGAAAATTTTTCAATATCCTGAAATTTTTTCCACAACCTAGCTGAGGCCGCAAGAAAGCGGGAACCTCCCTCGAGCATGAAGGAGAGTTCCAGCCACCTCATACGACCTCCTAGGACCTCATGTCAAAAGTTTGAGTCCAGGGCAAACTTTTCTAAACTCGTAGCTTAGGGCGCCGCAGTGGGACAGGCCCTTTAGTGATGATGAGGTTGTGCTGAGCACATTTGCTGAGAAGCAGAGCTCCATTGGATTTGATGTTCCCGATGCCTTCCTTTCCTATGGTTCCCTTCCAGATGCGTTGGTCCCGGCTGACCCTGGCGTTGAGGTCTCCTAGGAGAATAATCTTATCATCCCTGGGGATTTTAGACAGTGTCTGGTCCAAGCAGGCATAGACGGTCTCTTTTGCTTCCTCTAAAGTTGGGGCATAGGCACTCACAACTGTTGCCATCTGGTTGTTGGCAAGCGCCAGATGGATGGTCATGAGACGCTCACTGATGCCCACAGGAAGTTCAGAGAGGTTCCTGATGGCAAATCCAGCACCACTCCTCCTTCAGTTGTCTTTCGTCTGCCCGCTGGGTTTCAGAACAGCAGCTATGTCAATCCGGCATCTTCTCAGTTCTCTAGCGATGATCACGGTTCTCCTCTCTGGTCTGTTACTGGTTGCACGATCCATCAATGTGCACCCATTCCATGCTCCAAAATTCATATTCATATTTTTGTGTTTCTGACCTCTGGACGTGATAATCCAGTCGGAAAGTTTGAGGCAGGTTATTTTTAGGGCACCTTTTCTAGCCCTTTCCCCAAGTGGGGTGAGCAGAGTGGGTCCTAAAGAGGAGCGCTCAGTGGTGGGTCCAGCTGCCGACGGGCTCTTCTGCCTTGTTCCAAGAGTCCAGCGACTGAATGTTGCACCCACTTCTGATGAGCCAGCTCATGACTAGGGGCATCCAGATTTCACAATCCTGCCCCCGTCGCCACTTGCTGATCGCCACAGGACTTAATCCATGGAGGACGCCTGTGCGTGACTTTGTTTAACGTGGGGAGACTGGTGCACAGACAGCCACCCCACAGTCCTTGACAGATCTGGGTCAGGATCCAGTGGCGTGGAGTCCAAGACGACCGGAGACCCTTTTCTGCTGCAGCCTTCATCCGCCTTCCCAGCCGTTGTGACGTTCCACTAAGGCCAGCCATCGTCCTCCGCCTGTTCCACCGTTGAGGTCTTGGTTGGATTGGCTCTTTTTCAGGGACCTGCCCCTCGACCTTACCGCCGTGGGTGGCCCTACCAGGAGCATCGCTCCAGACGGCATCGCTCTCAGGATCTCAGGACCACACGAGCTTCGCCACCACGACATGGTGACAATGCAAGGAGAAGTAACTGGGATACATCTTATCAGGTCCTGGGGATTCCACAGTCATAGAATCATACAGCACGGAAGCTGGCCCTTCACCCAGATGTTCCCCAGATCCCCCATTTACACTTGTCCCACCTGCCGTGCTAGGTCCATGTCCCTCTAAACCTCTCCAATCCATGTGCCTGCCAAAATGCCTTTTAAATGTTGTTATAATACCTTCCTCAATTGCCTCCTCTGGCATCTCTTTCCATACTCACCGCCCTCTGTATGAAAAAGTTACCCCTCAGGTTAATATTCAATCTTTCCCCTCTTAGCTTAAACTGATGTCCCCTGGTTCTTGATTCCTCTACTCTGGGTAACAGACTCTGTACATTTACCATATCCATTCCCCTCATGTTCTTGTATTGTTCACTAAGATCATTCTCATCCTCCTGTGCTCTAATGAATAAAATCCTAGTCTGTCCGACCTCTCCCAATAGCTCAGTCCCTCAAGTCCTGACGACATCCTTGTGAATCTTCTCTGCACTTTTTCCAGCTTAACAATATCCTTCCTAATGAAGGCTGACCAAAACTGAAAACAATATTCCAAGTCTCTTCAACCTATGTCCTATACAACTGTAACACAACATCCCAGCTTCTATACGTCTGAAGAAGGGTCTCGACTCGAAACGTCGCCTATCTCCTTCGCTCCTTAGATGCTGCTGCACCCGCTGAGTTTCTCCAGCTTTTTGTGTAACACAACATCCCAGCTTCTATACTCAATACCCTGACTGAAGAATGGCAATGTACCAAAAACCTCCTTGACCACCCTACTTACCTGTGATGCCACTTTCAATGAGCTATGTATCTGCACTCCTAGATCCCTCGGTTCAACAACACTCCCCAGGGCCCTGCCATTCACTGCGAAGGTCCTGCCCTGGTTTGACTTCCCAAAATGCAACACCTCCGACTTATTTGCATTAAACTCCATTAACCATTCCTCAGCCCACTTGCTCAACGGTCAATATCCTGTTGTCATTTTTGATAACCATCTTTGCTATCTACATTGCTACCCACTTTAGTATCATCTGCAAACGTATTAATCATACCTTGTACATTCTCATCCAAATCGTTGATAAAAACCACAAACTAAAATGGGCCTCCAATCCAAATACCAACCTTCCAGCCCATGAACCCACTGCTTCCTCCTGTGAAGCAACTTCTCTATCCAGTCGTCCGCTAACTCTCCATAGAACCCATATGATCAAACCTTCCAGAGCAGCCTACCAAGTGGATTCTTATCAAGTGTGTAAGAAGAAACTGCAGATGCTGGTTTAAACCAAAGATACACACAAAAAGCTGGAGTAACTCAGGCAGCATCTCTGGAGAGAAGGTATAGGTGACGTTTCGGGTGAAGACCCTTCTTAAAGAACGGATTAGACATGAAACATCACCCATTCCTTCTCTCCAGTGATGCTGCCTGTCCTGCTGAGTTACTCCAGCTTTTTGTAGCAACCCTATCAAATGCCTTGTTGAATTCCATATAGACAATGTCTATGGCTTTGCCCTCAACCTTTTTGGTTACCATAAAACACTATCAGATTCGAAAGACACGATCTCATACGTACAAAACTATGTTAACAATTCCGAATCAGTCCCTGTCTATCCAAAAGCACATAAATCTTTTCCTTCATAATACTCTCCAGTAACTTTCCTACCACAGATGTTAGGCTCATTGATCTATAATTTCCATGTGTTTCCTTGCAGCCCTTCTTAAATATAGGCACAATGTTAACCACCCTCCAGTCTTCTGACACCTCACCTGTGTCCAATGATGATTCACATATCTCAGCCAGGCCGCCTGTAATTTCTTCCCTAGCTTCCTACAATGTCCTCGGATATATCTGATCAGTGCTGATTTAACTCCCTCCATTTGCCTTGGGATGTCCAGCACCTCCTTGACTATAATACGGAATATCCTCAAGACATTTCCATTACCTACCCCAAGTTTCCCAGTCTTTGTCTTCCTCCACAGCAAAACCCCAGGAGAAATACTCAATGAAGACCATGGAATGCTCAACTCCTGAGGCTCCACACAGAGCTTCTCTCTTTAGTTACCTTCTTTCCTTCAATGTGCATAATATTTCTTTAGATTTTACTCAACATTATTTGCCAGGGCTATCTTCTGTTCCATTTTGACCTGATTTCCTCTTTAATTTTGCTCTTCAGTTCCCAAAACCTCTCTGGGTATACATATGATTGCACCTGCCTACACCTGCCCCATGCTGCCTCCTTTTTCTTACCAGAGCTCCATGCACATGACTACTCATGCACCTTACATCTTTGCAATGTAACATAGATAAAACTTTACAAAATCCACCTTAATACTCATCAAGAGACTCCACACCTCCTCCGTAATCTCAAGCATATCCGCATTCTCCACACTGATTTCACTCTCCTCCATGTCCTTCTCCTTGACGAACACAGATACAAAGTACTCATTCCGTATCTCACCTACATCTCCAATTTCCAAGCACAGGTTCCCTATTGGTCCTGGAGCGCTCCTTCCCTCTCCCAGATTACCCTCTTGTTTTTAATATAGGTATAAAAAGTTTTCAGATTTTGCCAAAGCCATTTTGTGGCCCCTCAGGTCCCTTCTAATTGCCTGGTTGGGTTATTTCCTCTATTCTTTATATGCTGCAAAGGTCCTGTCTGATTTCATCCTCTTAATTCTTGCATGTGCTTCTTTTGGGTCAAATGTACACCCTGCAAACTTCCCTTATTTTGCCATCCTTATCCCGCCTGCTTATTGGAACATGCCGGTTCCAAACTTAGATCAATTTGTCTTTAAACAACTCTAACATGTCAGATATAGACTTCCCCAATACCAATTGCCCCCAGAGTACTCACCCCAGTTCCTGCCTAATATAGTCGCCATTTAGTTTATTCCAATTTCGTACTTTCCCACAAAATCCAGTCGACTCCCAATTCAATAAGAACTTAAACTTAAGGAGTTGTGATCATTGTCTCCTAAATGCTCTTTCACGGAAACACCAGTTACCTGGCCAGGCCCATTCCCCAACACAAGGTCCAGTGTGTCCCCTTCTCGGGTTGGACTATCCACAGACAGACACAAAATGCTGGGGTAACTCAGTGGGACAGGGAACTTCCCTGGAGAGAAGGAATGAGTTGAGATCCATCTTCAGACTATCCACATACTGTTTGTAATGAACCTGCATGGAGCCACCGCTTGTCGGCTCGCTGTGCGGAATTTTTGAACATGGTCAGTTTTTCGGAGCCACGCGCGATGTCGGGACGAACTCCGCACAATTCCGCACGGCTCCGGCGATCGAAGTGGGACCGGCCCCGCGACGCCGGACGGCTCAAGCGACCACGTTAGGTCGCGCTCATCGCATAGAGTTGCATGCTGCTGGGACAGCAACACATTAAACAGCATAATTGAGACCCAAGAGACTGTAGATGCTGGGATCCGAAGCAAACACCATACTTCATTGGGTTGAGCAGCATCTGTGGGGAGGAAGGAATTGTTGACATTTTGGGTCATGACCCTACATCGGGACTAAGAGTGGGGAGAGGGGAGACCTCGTAGAAAGAGGAGAGGGGGAGGGGTGAGATCGAGGAGGTCAGGTGATGATGAGTGAAAGATGAAGGGTAAATGGAGGGAGGTGGGGAAGGGTGAGGGGTGGAGACCTAAGTCGGCTGCTGGCAGGTGATAAAAAGCAACACAAGCGCTACCAGTCCTGGAATCTGATAGCATTCAGTAAAGAAGGCAATGATTGGAACCACTAGAAAAGAGGTGAAGGGCAGATGGAACTAGATGGAGGAAGGGTTTCAATGGGTGAAATGTGTGGATAGTATGTGGATGGAAGCAGTAGCCCGAGAGAGATGGAAATGGATTGGGGGTTGGGGGTTGGGGGGAAGCTGGAGAGGGGTTGGAAATGGGGGCAAAACGGATCAGAAGGAAAAAGAGAGTGAACACAGAAAATGAGGGTAATTGGAAAAGGTAATGTTCATGCCATTGGGTTGTAGACCAGGTGGACAGCAAGGTGTTGTTTTCTCTAGTATGTGTTGGGTTTCACCTGAACACTGGAGATGACTCAGTATGGACAGGGTTTTATGGTAATAGGAAGGCAAGCTGAAACCAGGAGCTGAATATGACCAATGCAGACAGCGTGTAGGTGCACTGCATGTTGGTCACCCAATCTACACATAATTTCACCAATATAGTGGAGGCCACATCAGAAGTACTAACTGTAGGGACTGAAATTGGAGGAGCTGTTTGTGAATCTTTGCCTCACTTGTAAGAGTTGTTCAGGGCCCTGGATGGGCAAGGGAAGAAGTGTAAGAACAAGTGTTGCTGTTGAAAGTGCAAGGGGTCACAGAGGGGTGGATTGGAAAGGATAAATGACTAGGAAGTCATGAGCGAGTGGTCTCTGAGTAAGGCAGGAAGGAGTGGGCCGGAGAAGATGTGGTTGGTGGTGAAAGCCATTGCAGCTGGTGGGAATAACAAAGGATGATGCAGAGGACTAAGGGAGGGCTAAGTTGAGGACTAAGGGACCTCTATTTCTGATTCGTTTGCTGGATGGTGTTTTGAAGCAGAAGTCCAAGAAGTGGATGAAATATGAGAGAGGGCCAGAACAAAAACAAAAACAGGCAAACCAGAAAAAAAGGAGGACATTTCAGATGTCATGGAATGGAAAGCTTCATCTGGAGAACAGATGTTCTAGAGAAGCTGGGGGAAAGGGAAGGCATCCCTACAAGAAAGAGGCATAGTCTAGGTAACTGTGGGATACGCTGGGTTTATGTTACATGTCAATGGATAGTTTGTCTCCTCAGATGGAGACAGTGCGATCCAGAAAAGGGTGAGATGTGTCAGAAATGGTCTGTGTATTTGAGGGTGAGGTGGAGGTTAGTACGAAGGTGATAGAATTGATGGGTGCAGGAAGCAAGAACAATGCAGTTGTTGGGGAATGGGAAGTGGTACCAGAGTAGGCTTGGAACATGGGCTGTCCCATATAACAGCTGTGCCTTTGATTTGTAGGAAGCTAGAGCGTTCAAAAGAGATCGTGTTGAATGCAAGAACAAGATCTGCCAAGATGTGAATGTTTGTGGAGGGGAACTGATTGGATTTTTGTTGCTGAAAGAGACAGATAACTTTCCGACCTTTCAATTGGGGGAGTGAGATGTATAAAGATTGAACATCCAGAGTGAAGATTAGGCATTGGTGCGGCGGGGACTTTAAATCTTCGACCACCGGCCTGCGGCCTACACCAACCTGAAGCCGCGGTCTCCGGTGGGGATGCACCGATTCTGGACTTACATGGACTTTAGCTGGACTTTACCTTGTCTACACATCTGGACGCCCACAGCAGCGGCTGTGGAGGGCTTCAGGCCCCGACCACGGGGGAAAAAGGGGGACTGGCCAAATGTTGTGCCTTCCACCACAGTGATGAATGCTGTGGTGGATGTTTGTGTTACATTTTTATTGTGTTTTTGTGTGTTCTTTTTTCATTGTACCGCTGCTGGCAAATTAATTTCACTTGCACTTTATGTGCACGTGACGAATAAAACTGATATTGATTGATTGATTGACAGGGAATTAGATGCCAAAATGGTGGAGGACTGGCAAGGCATCCCGAACGTAGGTGAGATCGGACTGGACAAGTGCAGAGGGTGGACACAAGGTATGAAGAATTACATTCAGTGGAGTAAGAGCAGCAGAAATAATAGGCCTAGCAGGCCAATCCTGTTGGGCAAGGGATAGAAATGGGAGGTGTGAGTGAGTTTGGGGCACTGTTAGGATGGGGGCTCTGGAGAGGAGATCTCCTGATGTGATGAGATGTGTGGCAGTGTGGGCGCTGTGGCTGGAGTTTGTTGCTGGAGTTAAGGTCCAGAGGAGGGAAGAGGAGCGATCCAACAACTGTAAGGTAGAGGTCAACCTGGCTACAAGAGTGCCATCCTTGTCTACAGGGTTATGATCGGTTTGGGACTGGTGTGTAGTGAGTGCAGTGCTGCATGTTCCATCAGGGTGAGATTGGAGGAAGTGATGTAGTGACAGAGATTGGAAATAAGACCAAGAGAGGGTAAAATGGTTGAAGAGGGAAGGGAGTATTGGAGATGTCAGAATGGGTCATCTGTGGGGGGTGAGGACACCTTGCATTAGAGGTAGACATGGAGGTAGAGCACAACACAATGATGGGCCTGAAGCTCATTGAGGTGTGCCGGCAAGGGTCCTGGGATGTCAGGACTTTCATATGAGGAAAGATTGGATAGACTCGGTTTGTACTCGATGGAATTTAGAAGATTGAGGGGGGATCTTATAGAAACCTACAAAATTCTTAAGGGGTTGGACAAGCTAGATGCTGGAAGATTGTTCCCGATGTTGGGGGAGTCCAGAACAAGGGGTCACAGTCTAAGGATAAGGGGGAATTCCTTTAGGACCGAAATGAGGAAAACATTCTTTACACAGAGAGTGGTGAGTCTCTGGAATTCTCTGCCACAGAAGGTAGTTGAGGCCAGTTCATTGGCTATATTTAAGAGGGCGTTAGATGTGGCACTTGTGGCTAAAGGGATCAGGGGGTATGGAGAGAAGGCAGGTACGGGATACTGAGTTGGATGATCAGCCATGATCACATTGAATGGCGGTGCAGGCTCGAAGGGCCGAATGGCCTACTCCTGCACCTATTTTCTATGTTTCTATGTTTCTATGTTTCTACAAAGGTGGGACCGCTGCTGAGGTGTCACTGCTTGGTATCAGACAGAAGGAGGTCAGTGGGATGGTGGTTAGAGCTGGGAAACATGTGGGCTCAGAGAGGGCGGAGAGAAGCATAATCTGATATTTAATTGTCACATACTTTTATTTGATTTCATTCAATCAGAGATATTTCTTCTGTTCTATCCATTCCGCCCCATCTTCTCTGCTGTTGAATACTAACTTATTTTCCCTCTTTGCCAGTTCTGATGAGGGAACAGCTGAAGCCTCAACTGCTTCACTCTCCGCACATGTTGTTTGACTTATTGAGTGTATCCAGAATTATTATCTTGGGCTTTTCCTCTCTTCTTGAACATTTGTTCCTGTCTCCCCTCCAACGACAGAAGACTATACTAACAATTGCATAGGATCACCAGCAGCCTAGTGCATGATGCCATTGGGGCCATTGATGGGATTCTAGTGTTCACGTGACAATGGCCTACGGTGGTCACCACAGATGTACAAATATTTGTTGCATATTCCATCACTTCATGTGAAAAATTCCGCCTTTGCCTAAAGCCAGGCTGCTGTCTGTTCTCTTCCCACTTGCCTCTCTGTTCCCACTCCCCCCTCCCAGCTCCATCTCCCAGTCCAGCTGATCTAGTAAATCTTTGAGCAGGAGTGTTAATTCCAAGAAGCCTTCTCATTACTGGGTTCAGCTGAGCTAGGTCATCATTTAGTGAGTATAGGAAAGAACTGCAGATGCTGGTTAAAATCAACGTTAGACACAAAATGCTGGAGCAACTCAACGGGACAGGCAGCTAACTTCAAGATTTCTTCATCTTTAGACAAAACCTCAAATCTTTTTGAGATGGGTGATGCCAAAAAGTATCATATTCTCGACTGAAATTCATTAAATATGCCTCTTACTTCAAGGAATATTTTCAAAAGGAACAACAATTAAAGTCACTTTCTCATTCCGTTGTAAAATTGGTAGAATTTCAAAAAGGCAGATAGCAATTTCAGCAAGTATGTTTATGGCAGCCTGCCTGCCCGCCCGCCCAGCCACAAAAAGCTAAAGGTCAGGGGCATAGAGGGTGTTTGAACATACCAATATCCATGGACGTGAGGAATAAATTATTGAAAACCAATGCGCCACATCTAATGCAAAACACATGAAATCTATTCAACTAAGAATTACAATAGTAACACATCTTGAAGGAAGACACATTAAAGCTCTTCAGTGCTTGCAGTCAATCCACAGCCATTAATTTACGCATATGTGAATAATGTAGGCCAGTTGCCCTGGGAAAGATAGAAATACACAGAAGTTATCCATGGAAACAGTTTATTCAATCTCATCTGTCTTTCCTGACATCTATACTCCCTGTGAGCACCTCATTTTAAATACAGCCTTTACAAACGCCATGATTTTTTCCTAGTGCATAGTTGGGATAATGGACTTAACATGCCAGCATATTTTTCACATCTATAAATCTGAGGATTTCAAAGACACTCAAATCATTATGTATTTTTCACCAGGCACATTTCCCAGTTGAACCCTGAATTCTGTCACATCTGAGCAATGACATGATGGTCAGAGAGAACGGGGCCAGCTTTAATTGTACAAGAAAAACTGTACTCAGAAAATATGTTTATTTGATCCAATGCAGAGCACAATTGAGCTGCAGTACAACTTGGTCAACTTGGTCTGAAGAAGGGTCTCGACCCGAAACGTCGCCCATCTCCTTCGCTCTTTAGATGCTGCTGCACCCGCTGAGTTTCTCCAGCTTTTTGTGTAACCCTCGATTCTCCAGCATCTGCAGTTCCTTCTTTAACACTTGGTCAACTTGATGTCAGCAACCAGCTATTACAACTGCTTTGCATATTGCTTTAATATTTAACCATCGAGCCCACATTTCCCATGAAACGAGTCAGCTCAGTGTTGATTCATAGTCAGTCTGCACACCGTAAAGGGGATGTGGTTAGTGGCTGCAGTTGGAATTGGAATTTATTCTGGAGGAGTTGGCAGTAAACTTGGAGAGTGGGTAAAGCACGAGTGGGAGCTGGCATACAGATTTTCCAGAATGGCTTTTGTTCTTTGATGTATCGATGGTGAAAAGGAGGGATTTACTTATTGGGATTGGAAACTCTTGTGGGACATGCTGAAATAGCAATGCAAGGCATTTTCACGTGATTAGAAGATTAGAAGCCAAGTCCAAAGGCAGTGCCTCAAGCCAGTCAAAAACCCCACACATGGCTTTAAGGTCAGTGAAACACATTCCAGCTCTGTCTCACACCAAATACAGTCCTGTAGATTGTTCAGCAACAAATGTAATCACTCACCTTATAATAATCTTTATCAAGCAAAGTTGCCTAATATTCAAATATCACACCTTACTCTAATAAGTTACACTCCAAGCCCAACACCTGTAAGTCAGCAACTGTGGCAATAATAACATTCAAGTACATTGGTGACATCCACCATCACAATTCTCTCTCTTGATAAAGAAGATGGCATAAAATTGCCATCAGCAGTACGGAGCCACCATGATACAAGCGGTAGAGTTGCTGCCTTACAGTGCCGGAGGCCTAGGTTTGAATTGGCTACGTGTGCGGTCTGTACAGAGTTTGTACATTCACCCTGTGACAACGTCAAGTTTCTTTATGTGCCATGGTTACTGACCACTTTCCAAAGACCTGTCGGCTTGTATGTTAATTGGCTTCTGTAAATTGTTCCTAGCGTGTGGGATAGAACTAGAGTACGGGTGGTCGTTGGTCGGCAGGGACTTAGTGGGCCGAAAGGCCTGTTTCTATGCTGTATCACTAAACTAAACACTGTTCTAGCACAGTTCTAACGGATGGATGCCTCGGCAGACATTGCCAGTGATTAATGATTCAGCAGCCACCACAAAGTTGACAGTCCGCTGCAACACAGAGACTATCATCACACTGATTCCTAATGGCGTAGTTATTAAGGACTTCTAGAAACCACACCTGCAGAAATTGTGTCCAGGTGCAGCTCCTGAATAAACATTGGGGAACTGCAGCAGCAGCTGGATGACCTCAGGGCCATGCGGGAAAACAAGAGTTTCCTGGACAGGACCTACAGAGAGGTTGTCACGCCAAGGAGACAGGAAGAGCGAAGGTGGATGACTGTGAGAAAGGGGAGTAAACGTGGAGAGCAGGAGACTCCGGTGGCCGAACCGACTGAAAACAGGTACACCCTCTTGGGAGCATATGACACAATAAAATTGAGTGGTAGCCAGGGCTGTGATTCCAACTCTGGTGCTGAGGCTCAACGGGGAAGAGTGACGTCAGGCAGAGCAATAGTGGTAGGAGACTACCTCGTCAGAGGTGCGGACAGGTGATTCTGCGGCAGCAGGCGAGACTCCAGGATGGTGTGTTGCCTCCCTGGTGCCAGGGTCCAGGACATCTCGGAGCGGTTGCACGACATCCTCAAGAGTGAAGGGGAGCTGCCGGAGATTTTTGAGCATGTTGGCAGAAACGATATAGGTCGGAAGAGGAAGGAATTTCTGCAACAAAATGTTATGGAATTGGGCAGAAGACTGAAAAGCAGGACCTGCAGGGTAGCGATTTCAGGATTGCTTCCAGTACCTCGTGCTAGTGAAGGTAAGAATATGAAGATCGAGGATATGAATGTGTGGCTGAGGAGTTGGTGCAGGTGGCAGGGATTCGGATTTCAGGATCATTGGGATCTCTTCCGGGGCAGGGGTAACCTGTATAAAAGGGACAGGGTGCACCTTAACTGGAGGGGGACTAACATCCTAACGGGCAGGTTTGCTAATGCGTTTCATCTGCAGTACATTTAAAACGCGGAAGTATGTGCTCCTCACGTGCCGTCGACGCTGCTTCAAGCCATCAGTGGCAACGGTCCATTAAGGCAGCTGAAATTCTACATTTACACCATGGACTGCATGCATATGCTGCGCAGCGCACTGTGCATGCACACCATCCTACTGTGCATGCACAGCGCAAGTTTCTTGGCGGGTTTTTCAAAGATCGATAGTGATTATCTGGGGTTTCTCAAAGAAAACCTATGAGGAAAAGACCAAAATAATTAAAAATGGCGGACCAACACTGGAACTTAAAGAATTTCAACAGCGCAAAGGAACAAAAGTAATCAGAACATTTAAAACAGCTTGGTACAACAGGAAAAAGTGGCTGTGCGTTGTATTTCAACAAATGGGATTATTTTCTGTATCTAGTGTTCTGTATTCAAAGAATAAACCTAGCAATTATAGACCTGTTAGTTTGACGTCAGTGGTGGGCAAATTAATGGAAAGGATACTTAGGGATAATATATATAAGCATCTGGATAAAAAGGGTCTGATCAAGAACAGTCAACATGGATTTGTGCCTGGAAGGTCATGTTTGACAAACCTTCTTGAATTTTTTGAAAAGGTTACTAGGGAAATTGATGAGGGTAAAGCAGTGGATGTTGTCTATATGGATTTCAGTAAGGCCTTTGACAAGGTTCCCCATGGAAGGTTGGTTAAGAAGGTTCAATCTTTGGGTGTTAATGGCGAAGTAGCAAGATGGATTCAACAGTGGCTGAATGGGAGATGCCAGAGAGTAATGGTGGATGGCTGTTTGTCAGGTTGGAAGCCGATGACCAGTGGGGTGCCTCAGGGATCTGTGTTGGGTCCACTGTTGTTTGTCATGTACATCAATGATCTAGATGATGGGGTGGAAAATTGGATAAGTAAGTATGCAGATGATACTAAGATAGGTGGTGCTGTGGATAATTAAGTAGATTTTCAAAATCTACAGAGAGATTTGGGCCATTTGGAAGAGTGGGCTGAAAGATGGCAGATGGAGTTTAATGCTGATAAGTGTGAGGTGCTACATCTTGGCAGGACTAATCAAAATAGGACGTACATGGTAAATGGTAGGGAATTGACGAATGCTGTGGAACAGAGGGATCTGGGAATAACTGTGCATAGTTCCCTGAAGGTGGAATCGCATGTAGATAGGGTGGTAAAGAAAGCTTTTGGTGTGCTGGCCTTTATAAATCAGAGCATTGAATATAGGAGTAGGGAAGTAATGTTAAAATTGTACAAGGCATTGGTGAGACCAATTCTGGAGTATGGTGAATTTTGGTCGCCTAATTATAGGAAGGATGTCAACAAAATAGAGAGAGTACAGAGGAGATTTACTAGAATGTTGCCTGGGTTCCAGCAACTAAGTTACAGAGAAAGGTTGAACAAGTTAGGTCTTTATTCTTTGGAGCGCAGAAGGTTAAGGGGGGACTTGATTGAGGTCTTTAAAATGATGAAAGGGATAGACAGAGTTGACGTGGATAAGCTTTTCCCATTGAGGGTAGGGAAGATTCAAACAAGAGGGCATGACATGAGAATTAAGGGACAGAAGTTTAGGGGTAACATGAGGGGGAACTTCTTTACTCAGAGCGTGGTGGCTGTGTGGAATGAGCTTCCAGCAGAAGTGGTGGAGGCAGGATCGATTTTAACATTTAAAAGTAAAGTGGATAGGTATATGGACGGGAAGGGAATGGAGGGGTATGGTCTGAGTGCAGGTAGATGGGACTAGGGGAAAATAAATGGTCGGCATGGACTGGAAGGGCCGAGAGGCCTGTTTCCGTGCTGTAATTGTTATATGGTTATATGTTTATATAGTGGAACTGTCTGGGTAGCAGGTGGAAACAGTGATTTAAATAATTTGCCTAATGCATTAAACATGCATGAGAGATCTCTGCGCATTATGAAAGCCAAATAGCATTGAAGACATTTGGGTCTACATGGATCGACTTGCTCATAGATAAGCAGAAGCAACTTAGCATCGATACTTGTCTTAATTTTACTGGTCTTAATGACTACAGGCCTGTTGCACTGACCTCTGTAGTAATGAAGACACTTGAAAGGCTTGTGCTGGCCAAGCTGAAAAATATCACAAACTCCCTGCTGGACCCTCTGCAGTTTGCATATCAGGCCAATAGATCTGTGGATGATGCAGTCAACCTGGGCCTGCACTTCATCCTCCAGCACCTAGACCGCTAGGGGACCTATGCGAGGATCCTGTTTGTTGATTTTAGCTCTGCATTCAACACCATTGTGCCAGAGCTACTACACTCCAAACTTTCCGAGTTGACTGTGCCTGAACCCCTCTGTCGGTGGATCACCAGCTTCCTGACATACAGGAAGCAGCACGTGAGACTGGGAAAACACATCTCAGACCCACAAACACTCAGCATCGGAGCACCGCAAGGCTGCGTACTCTCTCCTCTACTCTACTCTCTCTACACCAACGACTGCACCTCCACAGACTCCTCTGTCAAGCTTCGCAAGTTTGCGGACGACACAACCCTGATTGGACTGATCCAGGATGGAGAGGAATCTGCCTAGGACAGGAAGTGGCACAGCTGGCGTCCTGGTGCCATCGCAACAACCTAGAGCTCAATGCTCTTCAGACAGTGGAATTGATAGTAGACTTTAGGAGAGCTCCCCCTCCCCTCACCCCACTCACCATCAACAACACCACAGTCACATCTGTGGAGCCTTTTAAGTTCCTGGGAACCATCATCTCCAAGGACCTTAAGTGGGGCGGCTACCATCGACTCCACAGTCAAAAAGGCACAACAGAGGATGTACTTCCTGCGGTAGCTGAGGAAGCACAATCTGCCACAGGCAATGATGGTCCAATTCTACACGGCCATCGTAGAGTCTGTTCTCACCTTCTCCATCATGGTCTGGTTTGGCTCAGCCACCAAGCACGATACCTGTAGGCTGCAGCGAATCGTCCGATCAGCAGAGAAGGTTATTGGCTGCAACCTTTCCTCCATTGATGAACTGTACACTGCAAGGGCCAGGAAGCGAGTGGGCAAGATCATCTCTGACCCCTCTCACCCTGGCCACAAACTCTTTGAATCATTTCCCTCTGGAAGGTGACTCCGGATTGTCAAAGCTGCCACAGCCAGACTAAAAACAGTTTCTATCCACAAGTAGTTGCTCTACTCAACAGCCAAAAATCTGTAGCCTCCCTTTGATCTGGTATTTTGTTGGTTCACATGCTTGATCAATGGTGTTTTATCATTAATGTTTTATTATTATTAATGTTTAGTGTTTTCTGAGTCATTCGTAACTGTCACTGTATGTCATGTTGTTACTTGTGGGCGGAACACCAAGGCAAATTCCTTGTATGTGAATACTTGGCCAATAAACTTACTTACTTACTTATATTCACAATGAAAAAGTTAAGGAGAACAGAGAGATACAAAAAAAGTTAATATGTGCTACTTGCTTGATCAGACAAGAACTTGCTTTTTGTGGTGATAATGAAAACAAAGAATTACTAAATTGTGGAAACTATATTGAAATATACATTAAAATTTGATTAAAAATTGGCAGATCATTTACAGAGTTAATCCGTTTTTCTGGCATTTGTAACAAGATACAAAACAACTTGATTGAAGCAGTAGGCACAGTTGTAGAAAATAATATTAAAGAAGAGATCACAAAAACCCCATTAATTGCCATAGAAGTGGATGAATCCACTGATATTTCAAATACAGCTCAGTGCTCCACAGTATTACGGTATATATTGGACTGAAATTAAAGAAGCATTCATAGGCTTTGACAAACTTAAGGACAGAACTGCTACTAGTGTAACAGAATGCATATTCAATAACTTACACAAATATACTTGTTCTGAGCACAGACATACAATGGTAACGGCATCAAACTTAAATGGTGTTCAAGCTAAAGTAAGAGAAAAGGCACCATCAGCTTTATGCTATGCTCATAAGTTAAATCTTGTTCTGTCTCAGTCATCTAAAGTCATACCGGAATGTACAGGCCTTTTCAAGACCATTGACGCTCTTGCCTCATGTTTTAGTCATTCTACAAAACAAATGCACTTTCTTGATGAAATAGTGCAGAAACGCATTCCAAAGGCAGCACCAACCACATGGACTTTAAACTCAAAGCAAATCCAAACTATTTTGCAATATCTTGGAGACCTCTGTAAACCCTTTGCCAGCATTAACAGCAACCCTTTATTGTGGGATCCTGAAACTTTGGTGAGGAGCAATGGGTTTATGCTTGGCTAATGAAAGATTCTGCATACTTTCTTCATTGGTTTATATATGAATTTGTCATTAAAACTGACATTTCTCTACAACATTTTGCAAACTAAAATGATAGATATTCCTTATTGCATTGAAAGAATCAATTCACTTGAGGATCTGCGCCAATATTTTGATGACATTCATGAAAAGTTTGAAGAATCTTGCAAAGAATATTGACCTGATTGAATCAAAATCTCGTTGAAAACGTCCAACTAAAGAAGAGAGAGCACAAATATTTGATCTGATATTGGTTGATATATTGAAGCATATGGAAGCAAGATACAGCGACTTCAAAAATGTACAATTCATTTCCTTAGTTGATGGAAACAAGTTTCAAAAACTTGCTTGTCAAATTGATCAGGAGGCAATAGAAAGTTCAGAAAGAAACTACAGTAACATCTTTGATGTTATAAGACTGAAAGCGGATCTAGCTAGAATTAATAATGCACAAGTGTTTTGGGATAAATCATTTAAAGATTTACTTGTTTTTATATTTCAAAATGGACTGGAACAAACGTTCCCTGAAGCCCTGAAGGTACTACAATTCATTTTAACAATTCCTGCTACAACAATTTCTGTTGAGAGATTATTTTCAGCTTGGAAAAGAATGAAAAGCTTCACCAGGAATAGAATGTCCAATGAAAGGCTTTCATCACTTGCTTTAATTTCTATTGAAAAGGAAAGATTTACTCAGATGGAGCAAAGTTCCACTGCTAATTTCTATGAAAAGGTATGAATATATTTGATGCAAACAAAGAGAGAAGAATGGATTTTGTCTACAAATAATATGGTAAGTACATTTATTTGAGCTTTATGTTGTTAAATACTTTATTAAGAGATATGACCTATTGAAGACAAATTACTTGATAAAAGTCGAGAGAACAATCTGTACATGCGCAGTTTCCAAGATTTTTTTAAAAGCCGACTGACAGCTCACCGGGGAGAGAACAATCTGCGCATGTCCGGTTTTCAAGATTTTTTTAAAGTCACTGCCTACCCTGACTAATTACTAACGGCACGTGCCTGTCTTAAACCTAATTGACTGTGGTAACTTGTCCCAAAAGGCTCCACCACATACACTTCATTAACATGCCTTTCCCAATGTCCCAATACTAGATCCAGCGTTGCCCTCTCACGTGTGGGGGCCTCCACATACTGTTTAAGAATTTTTTCCAGAACATGTTTGAGGAATTGCACCCCATCTAAACCCTTCACACTATGATTTCCCCAGTCTATATTGGGAAAGTTGAAATCCCCTACTACAACAACCTTACTTGAGCTGCAGCTGTCTGCAATCACCTGGTATATTTGTTCTTCTAATTCCCATTGACTATTCGGGGGGGTCTGAGTTACACCCCCAACAAGGTGATCATCCCTTTCTTGTTCCTCAGCTCCACCCATATAGCCTCACTAGATGAACCGTCCATAATGTCACCTCTGAACACAGCCGTCACATCCTCCTTAACCAACAATGCAACTCCCCCTCCTCTTTTTCCCTCACCCCTGTCTCTCCTGAAGCTCCTGTTCCCCGGAACATTGAGCTGCCATTCCTGCCCCTCCCTTAACCAGGTTTCAGTCATGGCTTCAATGTCCCAGTCACTCGTACCTATCCACGCCCTAAGCTCATCTGCCTTACCCGCCAGGCCCCTTGCATTAAAACACGTGCAGTTTAAACCAGCCCTCCTTCCTCGCTCTCCGGGTATTTGTCTATTCTGTCCATTAACCATTCCCACACCACCCTCCATACTAACCTCTAGCCTTTCACGTGCCTCTGTCCTACACGAGGTCCCACCCCCCTGCCAATCTAGTTTAAACCCTCCCGTGTAGCATTAGTAAACCTGCCTACCAGGGTGTTGGTCCCCCTCCAGTTAAGGTGCAACCCATCCCTTTTGTACAGGTCACTCCTGCCCCAGAAGAGATCCCAATGATCCATAAATCTAAATTCCTGCCCCCTGCACCAACTCCTCAGAGACACATTCATCTCCCCAATTTTCCGATTCTTTCCTTCATTAGCAAAAGGTTCTGGAAGCAATCCTGAGATCACGATCCTGGAGGTCCTGCTTTTCAGTCTTATACATAATTCCCTAAACTCAAAGGGTGGTGGGTGCCTGGATCAAGCTGCCAGAAGAGGTAGCTGAGGCAGGTACTATCCCAACATTTAAGAAACAGTTGGACAGGTACATAGATAGGGCAGGTTTGGAGGGATATGGACCAACTGCAGGCAGGTGGGAATAAGTGTAGCTGGGATATGTTGGCCAGTATGGGCAAGTTGGGCTGAAGGGCCTGTTTCCATGGTGTAATACTCTATGACTCTATGCCTCTATGACTGGTCTATTAGTGTCCAGGCTCCAGGTCATCATGAACCTGCTCACTGGACAGCAATATGTGAAACATTTGCCACCATCTCCCCAACTTACCCCTTTCTCTCTCTTTCATATTCCTGGAGAAAGGTATTCAATCTGAAATGTTGATTCTGTTTAGCTTTCCACAGATGCTGCTTGGCCTTCTCAGTGTTTCCAGCATTTTCTGTTTTTGTTTCTCGTTTCCAGCAGCTAAATTTCAGATTTTAATCTGGAAACTCATCAATGTTTCCAATATGCCTTTCGGCATATGAAGACCATTCAAAGATCAAGGCCTCACATCTGGTACAAAGTTTATGGAAACCAGTGGCCCCCGTCTTCCTGTACACTTCTAAGACACAATGTACTTACTGCATGTATCCCAAAGCACTGGAGGCAAAGCACGTATATGTTCTCTGCAAAATCCATAGACAGAAGCAAATTAATGTCAGTGCGCACCGCACATCAATATTCCCCTGTGCCATCCAAGCTAGCCCCCCATTCATCAGAAGCAAGCATCTACTCAGAGCTTCAAAACGGCATGAGATTATCAGCAGGGCAGAGGGAGCCTCTTTAAAATAATGTAACATCACTATTGATTCATTGGTTTCTTGGCCTATTACAAATTACAATAGAGAAGGAGCTCCTGGGATGACAACGCCAGTCATAGGTATCTTTGTGTAGGAAGGAACTGCAGATGCTGCTTTAGGCACAAAATACTGGAGTAACTCAGCGGGACAGACAGCATCTCTGGAGAGAAGGAATGGGTGACGTTTCGGGTCGAGATCCTTCTTCAGACTGAGAGTCAGGGGGGAGGAAGACACAGAGACATGGAAGGGTAAGGTGTGAAAATAGGCATTTTTGTCAGGAGTATGCGGAAAACATAGTGAACTGGTGGGAAGAAGCACACCTTCCACATGGCCATGCAAACTAATACCTTTTGTCCTGGATAAAGAAGGCTTTGCTACATGGGCCTTCATCAGCCAGGATATTGAATATAAGTTGGGAGAGTTGGACAAGATGTTGGTGGGACTGCATTTGGAGTATTGTGTTCAGCGTTGGTCAGCATGCTAAAGGACAGATGTCATTAAGATGGGAAGAGTGCAGAAACGATTTAGAAACATAGAAACATAGAAATTAGGTGCAGGAGTAGGCCATTCGGCCCTTCGAGCCCGCACTGCCATTGAATGTGATCATGGCTGATCATCCAACTCAGTATCCTGTACCTGCCTTCTCTCCATACCCCCTGATCCCTTTAGCCACAAGTGCCACATCTAACTCCCTCTTAAATATAGCCAATGAACTGGCCTCAACTACCTTCTGTGGCAGAGAATTCCAGAGACTCACCACTCTCTGTGTGAAAAATGTTTTCCCCATCTCGGTCCTAAAGGAATTCTCCCTTATCCTTAGACTGTGACCCCTTGTTCTGGACCTGCCCAACATCGGGAACAATCTTCCTGCAATCTAACCTCTCCAATCCCTTAAGAATTTTATAAGTTTCTATAAGATCCCCCCTCAATCTTCTAAATTCCAGCGAGTACAAACCGAGTCTATCCAGTGACAACAAGCTTTACAAGGATGTTGCCAGGACAAGTATACATAGAGATGCCACGTGGAGTTGCGAAACTATTCAATATAGTCCCACTTACCTCTCCTCCCTCACACTCACCCCCCTGTCCCTCCTCGTTCCTGCCATCCCCCCAAACCATGTCCCTCTTTGTCCTCTCTGCAGCCCCCTCCACCCCCCCCCCACACACGCCAGGTGCCCCTTTGGTCTCTCGGCAGCCCCCGCTATGCTGGGTGCCACTATTTTTTGTGATGCCTCCTCGACTGACTGCCGGGACTCACGCAGGCCCGTCCACGTCCAACTGTTGACACCAATGCTGGCGATGGTTCTGCGATGGACCTCCACTCTCATGCTGTCTCTCCTTGCTCTGCCAGTGGCCGATCCCCGTCCTGGTTGGCTCCACGCTGGTGACGTGATCTGCTCCAGCACACCTGTGCTGCATCAGAAACTGCCGTGACCAGCAACCACTGTTATATTAAAGTTTAAGGTAGTTATGGATAGAGACTGGGCGGGCTCACGAGTTAAGATGCTAAATTGGGGCAAGGCCAACTTTCAAAGTAATTGACTGGAATTCACTCAAGTTGATTGGAGCAGGTTGTTTGAAGGAAAAGGAATATGTTTTATGTTTTAAAAAGCATGCTGACAAGAGTCCAGGACATGCACGTTCCTGTTAACGTGAAGGGCAAAGCAGGTTTGCGTAAGGAAGCCTGGATGATGAGAGCAATTGAGACTCTGGTCCAGAGAGCATGGGGCAGGTTTTGGCAGCTGGGATCAAGCGTATTCCTGGAGAAGTTTCGTGAACTGAGGAACACAGAAAAAAGGAAACCAGGAGGGCAAAAGTGGACAGGAGATAGCTCTGACAGATCATATTAGTGATCATTCCAAGAGATTTTATAACCACATTAAATGAAAAAGGGTAACCAGAGAGAGAATGGAGTCCCTCAGGATTCAAAGTGGTTAACTCTGGTGGAGCCACAGGAGGTGGGCAAGGTCCTCAAGGAGTATTTCTCCTCTGTATTTACCATGGAGAAAGACATGAGGATCGGGAAACTTGAGGCAGTGAATGGAGTGGCTTGAGGGTAGACAAATCTCCAGGGCCTGATCAGATATCTCTGAGGACACTGTGGGAAGCTAGTGGGGAAATTGCAGGTGCCCTGGCTGAGATATACGAGTCATTATTAAATACGGATGAGGTGGCAAATGTATTTCTATTTCAGAAGGGCTGTAAGGAAAAGCCTGGGAACTATAGGTCAGTGAGACTAACACCGGTGGTCGGAAAGTTATTGGAGTATTTTGAGTGATAGGATATACGTGCATTTAGATGGACAAGGTTGGATTAGGAATTGTCAGGATGGTTTTGTACATGGGAGATTGTGTCTGACTGAATTTTCTGATGATGTCACCAAAAATGTTAAAGAAAGAACTGCAGATGCTGGAAAATCGAGGGTACACAAAATGCTGGAGAAACTCAGCGGATGCAGCAGCATCTATGGAACGAAGGTGATAGGCAATGTTCTTTAGACTGGTGATGAGGGCACAGCTGTAGACTTTGTATATATGGATTTCCACAAAGCATTTGACAAAGTGCCGCATGGCAGGCATTAGATTAGATTGCATGGAAGATTAGATCACATGGGATCCAAGGAGCGAGAGCTGAATGGATAGAACATTGGGTTAATGGGGAGGAAGCAAGGGTGATGGTGGAAAGCTGTTTTTCGAACTGGAGGCCTGTGACTAGAGGTGTGCCTCAGGGTTCAGTGCTGGGCCCATTATTGTTTGTCATCTATATCAATGATTTGGATGAGAATGTACGCAGCATGATTAGCAAGTTTGTAAGTTACACTACAGTGGGTGGTATTGATGGTATAATGGGGCGGTTGTCAACAATTGCAGCAGCATCTTGATTGGTTGGGCAGACGGGCTGAGGAATGGTTGATGGAGTTTAATACAGAGAAATGCAAGATGTTGCATTGGGAACGTTTAACTAGGGCAGGACCTACGCAGTGAATGGTAGGGCTCTGGGCAGTGTTGTAGAGCAGGGGATCGAGGAGTGCAGGTATATAGCTCCTCAAAATCAAAATGACTGGTGGATGGGGGTGGTCAAGGAGGCTTTTGTAACATTGGCCTTCATCAGTCAGAGTTTAATTCAGTTTAGTTTATGGTGCAGAAATATGCCCTTCGGTCCACCGAGTCCGTGCTGACCAGCGATCCCCTCACACACAAACACAATTTACAATTTTTTAACCAAAGTCAATTAACCTACAAACTTGTATGTCTTTGGAGTGTGGGAGGAAACCGGAGCTCCCGGGGAAAACCAATGAAGGCCACGAGGAGTAGGTACAAATTCTGTACAGATATCACCCGTAGTCAGGATTGAACCCGGGTCTCTGGAACTGTATGGCAGCAACCCTACCGCTGCGCCACCATGGTTCCCACTGTGTCTGTGCTCAAATATTGAGTATAGAGATTGGGATGTTATGTTGCAAGTGTACAAGACATTGGTGAGGCTGCATTCAGAGTATTGTGTTCAGTTTTGTTCACCCATCTATGGGAAAGATGTTAAACTGGAAAGGGCAAAGAGAAGATTGATGACAATGCTGCCAGAGCTCGAGGACCTGAGCTGCAGGAAGATGCTGGGCAGTCTCGGAGTGCTGGGAGGTGATCTTACTGAGGGGTCTAAATTTCTAATAGGAAATAGATAGGGTGAAAGCACAGAGTCTTTTCCCAGGGGGTAGGGCAATCAAGTTGGTGAGTGGGAAAGATTTAATAGGAACCTGAGTGGCAAATATGTGGCAAGTAGGTGTATGTAATGAGCTGCCAGATGGGGTAGTTGTGGTAGGTACTATCAGAACATTAAAAACGCATTTAGACAGGTAGATGAATCCCTGTTTCCAAGATGGTGTCCAGCCCAGGCAACTATTTGTGTGCTCGCCACAGAAGCAGATCTACAATCACATGTTACAATCGCTCCACACTCCGGGCTCTGCAACCTACCATCGCTGGCGCTGGAAGCCGCCTCGGACTCTCGTGAGCCCCACCGAGGGGCGCGGGCATAACATCGGAGCGGATCCCTTGCCTGGGATTGTTCCCACCGCGGCCTGCGGACTTACCATCAAGGGCTCGCAGTCTCGGGAGAGGCCGAGTCGGGAGCTCATACGCCGCAGAAGGTTCACCAGCCCCGACGTGAGGTGCGATCGTCCAGCACGGGGGAGCTGACATCCCCCCGATGCAGGAGCTGAACGCCTCGACACAGAGGGCCTGAACGCCGAGTCAAGATCGTCCCGTCAACAGGGGCTCGAGGCCCCTCGACTGAGGAAGAACTAAGGGAAAGGACTTGAACTTGATTTCTCCTTCCATCACAGTGAGGAATGTGGAGGAGTCACTGTGGTGGATGTTCATGTTAAAATGTGTTTTTGAGTTTGTTGCTTTGAATTGTATGACTGACCTGGCCAATCAAATTCCTCGTATGTTGCAAAACATACTTGGCAAATAAAATCTGATTCTGATTCTGATGATAGTTTAAAAAATCACAACAAAAATGTAACAAAAAGACAATTACCCCCGCGACAAACTACAATTAAAGTGCAACGCTGTGGCCGGAGCGGAATTCCTCTCCGACACCGCTGATGCTTCACTTATTTCCAGCCCGTCCACCGCTGGGCTCCCGAGCAAACCGTGCCAGCACCGCCTCACCGCAGCCGCTCTCAGCCCGCTTCAGTTTCTCACACATGCCGCAGCACCGGGGTGGGGGGTGCTTTCACTCCGGGTGGTCGGGACGATGGGAGAGGAGTGGGAGGGTAGGGATGGAGAGAGAGAATGAGTCGACAGGTGTTGTGATATGGAATTGGCTGTGTGTGTGTGAGAACTACTCTTGGATAAGTGTTGTGTGCGTTTTGTTTTACGCCTGCGGGCCGGATGATTCCGGGTTATGGGCCGGATCCGGCCCGTGGGCCGTAGGTTGCTGACCCCTGATTTATAACTTTGTCAGCTCCTATATGTGGCGACACTTTACATACCTTGGGTATGCAAGCAATGAATTTCACTGGACTTGTCACATGTGACAATAAAGTATTCAATTCCATTCTATTAGTCTATGTCTGAGGCCATGCCCTTATCAGCTGTCTTAATTACTTCAAAAACACTATCTATCTCTATCCCTGTCTATCCAAATACAGGTGAATCTTATCCATTATAATCCTCGACATTGGCTTACCTATCATAAATCTTATGCTCACTGGTCTATGGTTCCTGGATTTTTTTTGCAACTCTTATTAAACAAAGGCACAACCGTATCCACCTTCCAGTCTACCGGCACCTCACCCACGTTCAACAGTGATTCATATATCTCAGCCAGGACTCCTACAAATTGTTCTCTAGCTTCCCACTGAGCCCTTGGATATATCTGATCAGGTCTGGAAGATTTATCCACCTTCGTAAGTCTGGGGTTGTCAAGCATTCCTTTGACTGTCATGCAAACTGTCCTAAAGACATCTCCATGAACTTTCCTAAGTTCCCTAGTCTTCATGTCTTCCTCCACAGTAAAAACCGAGGAGAGATATTCACAGACAACCTTGTCTAGTTGGTTTCTGAGGGGTCCTATTCTCATTTTCACTTAATACAACATTTTGTTGGATTCTCCTTAATCTTATTTGCCAGTTATCCCATGCCCCCCTTTTGCCCTCCTGTTTTTCTTCATGTTCATCAATCCCCTATACTCCTCATCCTACACTTGAACCCTGCTACCTATACCTTTCTCTCTCAACCCCATTCTCCTGCCTTCTCTCCATAACCTTTGACATCCGTACTAATCAAGAACCTATCAATTTGCGCTTTAAAAATAGACAAAGACCTCACCTCCACAGCCATTCCACTAATTCACCATCCACTGGCTAAAGAAATTCCTCCTCATTTCCTTTCCAGAGGTACATCCTTTTATTCCGAGGCTGTGCCCTCTTAAACATAGAAACATAGAAATTAGGTGCAGGAGTAGGCCATTCGGCCCTTCGGCCGTTCAATATGATCATGGCTGATCATCCAACTCAGTATCCCGTACCTGCCTTTTCTCCATACCCTCTGATCCCCTTAGCCACAAGGGCCACATCTAACACCCTCTTAAATATAGCCAATGAACTGGCCTCAACTACCCTCTGTGGCAGAGAGTTCCAGGGACCCACCACTCTGTGTGTGAAAAAAGTCCTTCTCATCTCGGTCCTAAAGGATTTCCCCCTTATCCTTAAGCTGTGACCCCTTGTCCTGGACCTCCCCAACATCGGGAACAATCTTCCTGCATCTAGCCTGTCCAACCCAGTTAAGAATTTTGTAAGTTTCTATAAGATCCCCTCTCAATCTCCTAAATTCTAGAGAGTATAAACCGAGTCTATCCAGTCTTTCTTCATAAGACAGTCCTGACATCCCAGGAATCAGTCTGGTGAACCTTCTCTGCACTCCCTCTATGGCAATAATGTCCTTCCTCAGATTTGGAGACCAGAACTGCACGCAATATTCACAGACAACCTTGACTCACCCATCAGTCCACGACTCACCCATTAGTGGAAACATCCTCACCACATCCACTCTATCCAGGCCTTTTATTATTTGGTAAGTTTCAATTAGGTCTCCCCTCAGCCTTCTAAACTCCAGCGCGTAGATACACTGAGTTGTCAAATGCTCATCGTACGTTAAATCACTCATCCCCGGGATCATTCTGGTAAACATCCTCTGGACCCTCTCCATGCCAACCTGACCCTCCTCAGATATGGGGCCCCAAGCTGTTCACAATACTCCAAATGCGGTCTGACAAGTGGCCTATAAAGCCTCAGCTTACAACTTTGCCTTTTCTTGAAATGAATGCTAACTTTGCATTTTCCTTCCTTACCACCGATTCAACCTGCAAATTAACCGTATGAATTTTTGGCATGTAACTAGTGTCTTCCGCTGTGAATAGCTAGGATAGGTTAGAAGGATCTTTGCCAAACGTAGGAAGGTGGGACAAGTGTACCTGGGGCATTTTGGTTGGCATCGACGTTCCATGCCCTTTGACCCAATGTCTGACGCAAAAAAAAATTCAATTTGCCCGCCATTTATTTATCCACTGTTACAACTTCTCCAGCTACATTTTCTAGTGCTCAAATGTCTACTTCTGCCTCTCTTTTACTCTTTATATTTCTGAAGAAACTTTTGGTATCCTCTTTTATATTATTGGCTATCTTACCTGCTTCATATTTAATCTTTTCTCCACTTGGTGCCTTTTTAGTTGCCTTTTGTTGATTTTTAAAGCTTCCCAATCTTCTAGCTTCTGCTAATGGTTTCAATATTACATGCCTTCTTTTTTACTTGTATGCTGTCTTTGACTTCCTTATAATCACAGTTGCTTCATTCTTCCCTCAGAATCTTTCTTCTTCTTTGGAACCTTTCGAATTGTTCGCAGAAATTGTTGCCCTTCCATCTCCACCGACATTCCTGCCAGGGTCCCCTTCCAATCAACTTTAGACAGCTCCTCCCTCATGCCTCTGTGGTTACCCTTAAGGGCCTGTCCCACCAGCATGCATTTGCATGCATTTAGCACAACCAATTGTGGTCGCTTGAGGCGTATGGCCACGTGGGGCCGGTCCCAATTCGAACCGCGGAGGCGTATGGAGTTGTGCGGGGCTGGTCCCGACATCATACTCACCAATCAGCTGGGCAGGAGGCGGGCCGACTGAATTTGGACGTCGCACGGCGTCGGGCAGTGATGTCATCGCGCAACGCCACGCGCTAGGTATACGCCGTCAAGATGCTGCGTACGACATCAAGACGCTGCGTACGATGTTGAGATGTTGCGTACGCCCTCAATGCGGCTGAGGGCCGACAGGCCGTTGGCGCGCGGAATGTTTGGACAGTGTCTGTTTTTTGGAGCCCCGCGCGATGTCAGGATCAGCCCGATCGAAGTGGGACCCGCCTCGCGAGGCTGTACGGCTCAAGCGACCACGTTAGGTCGCGCGAGCCGCATGCAGTCGCATGCTGGTGGCACAGGCCCTTTAGTCAATAGTAATACCGACACATCTGATTTCATCTTCCACCTTCCAAATTGCAGGTTGAATTTGAGCATATTATGGTCACTACCTCAAGGCCCCTAATCAAATCCGATTGTATATCCTGATATAATTTGCACTCTACATCCTGACTATAATGTGAGCATTCTAATACAACACCATTAGTTCAGTACTCACCACCCCACTTTTCACATTGCTACCCATTTTTGTCTGACCTTAGACTCTTATCCATTCTCAAACCTTCCATCCTATTACTTCTTCTGGAGACTTCAGTAATCTCTCCTGTACTCTCCTTTCCCTTAGCTTCATCTATACATTTCCAATTTGTTGAACCCACCCCTCGCTATTTAGTTGAAAGCCCTATCTATGGCCCTATTGCCCTATCTAGGCAGTTCACCAGGACCCTGGTCTCAGGAAGGTTGAGGTGGAGTCTGTCCTGTCTGAGGTCCTATTGATCCTGAGCTCCAGTTTCCTCTCATGGTCAATCAGCAGCTGCAGCAGGACACAATTCCCATAGGTGTAGTTGTCACGGACACAGGAAGTTTCCCTGCCTTCCCAATTCCTTCAGGAGGAGTGTACTATTCCCCTAATTGCCATCCCTATCGCCTTAATACCAAGAAAGAGTCACAATAAGAAGCCTTGGAACACAGAACATATCTTAGAACATAGAACAGTACAATATCCGTGCCAAATATAATGCCATTTTAAACTAATCTTATCTGACTAACATGATCCATATTCCTCCATCCCCTGCATATCCATGTCCTATTTTCTTAAATGGCACTATCATATCTGCTTCCTCTTCCACCTTTGGCAATGTGTTCTCGGCTCCCACCACACTCTGTATACAACTCTTGCCGCACACGTCTCCTTTAAACTTTGTCCCTCTGATCTTATAGTGAGGTCCTGCTGCCGCCTGCCAAAGGGAAAGTCATCATAAGAATCTTCTTCAACCACATCTTCTCAGTAGCAGGAAAATCCTTCCCCATAGCACTGTGCAGTTCATTAAGAGATGAAAAAGACCATGATCTTCACCATATGTCAAATGAGAGAAGGGAAGCTGGAAACAGCATTAACCCATATAAGTGGTTTAATTTGACATCACAAAAGCTTACACGCTTATCAAGATAAATTAAATTGGATGCTCCTCAACTTTAACAATGTCAAGAAATTTGTCCCCATCCTCCCGCCTGCTCCACGATGATGTCAAGTCATGATCCTCATCAAGGAACACAGACTACAATCACAGATAGATACAAATTGGTGGAGTAACTCATCGGGACAGGCAGCATCTCTGGAGAGGAAATGGGTGACATTTCAGGTCGAGACCCTTCTTTAGGCTGAGAGTTAGGGGAGGGGGAGACTAGAGATATGGAAGGGTAATGTGTGAAAATGACAGATCAAAGTAGACGACGTTCAAGGAACTGTAGAAGGGTTCATTATTAGCTGAGGGGAAGGTGACAACGAGGCATCCAATCAGAACAATTGAGCAGGAGGACAGCGCAACTAGTTGGAGAACCAGGGTGGGGGAGGGAAGGAGAGAGAGGGGAAGCAAGCGTTACTTGAAGTTAGAGAAATCAATATTCATAACACTGGGGTGTATGCTGCTGAAGGGAAAGATGAGGCGTTATTCCTCCAATTTGCATTCAAGAGCCTCACGCTGACAGCGGAGGAGGCCCAGGACAGAAAGGTCGATATGGGAATGGGAGAGGCAGTTTAGCAACAGGAAGATCATGGAGGCCGAGCAGACTGAGCAGAGGTGTTCAGCGAAATGATCGGCGAGCCTGCGCTTGGTCTCGCCAATCCCGGCTCAGATTGAGGATAAGCAAGTCAATGCCATCACACCAACCCTCTTCTCAATCTCCTTCACAGCAATAATTTACCTCACTTCCAGCTGGTGCAACTAAACGATAGGATGAGTGGGGAAGTTTTATTCTCATAAGCCTCTCTGCAGACTCTAGATCACACTAACCGTGGTCATCATGTTATAGTCTGCAGACAAAACTTGTGTTTCGGCAGACTTGGACGCTGAACTTCAAATTAATATTGATTCCTATATTGATTCCAATATTGAGTAAAAGATCCTTCACAAACCTGTTACACCACACAACAAGTTCACAAGTTACAAGTTACAAGTTGTCGGTATAGAATTATGACATTCGGCCCAGCAAGTCTACTCCGTCATTCAATCATGGCTGATCAAGCAAGATCCATGACAACATGACAACTTGGATCATTTCCCAGATCATGATGGCCAGCTCAGAGCAAGGACCGTCTGAATGTACTTCACCATCTGCATGTACTCGTGCAGAGAACAAAACAACTACTTTAAAACCAAGACGTCAAGTCCCAGGTCCACTGAGGAACAGTGAATGCATGACAAGCGTGGAGAATTGACAGCAGGATCTCGAAGCACTCAAGGCACCACTAAGACTGTCTACACAATATTCCTTATGTCTGTTGGCAGGATGGGGCAGCAGGAGCACATGGAAGCCATCTGCAAACAGTGGGTGGTGTGTACAAACATTTAAAAAACCGCAGTTGTTCTCTCAAGTAACCGCATGATGTAAACAATTTTCCTTCCAACACACATCACCCTGTACATTGCCTTCATTGTTATTGGATTTAAATCTTCCAACACAGTATAAGTGTGGAAGATCTTTACCAGGAGAACTGCAGGAATTAATGAAGCTGGCTCACAACTAAATTCTCATGGGCAAATAATGATAGATAGTGAATGCTGGCCTTGCTGGCCACAACTACTGTAGATCCTGTAGGGGGGACATGGTGGAGCAGCAGTGGAGCTACTGCTGCTGTGGGGATCACTAGTCGGTGCGGACACGGTAGGCTGAAGGACCGGTTTCCAACCTGTATTTCTAAACTAAATGCATGAATAAACATATCTACCCAATAAGAAGACATGTATAATATTTAACACTGCACAGTATTGTCACATTGTTGTGATGAACAATTTTAATGAAATTAAAGCATACAAAACATGTTAACAATTTTTGAGAAACTAGCAATAGAACATAGAAAGTTAGAACAGTACAGCAAATGAACAGGCCCTTCGGCCCACACTGTTTGTGCTGAAAATGATGGCAAGTTAAACTGAAATCATCTGCCTGTACCTGATCCACATCCTTGTTTCCATACACTTCCACATGTCTATCCAAAAGCTGGTTAAACGCCACTATTGTATCTAGCTCTACCACCAGCCCTGGCAACCCACCCTCTGTGTAAACATGCCTGCCCTGCACATCTTCATTAAACTTTACCCCTCTCACTTTATAACTATGTCCACTAGAGTTGGACATTTGCACCCTGGGAGAAAGGTTCTGATTGTCTACTCTATCTCAGCCTCTCATCATGTTAATGGCTCAATTGTGCTTACGTTGTCACATGTGCGGTGCTAATACAGGGATTTTTTTCCCCCCATAAAAGCAATCAGTAGGATATTGGCTTACCCCCGATCCTTGATTAACAAGTGTACAGAGTTAAGGGGCTGTCCCACTGCGGCGACCGAATTGAAGAGTTTAGGAGAGTTTGAAAAAGTGTCATGTTGAAGACCTCCTTCAACTTCCTTTGACTATGTTGAAGACTAGCTTTGGGAAAATTGGACACCGAATAGTGGAGAGTGAAGACGACCTCCTTCGATCTCCTTCAACCTCCCTTCGACTATGTGGAAGACTATCTACGACTCCAACTACCTTCGACTACATAGAAACATAGAAACATAGAAAAATAGGTGCAGGAGCAGGCCATTCGGCCCTTCGAGCCTGCACCGCCATTCAATATGATCATGGCTGATCATCCAACTCAGTATCCCGTACCTGCCTTCTCTCCATACCCCCTGATCCCTTTAGCCACAAGTGCCACATCTAACGCCCTCTTAAATATAGCCAATGAACTGGCCTCAACTACCTTCTGTGGCAGAGAATTCCAGAGACTCACCACTCTCTGTGTAAAGAATGTTTTCCTCATCTCGGTCCTAAAGGAATTCCCCCTTATCCTTAGACTGTGACCCCTTGTTCTGGACTCCCCCAACACCGGGAACAATCTTCCAGCATCTAGCTTGTCCAACCCCTTAAGAATTTTGTAAGTTTCTATAAGATCCCCCCTCAATCTTCTAAATTCCAGCGAGTACAAGCCAAGTCTATCCAGTCTTTCCTCATATGAAAGTCCTGACATCCCAGGAATCAGTCTGGTGAATCTTCTCTGTACCCCCTGTATGATTACCTTTGATTACCTTCGACATCCCTTGATTGCCTAGGAATAACATGCCGACCTACTACGACCTACCTCGACTAAACCTACGAATAAAAAAAATATCGATTTTTTTCCATGGCAACCTTTTTTTATTCGCGGGCTTTTTTCAGCATGTTGAAAAATACACCGTGACGTAGTTGAGGCCTCGAGTACGCGGGGACTACTCTCAAGCATGAAGGTGAGTTCCAAAGACCTCCTAGGACCTTGTGTCGACCATGCTGCGAGTATGAATCGAGAGCAAACTTCTGAACTCGCGGCTAGAAGACGCCCATGCCGTCAAACACATATGTTAAACCACTCATTCCTGGAATAATTCTTGTAAACCTCCTCTGGACCCTCTCCAGAGGCAAAACATCCTTCCTCAGATATGGTGCCCAAAATTGTTCACAATACTCCAAATGTGGCCTGACCAATGTCTTATAGAGCCTCAGCTGTGATGGTATTTCAGTCTCAGTCACAGAGGCCAACGTCAGGAAATCCTTCAGAGGGGTGAACCCTCGGAAAGCGCCTGGACCTGATGATATACCTGGTTGTGTTCTAAAAACCTGTACGGACCAACTGGCTGGAGTTTTTACGGACATTTTCAACCTCTCACTTCTGAGGTCCAAGGTTCCCACCTGCTTCAAAAGGACATCAATAATAGAGTATGGTGACGTGCCTCAATTATTATCAACCAGTGGCACTACGCCTGTGGTGATGAAGTGCTTTGAGAGGTTAATCATGGCGCAAATCAACTCCTACCTCGATAAAAAAACTGCAGTTTGCTTACCACCACAGCAGATCAACGGTGGATGCGATCTCGCTGGCCCTCCACTCCGCTCTGGACCACTTGGACAATAAAAACTCATTTTTGTTGACAGCTGTTATTCATTAATTCCAGCTTGGCATTTAACACAATCATCCCCTCCTTGCTGGTTACCAAACTCGCAGAACTGGGTCTCTGCGCATCCCTCTGCAATTGGATCCTCGACTTCCTCATTCACAGACCACAGTCTGTTCGTATTGGTGGAACTGTGTCAGAATCGATAACAATCAGCACGGGAGCACCTCAAGGCTGTGTGCCCAGCCCCCTGCTGTACTCACTCTATACTCATGACTGAGTAGCCGGTCATAGTGCGAACTCCATCATCAAGTTTGTTGACGACACCACTGTTGCGGGACGTATCACTGATGGGGATGAGCCAGAGTATAGAAAAGAGATCGAGCGACTGTCCATATGGTGCCAGCACAATAACCTGGCCCTCAACACCAGCAAAACCAAGGAACTGATTGTGGACTTTGGAAGGAGTACGATGGGGACCCACAGTCCTGTTTATATCAACGGGTCGATGGCTGAAAGGGTGAAGAGCTTCAAATTCCTGGGCGTGCACATCTCTGAAGATCTTTCCTGGTCCGAGAACACAGATGCAATTATTAAGAAAGCTCATCAGTGCCTCTACTTCCTGAGAAGATTACGGAGAGTCGGTCTGTCAAGGAGGACTCTCTCTAACTTCTACAGGTGCACAGTAGAGTGTATGCTGACCAGTTAAGGGCCTGTCCCACCAGCATGCAACTCGATGCGATTAGCGCGACCTAACGTGGTCGCTTGAGCCGTCCGGCGTCGCGGGGCCGGTCCCACTTCGATCGCCGGAGCCGTGCGGAATTGTGCGGAGTTCGTCCCGAGTTCGTCCCGATGCCGCGCGGGGCTCCGAAAAACCGACAATGTCCAAAAATCCCGCGCGGCAACGGTTTGTCGGCTCGCAGTCGCCGCAACATTTACACACCGCCCGGACATCGTGCCTCCGTGAAACTATTTGTAAGTGCCTCCGTGGCCCTGTATGTGTGTGGCTCCGTGGCCCTGTATGTGTGTGTGTCTCGGTGCCCCTCTCTGTGTGCCCCTCTAAGTCCTGGCGAACTTACCTTGGACTTGCTTCAAGTTCGCCTCGCTTTGCGCCGCGTTGCGCCACTCACCAAACCTCCGCGCGGCCCCTACTGCCGGTTTAGTTGCGCTTGCCGCATGCAGGCGCATGCTGGTGGGACCGGCCCTGTACAGGGGATCACCCGACCTCCGCGCGGCCCCCGCTGCTGGTTTGATCGCGTTCCACGCATATAGTTGCGTGCTGGTGGGACAGGCCCTTTACATCGTGGCTTGGTTCGGCAACTTGAGCGCCCTGGAGAGGAAAAGACTAAAAAAGTAGTAAACACTGCCCAGTCCATCATCGGCTCTGACCTTCCTTCCATCGATGGGATTTATCACAGTCGCTGCCTGAAAAAGGCTGGCAGCATCATCAAGGACCCACACCACCCTGGCCACACACTCATCTCCCTGCAACCTTCGGGTAGAAGGTACAGGAGACTGAAGACTGCAACAACCAGGTTCAGAAATAGCTACTTCCCCACAGCCATCAGGCTATTAAACTTGGCTCGGACAAAATTCGGAACATTAATATCCCTCCATCTGTTATTTACACTTTATCAGTTCAGTTATTCATGTGTGTATTTACATATGTAATGGTATATGGACACACTGATCTGTTTTGTAGTCAATGCCTACTATGTTCTGTTGTGCAGAATTTCATTGTCCTGTCAGGGGCACATGACAATAAAACTCTCTTGTCTTGTCTCTCTTGTCGCATTATATCTTTGTTTTTGTATACAAACCCTCTTGAAATAAATGCAAGCATCAAGTTTGCCTTCCTTACTACCGTTTCAACTTGCAAGTTAACTTTGGGGGAATCCTGCACCAGCACTCACTCCCAAGTCCCTTTGCACCTCGATTTCTGGATTCTCTCCCCATTTAGAAAATAGTCTACACCTTTATTCCTACTACCAAAATGCATCAGGCTACACTTTGCTACATGATAATCCATCTGCCACTTCTCTGCCCACTCTCTCAACCTGTCCAAGTCCTTCTGCAGGGTCCCTGCTTTCTCTACACTACCTGCCCCTCCACCTATTTTAGAATAAAGGGGAAGTGATTTAAGACTGAGCTGAGAAAAAACGTTTTTACCCAGAGAGTTGTGAATTTATTGAATTCCCTGCCACAGAGGGCAGTGCAGGCCAAATCACTGAATGGATTTAAGAGAGAGTTGGATAGAGCTCTAGGGGCTGGTGGAGTCAAGGGATATGGGGAGAAGGCAGGCACGGGTTATTGATAGCGGACAATCAGTCATGATCATATTGAATGGCGGTGCTGGCTCGAAGGGCCGAATGGCCTCCTCCTGCACCTATATTCTATGTTTCTATGTTTCCATATCATCTGCAAACTTGGCCACAAAGCCTTCAACCCCCTCATCCAATCAAAAATGCCCTTTGAAACCATGTTCCCTCATCTTCCTTAACAGCCTCACACGTGGCACTTTATCAAAGGCTTTCTGAAAATCAATGTAAACAACATCCACTGACTCTCCTTTGTCTGTCCTGCTATTTACTTCTTCAAAGAATTCCAGCAGATTTGTCAGGCAAGGTCTCCCCTTCACAAAACCATGCTGTCCGTGGTCTATTTTACCATGAACGTATGAAGTATTCCGTAACCTCATCCTTTATAAAGGACTCTAAAATCTTACCAACCACATTCTCCACAAGATTAACTGGCCTAGAGTTTCCACTATTCTGCTTTGTTCCCTTTCTTGTGCAGCGGCTTAATATTAGCAATGTTCCAATTGTCTGGAACCACTCCTGGATTCACTATTAATGTCGCCACGATCTCTAAAGCTACATGATTGAAAAAAGCCCTGCTAATTTAGCTAATTATCTTTATCTGTGCAATATAAAAGTAAGCCTGATAGGTTCTTTCTACTTGCTTTTAGTTTACTACAGATGGTAAAATAATACAGTTTCAGTGTGGCCATGTGGATTATATGTGATGCTTAACAGTAAATGCCTAACAGTTTGGTTTACAGTTAATCAAAGCCCAAATTGGCCCTCTTCCTCACCACATAAATAATCTTCCACTTCATCTCGTGTTTAGGTTAGTTTAGTTTAGAGATACAGCGTGGAACAGGCCCTTTGGCCCACCAAGTCTGCACTGACCTGTTTTAAGGGCGGCACGGTGACGTAACAGTAGAATTGCTGCCTTACAATGCCAGAGATCCAGGTTCGATCCTGACATTGGTGCTGTCTGTGCAGACTTTGCATGGTCTCCTTGTGACCACATGGGTTTTCTCCAGGTGCTCTGGTTTCCTTCCACACTCCAAAGAAGTTTGTAGGTTAATTGGCTTCGGTGAAATTTGTAAATTGCCGCTAATGAGTAGCATAGTGCCAGTGTACGGGGTGACTAACACAGACACAAAGGGCCGAAGTGATTGCTGGCGGGCACAGACTCGAAGGGCCGAACGGCCTCTGTATCTCTAAAGTATAATGCAGGGGTCGGCAATGCTTACAGTGCATTCAGAAAGTATTCAGGCCCCTTCACATTTTCCACATTTTGTTATGTTACAGCCTTATTCTAAAATGGATTAAATTCATTTTTTCAAATCATCAATCTATACACAATACCCCATAATAATAAGCAAAAAAGTGTTTAGAAATTTTTGTAAAGTAATTAAAAATAAATAACTGAAATATCACATTTACATAAGTATTCAGACCTTTTACTCAGTACTTTGTTGACCTTTGGCAGTAATTACAGCCTCAAGTCTTCTTGGGTATGATGCTACAAGCTTGGCAAACCTGTATTTGGGTAATTTCTCCCATTCTTCTCTACAGATCCTCTCAAGCTCTGTCAGGTTGGATGGGGAGCGTCGATGCACAGCTATTTTCAGGTCCCTTCAGGGATGTTCGATCGGGTCCAAGTCCGGGCTCTGGCTGGGCCACTCAAGGACCTGTCACGAAGCCACTCCTGCATTGTCTTGGCTGTATGCTTAGGGTCGTTGTCCTGTTGGAAGATGAACCTCCACCCCAGTCTGAGGTCCTGACCGTTCTAGAGCAGGTTTTCATCAAGGATCTCGCTTTCCTTCAATCCGGACTAGTCTCCCAGTTCCTGCCGCTGAAAAACATCCCCACAGCATGATGCTGCCACCACCATGCTTCACTGTAAGTATAGTATTGGCCAGGTGATGTGCGGTGCCTGGTGTCCTCCAGACATGACGCTTAGCATTCGGGCCAAAGAGTTCAATCTTGGTTTTATCAGACCAGAGAATTTTGTTTAGGTGCCTTTAGGCAAACTCCTAGCTGTCATGTGCCTTTTACTGAGGAGTGGCTTCCATCTGGCCACTCTACCATAAAGGCCTGATTGGTGGAGGGCTGCAGATATAGTTGTCCTTCTGGAAGGTTCTCCCATCTCCACAGAGGATCTCTGGAGCTCTGTCAGAGTGATCATCGGTTTCTTGGTCACGTCCCTGACCAAGGCCCTTCTCCCCCGATTGCTCAGTTTGGCCGGGTGGCAGCTCTACAAAGAGTCCTGGTGGTTTCAAAGTTCTTCCATTTAAGAATGACAGAGGCCACTGTGTTCTTCGGGACCTGCAATGCTGCAGAAATTGTGGCACAATCCTGTCTCGGAGGTCTACGGACAATTCCTTCGTCTTCGTGGCTTGGTTTCTGCTCTGACACGCACTGTCAACTGTGGGCCTTATATAGACAGGTGTGTGCCTTTCCAAATCATGTCCAATCAATTTAATTTACCACTTGTGGACTCCAATCCAGTTGTAGAAACATCTCAAGGATAATCAATGGAAACAGGATGAACCTAAGCTCAATTCTGAGTGTCATAGCAAAGGGTCTGAATACTTATGTAAATGTGATATTCAGTTATTTCTTTTTAATTACCTTGCAAATGTTTCTAAACACCTGTTTTTGCTTTTATATTATGAGGTATTGTGTGTAGATTGATGATAAAAAAATAGAATTTAATTCATTTTAGAATAAGGCTGTAACGTAACAAAATGTGGAAAAAGTGAAGGGGTCTGAATTCTTTCTGAATGCACTGTATGTGCTTGAATTATTATTTTTGGACAACTTTTATGTTATCTCAACAGAATTACTTCTCTTTAAGACTTTCCACTGTTACGTCCCAAGTGCCTTTTCTCAAGTAAATCCATGGGGAGCATCACAATTGCTCCAAGATGCTTTAACACGTCCATCTGTCACTGTCCAATCACAGACTAAACGCCTACATGCTAAGGCTATTAATGTGGAGCAGATGACATCATTACATCACTGTACCTCGCTGCACGTGACAATAAACTAAACTGAAACTAAGCATTGTTAATCAATAAATTATCATGAACTTCGATCCTCACTTTACAGCTGGAATAACTTAGTGGCAGAACTTTTCCATTATCAAACTCAGGCAGCAAAGGGATTAATGCAATATTTCGTGTGCGTGGTGCTGAAATTTGTAATATGTCACAAAGTAACTTAATTTGTTAATGAGGTTAACAAATTCCCCGTTCTCCCACCAGTCTTACATTCTATCTTTGTGACGCCCACTGCCCTAACATCAGTGTGAAGAAATGTCTCGACCCGAAATGTCACCCATTCATTCTCTCCAGAGATGCTGCCTGTCCTGCTGAGTTACTCCAACTTTTTGTATCTATCTTTGGTTTAAACCAGAATCTTACACATTATAAATTGCCCTGCTGGAATCCATATAGACAATTTCTATGGCTTTAAAGGTAGACACAAAATGCTGGAGTAACTCAGTGGGTGACATTTCGGGTCAAGGCCCTTCTTTATGGCTTTGTCCTCATCAACCTTTTTTGTTTACTTCTTCAAAAACCTCAATCAAATTTGTAAAACATGATCTTCCATGTACAAAACCACACGGATAATTCCAAATTAGCCAATGTTTATCCAAATGTATATATATATATCTTATCCCCCAGAATCCTGTCCATCAACTTGCCTACCACAGATGTTGGCTCACTACTCTATAGTTACCAGGCTTTTCCTCACAGCCCTTCTCAAATAGAAGCACAACATTGGGCATCCTCCAGTCTCACCCATGTCTGATAACGATTGATACGTCTTGGTTATATCGCCTGCAGTTTCTGCTCCATTTCCCACATCCTCAGATATCTGAATGGCGGGGGAGATTTATCTACCCTTGCATGACTTAGGATGTCACCTCTTTGACCGTAACATGGACCGTCATCAAGAGATCTCCATTAACTAGATTAAACTGTAGACACAAAAAGCTGGACAGACAGACGTCAGCAGGTCAGACAGCATCTCCAGAGAAAAAGGAAAGGTGAGGTTTTGGGTCGAGACCCTTCTTCAGACTGAGAGTCAGGGGAAAGGGAAATGAGAACTAGAAATCGTGACTATAGTGAGATAATAACTGTCCTCAGTATTCATGTCTTTCTCCACAGTTAAGGTAGAGGAGAACCTTGCACATCTCCTGCGGCTCCACATGGAGATGGCTACTGAGGCACTCTATTCCCTCTCTCGTTATCGTATTTCCCTTAATGCACTTATAATTCACTTATACCTCTGAATCTAGAGGCTTGCCTCATGTGACGCCACTTTAAAGGAATGATGTACCTGCACTTCGAGATCTCTCTGCTCTATAACCCAGAGCCCTACTATTCACTGTGTAGATCTTGTATCCTCATCATCGTTGAAAACATCAATGGACACGGTACCTTAGAATGCTATGTACGACAGTGATCGCAACGTCTACTGAAGTATGGATGGCTGTTGGCTTGCTAGGAGCTCATCCGCCCTTTGACAGGTCTTGTTTTTGGTCCTGCTGGGGGTCCACAGCTCCCTTCTCACCTGGCAAACCAGGTGGCGGAGACAGTTTGGTAGCCGACTATCCGAGCAGGTAGCACAGGATTACATGGTACCCATGGCGGGGGGAACTCCCATGATCTTGCCTATGTTAGAAATCCCAAACTACAACACCTCACATTTTTCTGTATTAAATTTCATCAACCATTCCTCAGCACACCTGCCCAATGGATCAAGGTCCTACTGCAATTTTTGTCAAACATCTTCACTATGGTACCCACTTTTGTGCATCTGCAAACTTGCTAATCATCTTATCCAAATAATTGATGTAGATGACAGACAGCAATGGGCCCAGCACCGAACCCTGAGGCCCAACACTTGTCACAGGCCTCCAGTCTGAGAAGCAACCTTCCACCATCACCCTCTCCTTCCTTCCATGAAGCCAATTTCCTTTCCATTTAACTATCTCACCTTGGATCCCATGTGATCTAACCTTCCAGAGCAGCCTACCATGCGGAACCTTGTCAAATGCTTTGCTGAAATCTGTATATTCAACGTACACAGCTCTGCCTTCATCAATCTTTTATGCCACATCTTCAAAATATTGAATAACATTCTCAGGACATGACCTCCACCATATAAAACCATGCTGACTATCCCTAACCAGCCTGTGTCCATCTCAATGGATGTATATCATATCCATCAGAATACTCTCTAGTAATTTTCCACCCATGGTTGTCAGGCTCAAGTTGGTACTATGGCCTTGATATTCCTAACCTGGGAAAAACATTCACCCTATCTATTCACTCATAATATTACATACCTCTGCAAGATCACCTCTTAACTTTCTGTGTTGTAAGGAATAAAATGCGAACCTGACCAATCTCCCCCTTTGGTCAGCCCTTGTGTAATGACAATATCCTTCTAAATCTTTTCTGCACTATTTCAGCTTGATGCTGGAATCTTTAGAATTCCTGAAGCAAGATCCCGACCATTATGAACAGTCATAAAGATATCATCAATAAAGATATCATCAACAGTGGTGCAGCGGTAGAGTTGCTGCCTTACAGCACCAGAGACCTGGGTTTGATCCTGACACTGGGTGCTGACTGTACGGAGTTTAAATGTTCTTCCTGTGATCATGTGAGTTTTCTCCGGTTGCTCCAGTTTCACAATCACAATAATACTTTATTAGCCAAATATATTTTGCAACATACAAGGAATTTCATTTGCCAAGTCAGTCATACAAATACAAAATTTAAAAAATATGAAAAAACAACCAGACTGTTGGCGGGGCTGCCAATCGTGCAGCGCCCCTGGTGGTATCTCCTCCCACACTCCAAAGATGTACAGGTTTGTGGGTAAATTAGCTTATGTAAAATTGTGAAATTGGCCCTAGTATGTTGGCTACTGTTAGTGTCCGGGGAGATCGCTGGTCTGTGCGGACTGGTGGGCCAAAAGGCCTGTTCCATGCCGTAACTCTAAAGTCTAAAGTCTATTCATTCCCTCCATAGCTGCTGTTTGACCCACTGAATTCATTTAGCATTTTGTGTTTGGTCCAAATTTCTACATAACCTGACTGATGAAGGCAGCATGTGAAAAGCTTTTGTCACCAACCCTTCTACCTGGAAGACCACGTTCAGGGAACCATGTACTTATACTACTGGATCCTTCTGCTCCCCAGAGCCCCATCGTTCACTGTGAATGTCCTGCCCAAGGTCGACTTCCCAAAATGCACTAGAGTCATAATCATAGTCATCTAGCTTGAAAACAGGCCAACTTGCCCACACCAACCAACGTGTCCCATTTACACTAGTACCAGTTGTCTGCATTTGGCTCATATCACTCAAATCCTTCACTGAATCTTCACTGAGCAACCTCCCAGACAAAGATGCTGGAGGACTTTGTTACTGTCAGCAATTTGTTCATCTGGTTTCTTCCTAACTTCTGCATTTCCTTGTGAAATAAAACCTGTAGAATATTTCACAAACTTATTAAAATTCCTAAAAAAATACTAAGTGCTAGAATATCTCAATGGTCCAGGCAACATCACTGGGAAATATGGATAGATGCCATTCCAGGACGGGACCCTATATCAGACAGATCTGTAAGAGAGGACGGGCAGGACAAAGTGTGGCAGGTAACAGGTGAACACAGGTGAGCACAGAACCCAGAGGAGGCAGTTGAGGCAGGGACTATTGCAACATTTATGAAACAATTGGACGGGTACATGGATTGGACATGTTTAAAGGGATATGGGCCAAATGCAGACAGGTGGAACTAGTGTAGTTGAAACATGTTGGCTGATGTGGGCACGTTGAGCTGAAGGGCCTGTTTCCACGCTGTATCATTCTATGACTGATAGATGAGGGGAAGTTTTGATAGGCTTTTCATTCTTGGATACAGATGTCCTCTTTCTTTAGTCAACGTGGGATCCCCCACTGCTGTCACAGATGGATCCTTCACCCGAGTCTCCGCTGGTGTCACGTAGTTCTGCTCTCGCTCCTCCACCCCAGACCAAACTAGTTCCCCCACCTCACCTTTCATCTCACTGGCCTTTGCATCCAACATGTCATCCTCTGACATTTACTTCACCTCCAACATGACGCAACCACCACATATCTTCCCATCTCCACCTTCCGCCTCCTGCCTTGGTTCACTCATCCTTTCCCACCCAAACCACCCCTCACCAGGTACTTTCCCCCAGCCCTGTACCTCCATCCAGGGGCCTCAGCAGTCCTTCCAGATGGGACGGAGCACCACATACAGACTCGACGAACGGTTTGCCAAACACTTGCGCTCAGCCTGCCAGAATACGTGATCTTCTTTTTGCTAAACATTTGAACTCCCCTTCCCCGTCCCAAACCAAACTTTCTATCCTGTCCCTCTGCCAATGTCAGAGTGAGGCCACATGCAAACTGGAGGAACAGCACCTTGTATTCCTCTTGTGTCGCTTACAGCCCAAAGGTATGAACATTGAATTTTCTAATTTTCTAATAATCTATAACCACCCCCCTCCCTCCCCTTTCTCTCCCAATGCCCTTTCTTCCCCCCTCCCTCACACCCCCCCCCCCCCCCCTCCTCCAGTATGTCTTGGAGGACCGAGCGCTAGGGTTCAGTGAAACAGTGGCCAAGTCTACGCTTGGCTTCCCCGACGTAGAGCAGCCCACATGGAACACCGGGTGCAGTAGATAAGGTTAGAGAAGGAGCATGTGAACCTCCTTCTACCTGCAAGGACTGCTGGGGTCCTTGGATGGAGGTGGTGGAGGAGGTATAAGGGCAGGTGCTACATCTGCGGTTGCCTGGGAAGGTACCTGGTGGTGAGGAAGTGGTTTTGGTGGGAAGCAAGAAGTTGCGGAGTGAGCGGTTTCTGCGGAAGGCGTAAAGGGGTGGAGATTTAGTTTAGCTTAGTTTAGTTTAGAGATGCAGCGCGGAAACAGACCCTTTGGCCCACCGAGTCCGTACCAATCAGCAATCCCCTGTTCTATCTGTTGGTTTCCGGGAGAGGTCGAAGTGGGCAGTGTGGGGCTGGGTGAGAATAAAGTTGGAGGCTGGGGAGAGCAGTCTGGGAGATGATGGCCTGGTGTTCGTCTGTCTGCCAAGATCGTTTGCGTTCACTTATTACCCGCCACGGTTTGTATTGCCCCGCCTCTCTTCCAGCTTTCTTCTCTCAGTCCCCAACAATCATTCTGCAGAAGGATTCAGACCTGAAATGTCACCTAGCCATGTCACCAGGGTGTTGCCTAACCCACAGAATTACTCCAGCACTTGTGCCTTTTATTTGTAAATCAGCATCTGCAGTTTTTAAATTATTAAAATTCCTAAATGTTGTCAGTGCAATTTTGCTGCATGTATATTTTTGATTGTTCAGAGAAAATGTTTTTTAGCCGAAATGTCCTTGCTTATCCATGTTTGTAGGTCTTTTTTAACAATTTATTGTGTCTAGCTGAGAGTATTGTACAAATTAATTATCCTCCTATGTACATCTAGTCTCTGCAGCTGTTGCAAGACTGCATGTTACCTCACAAGCACTAGAGACACATGTTTTGCGAAAGTATTGGTTTAACTAAGAGAAAGAAAACTGGAGATTTGAGATATACTAACCTCCAGAATGAATGTCACTTCTTTTATGGTGACAAAGGCTCAAATTTGATCAATCACATTAAATTTGAACGAGTAATGATTGAGAAAACATCCTCGTACATTTTCTCTGTACCCTTCACAACATAATTCCCACAAAAGGGTGACCAAAATTAAAGACAAATGTGGCCTCACCAATGTCTTATACAACTTTAACAAAACCTCCCAACTTCAATTCTCAAAGCTCTGACCAATGAAGGCCAATGTGCCAAAAACCTTCTTGACCACCCTATCTACCTGTGACACCACTTCGAAGGAATACTCAATTTTTTTATTTTTACCATTTATCTTGAAATTGAATTTATGTTCAAGCTTTGTTGTGGGACCAATAACGTATCAGAGAGAAATATTATTGCCTTGGAAGAAGAATTAGAATTGGCAACAGTTCCATAATCTTATTCCAATGGTGTATTCATTCATAAGAACTAGCCAATTGAGATAACTGTTGCTTCAAGAGAACTGTACACATATTCTCCAGTCTATGAAACAGATGGAAGATTTCATAATTGCACACAAGGAACAGATCAACAGCTATTTGGTGGGGTGTTTGTCACTTCTTGTAAAGGTCGCTTTTGTTCCTTGTGACGGCGGTAAGCTTCAAAAGGTTAGACCTTGGCCCCCAGCTGTTTGTTTCCTGCAGGGACATTTCAGACACTCAGTCTGGCTCCCACTACCACACAAGTTATCATGCTCAACCACAAAGCCAATGTGTCAACTCCAGCCAAGAGCCCCCTCACTAATTATCATCTTTATATTTATTTAACAGGAAGTTTAAGTGGTGATATAGTGATGAAAGTTGAGACAAATTGTGTTGATATTAATCTGATCAGTCTGAGACCAATGTCCGTGATCTCCACAGGTAGCAGATGTTTACAGCACCTGCTTATGCACGACACTGTCCTCAGTCCCATCGTTGCTCATCTTCCAATCACCACCAGCATTCAAGGTCAACCTCTGGCACCTTTTAGGCAAATATTCACCTCTTGATTAGTCCTTGCTTAAGTCAATGCAAGTGCTTAATTTAAGTATGGGTGAAGAATTTACACTTTGAGGTGTGGCTGCCAGCATGGTTAGTTTTACCATGACAATCGAGGTTTTATTGACATCCTGCTGCACTGGAGTTGCACCCAGCTATCAGTTTTCTTGTTGAGATAAATCTATTCAGCCTGTCCTTGAGGATTCTCCCAAACATGTACTGCTCTATTTTGGATCGCCTGAACGTGAAGGATCACAGAGAGCGATGAACACAGCCCAGACAATCACAGGCCCTTCCTTCCATCCAATCCAGCGTCACTGTGCTTAGCATTATAAAGTTTTGTTTAGAGATCCAGCAGCGTAACAGGCTCTTCAGCCCACTGGCCATCAACCACCATTCACATTAGTTCTGTGTTATCCCACTTTCCCATTCCCTGCACACAATGGGCCATTTACAGAGTCTATTCCAGTCTAGTTATTTGTCACGTGTATCGAGATACAGTGCAAAGCTTTTGTCAAAATTCCTAAATGTTGTCAGTGCAATTTTGCGACATTGTCTATTTTTGATTGCTCAGCGAAAATGTTTTCTGAACCTGAAACGTTCTTGCTTATTATCCATGTTTGGAGTTATTTTTGACAATTTATTGTGTGTTACATCATTGGGGTGTGGGAGGAAACCAGAGCACCCGGAGGAAGCCGGGAGAATGTGCGCACTACACACAGACGGCACTTGAGGTCAGGATCGAACTCTGGTCTCTGCTGCTGTGAGGCACCAGCGTATAGGTGCTATTGTGCTGCCCACTGAAGCTGGAAGCTCCACAAAGGGTACCTGCCACCCTAGCCACTCCCTTTTCTCTCTGTAACCTTCTGGGAGAAGATACAGCAACTTGCATGTTGGTATGTTCAGAATTAAGAACAGCTTTTTCCCCACTGGTATCTGACACTTGAACCAATTCCCTCTATCACACCCTTTTCTTGGCAGTGCAGCCACATACTCTTACTCATTCCGTTATTCCATTTCTTGTCCTTGAAGACTTTTTGCCCTATTTCAGAATTATTGCGCTACATTCTTGCACCATTCCGCTCTTTTGCATTTAGTGTTGTATATATTATCATATATACTGTTACTCTCAAAACTTCATAGTCATAGAGTCATACAGCACAGAAACCGGCCCTTTCTACCATGGGTGTGGCGTGGACTTACCGCCCGGAGCGGGGTCCCTTGTAGGGGATCCCTGGAGAAGAGCTCCGACCACCGGCCCTGCGGTCTGCGGTGCTTCTGGCTGCAGCGCGGCGGGGACTTTAGATCTTCGACCAACGGCCTGCGGCCTACACCATCTTGAAGCCGCGGTCTCCAGTAGGGAAGCACCGATTCAGGACTTACCTGGACTTACCTTGTCTACACATCTGGACGCCCGCAGCGGTGACTGTGGAGGGTTGAGGTACCGACCACGGGGGGAAAATGGAGGGGGACTGGCCATATTGTGTGCCTTCCTCCACAGTGATGAATGCTGTGGCGGATGTTTGTGTTACATTTTTATCGTGTCTAGTGTGTTTTTTTTATTGTACCGCTGCTGGCAAATTCATTTCAATGCACTTCATGTGCACATGACGAATAAAACTTGACTTGACTTTGGTCCAGCTCTTCCACGTTGACTAAGATGCCCCATCAAAGTTAGTTTCATTTGCTCATGTTTGGCCCATATCCCACTAAACCTTTCCTATCCATATATCTGTCCAAGCATCTTTTAAATGCTTCAACTCCCTCCTCTGGCAACTCATTTGATATACCCACAATCTCCTGAAGGTAAAGGATGCCCCTGAGGTTCCTATTAAATCTTTCTCCTCTCAAACCTATGAGTTTTGGTTCTTGATTCCACTATCCTGGACAGAGTCTTTTCCCCTCATTATTTTGTACACTTCTTTCTAGAAGATCACCCCTCAGCCTCCTAATCTCCGAGAGATAGTCCTAGCCTGTCCAACGTCTCTATGTAGCTCAGGCCCACGGGTTCTGGCAGAATCCTCGCAAATCTACTCTACACTCTGTCCAGCTTAGCATACATCCTTCCATTAGCAGGGTGACCAAAACCAAACAGGATCCTCCAAATGCAGCTTCATGATTGTCTTGTACAACTGTAACATGATGGTCTCAACTTCTACACTCAATACCCTGACTTATGAAGGCCAATGTGCCAAAAGCCTTCTTGGACACCCTATCTTCCTGTAATGCCACTTCCAGGGATAAGCATCATCACCGTCTATGCTACCCCCTATCTGAGTGGGTAGCAACTTACTAAGTCTGCTAACTTACTAATCATGCCTTGTACATTCTGATCCAATTTGTTCATGTAGATGGCAAGCAGCAATAGGCCTCCAGTCCACAGAACAACCTTCCTATCAAAGATCACAGATCTTTGCTTCCTACCACCACCCTCAGCTTCCTTCCATGAAGGCAACTTTGTATCCAGTTAACTAGCTCTCCCTGGATCCCATGCAACCTATTTTTCTGAGCAGCCTATCATGCGTAACCTTATCAAAGATTTATGTGAAGGTCATATAGACAATGTCTATGGGTTTGCTCTCGTCAGCCATCCTTGTTACATTGGGTTATACAGCAGGGAAGCAGGCTCTTCAGCCCAACCAAGATACCACATCTACACTAGTTCCATTTGCCCGTGTTTGGTCCATATCTCTCTAAACCTTTCCTATCCATGTACCTGTCCAAATGTCCTTTAAATGTTGTTATAGTCCTTGCCTCAACTCCCTCCTCTGGCAGCTTATTCCATATACCCACCACCCTTGGTTTGAAGAAGCTGCCACTCAGGCTCCGATTAAATCTTTCCCCTCTCCCATGTCCACTGGTTCCTGATTCCCCTACTCTAGGTAAAAGGCTGTGGATCTATCTTATCTATTCCTCTCATGATCTGGTACATTTCTTCAAAAAAAGTAAATCAGATTTGAAAGGCACAATTTTCCATGTACAAAATGATGCTGACTATCCCTATTCAGCCCGTCTCTCCCAATGGATATTTATTTTATCCCTCACAATCCTCTCCAGTAACATACCTGCCACAGGTGTTCAGATCACCGTGTAGGAAGGAACTGCAGATGCTGGTTTATACTGAAGGTAAGCACAAAATGCTGGGGAACTCAGCAGGTCGGGCAACATCTCTGGAGAAAAGGAATATGTGATCACAAACCATATTCAGACTGAAAGACAGAGAAGGCCAGAACAAAACAGATGATCTCATGAAGGGAAGAGCCCATAATGGCCCATTGTTGGTTGGGGAAGAGGTGATAATGAAGGGGTACAGGGATACGAACAGTGGAACTAGTAGGACGAGGGAAGGGGGGATGAGGTGGAAGAGAGGGAATGCAGGGGTTACTTATATCACTCACTTGTAAGCTGCCCAAGCAAAATATGAGGTTCTGTTCCTCCAATTTGCTTTCGACCTCACTCTGACAATGGAGGCCCAGGACAGAAAGGTCAGGATGGGAATCGGAGGGGGTTAAAGTGTTTGGCAACCAGAGATCAGGAAGGCTGAGGTGGACTGAACAGAGGTGTTCAGCAAAACGATCGCTGAGCCTGCGCTTGGTCTCGCAAACCATAGGATATATAGGATTCAACACCTGGAACAGCGGATACAGTAGGTGAGGTTGAAGGAGGTGCAAGTGAACCTCTGCCTCACCTGAAAGGACTGTCGGGGTCCCAGGACAGAGTGAAGGGAGTTGGAGGGACAGGTGTTGCATCTCCTGCGGTTACAGGGGAAGGTACCTGGGCAGGGGGTGGTTTGGGTGGGAAGGAATGTTTTCAGCGGGGCAGGAGCAGGCAGAAACAATGAATCTGCCAGGACTGTTTATGGATATTGGGCAGAAGGTGAAACTGGGCCATGCGGGGCTGAGGAACGATAAGGTTTGATGCTGTGAAGGGCAGACAGTGGAAGTGATAAAAGCAGAGATTAGAGTGATTAAATGAGAGATCATGGCCTGGTGCTCATCTGTGGGATTCATGGACCAAGGATAAGCAGGACGAGGTGTCCGCGAGCTGGCTCGCGGCCTCAGTGTGGTAGAGGACAGCTCGCCAGGCTACCACAGCACTTCCCTTGTTGGCGGGTTTGATTATAATGTCAGGGTTGCTGCAGAGTGAGCAGAGGGCTGTACGTTCAGAGGGGGTGAGGTTGGAGTAGGGAAGGGGAGTGGAAAAGTGGAGACGGTTAATGTCACACCGGCAGTTTACAATATAAAGTTCTAAAGCGGGTAGAAGGCCGTTCGGGGGACTCCAAGAGGAGGGGCACCGGTGAAGACGGGAGAAGGGATCATCACTGGGTGGTGAGGACTCCTTCCCATAGAAAAAGGCACTCCTTCCCATAGAGGCGGAGGCAATGGAAGAGAAGCTCGAAACTCATCGGTGCGGAGCGGAATGAAGGTGAGGCCTATGATGAGGATTGACCGCTCCATATTGGAAAGAGGGAGGTCAGGGGGGGATGGTGAAGACATGACAAGAGTGGGAGTTGGGGTCGGAGGAGGGAGGAGGAGTTGACGGAGGTTTGGGTGATGTAATAAGGGAGGGTGATGGGGGTTCAGGGAGGGGAGCATGAAGTATAGTGTATGGGGGTGTAGAATGGGGTTACATGGTTAAACGAGGGGTAAGGGCAAGACCCAGTGGAATCATTACTGAGGTTCCCCATAGGAAGGGGCCTTCTCTATCTTTCAATCTGAAGAAGGGTTCCAACCTGAAACATCATCTGTTCCTTTTCTCCAGAGATGCTGCCTGACCCGCTGAGTTACTCCAACTTTTAGTGTCAATGTTAAGTTGACTGGTCTATAGGTCCCAGGCTTCCCATATTAAAATCTGAAAATGTTGAAGCAGTCTTGACGGTTTCGGCCCGAAACATTGCCTAGCTCCTTCGCTCCTTGGATGCTGCTGCACCCGCTGAGTTTCTCCAGCCTTTTGTGTACCCTTGACAAATCTTAGTTTGGCCCCACTAATTGGTGAATGATCAGTGATCCCACATATGCAAAAAAGACTGATAAGAATTCTGTCCAGGAATACACACTGTATCAGTAGCTCCCCCTGCAGCTACAAACGGAACCTTGCATGCTAAAGGTCACACCCCTCAGACTGGCCAGTCCATAAGAATTCCCCGAAAAATCCACTTTGTGGGTCAACTCATCTCTGACCTCTACCATTGTACATTGAAATGTCTGGGATGGAGGGAAGCAGGAAAGTACATGTTAAAACTGAGTCCAGAGTGGAGTGTTGGCAAGCTGAGCAAAGGGGGTGATGGTGATGGTGATGGTGATGGTGATGGTGATGGTGATGGTGATGGTGATGGTGATGGTGATGGTGAAGGTGATGGTGATGGTGAAGGTGATGGTGATGGTGAAGGTGATGGTGATGGTGATGGTGATGGTGATGGTGATGGTGATGGTGATGGTGATGGTGATGGTGATGGTGATGGTGATGGTGATGGTGATGGTGATGGTGATGGTGATGGTGATGGTGATGGTGAAGGTGATGGTGATGGTGATGGTGAAGGTGATGGTGATGGTGATGGTGATGGTGATGGTGATGGTGATGGTGATGGTGATGGTGATGGTGATGGTGATGGTGATGGTGATGGTGATGGTGATGATGATGATGCTGAAACTGATGATGATACTTTATTGTCACATGAACTTGATACAATGAAATTCTTTGTGTCGCATGTAATAATAAATGATGCCAAGGTGCTGATAAAGTTACAAAGTATACATTATAGTCCCGATAATTCCTCTTCATTCTCGGCACAACCCCCCCCCCCCCCCCCCCCCCCCGTTGGTTTCCTGTGCTCTCAGCGCCCTCCCCAACCCTCACTGGGACCCTATTTGCTCTCTCAGTGCCCCGCATGCTGGGTCCTTCTTTGTTCTCTCAGCACCCCCCATGTCAGGTCCCTCTATCTCATTAGCTTAATACCTATCATGCTGGGTGTTGAGTATCACCACGTTGATTGGAAAGGTAAACCTGTGGTTTGTGTATTTTTCTCTGAAGCACTTTATGCTTTCAAATAATTTATAATTTTACTTCAGTTATTCATAATTTTACTTCAGAGTCACGTGAGTGACTATGTGAAGAACCCACCAGCCCGCATGCGCATCATTACGTCTAACGCATGGCACAACGACTGGCTGAAGGAAGTTCAAAAACCTGAAGGTAAAGTTTTGAACTTATTTTTCAGGTTGTGCTTTCTTGCAGGAAGCTCTTTTATAGAGTTCCTGCTGGATGTCATATAACCATATAACCATATAACAATTACAGCACGGAAACAGGCCATCTCGGCCCTTCAAGTCCGTGCCGAACAACTTTTTTTCCTTAGTCCCACCTGCCTGCACTCATACCATAACCCTCCATACCCTTCTCATCCATATGCCTATCCAATTTATTTGTAAATGATACCAACGAACCTGCCGCCACCACTTCCACTGGAAGCTCATTCCACACCGCTACCACTCTCTGAGTAAAGAAGTTCCCCCTCATGTTACCCCTAAATTTCTGTCCCTTAATTCTAAAGTCATGTCCTCGTGTTTGAATCTTCCCTATTCTCAAAGGGAAAAGCTTGTCCACATCAACTCTGTCTATCCCTCTCATCATTTTAAAGACCTCTATAAATCAAGTCCCCCCTTAACCTTCTGCGCTCCAGAGAATAAAGACCTAACTTATTCAACCTATCTCTGTAACTTTGCTGTTGAAACCCAGGCAACATTCTAGTAAATCTCCTCTGTACCCTCTCTATTTTGTTGACATCCTTCCTATAATTGGGCGACCAAAATTGCACACCATACTCCAGATTTGGTCTCACCAATGCCTTGTACAATTTTAACATTACATCCCAGCTTCTATACTCAATGCACTGATTTATAAAGGCTAGCATACCAAAAGCTTTCTTTACCACCCTATCTATATGAGATTCCACCTTCAAGGAACTATGCACGGTTATTCCCAGATCCCTCTGTTCAACTGTATTCTTCAATTCCCTGTTGTTAAAGAAGGAACTGCAGATGCTGGAGAATCGAGGGTTACACAAAAAGCTGGAGAAACTCAGCGGGTGCAGCAGCATCTAAGGAGCGAAGGAGATAGGCGACGTTTCGGGTCGAGACCCTTCTTCAGACTCAAGTCTGAAGAAGGGTCTCGACCCGAAACGTCGCCTATCTCCTTAGCTCCTTAGATGCTGCTGCACCCACTGAGTTTCTCCAGCTTTTTGTGTAACCCCCCCTTCTTCAATTCCCTACCATTCACCATGTACGTCCTATTTTGAGTTGTCCTGCCAAGGTGTAGCACCTCACATTTATCAGCATTAAACTCCATCTGCCATCTTTCAGCCCATTTTGGGCCCATTCAGGCCCACAACTGGCCTAAATCACTCTGTAGACTTTGGAAATCCTCTTCATTATCGCCAACGCCCCCTATCTTGGTATCATCTGCATAGTTACTAATCCAATTTACCACCCCTTCATCCAGATCATTGATGTACATGACAAACAACAAAGGTCCCAACACAGATCCCTGAGACACCCACTAGTCACCTGCCTCCAACCCGACAAGCAGCCATCCACCATTACCCTCTGGCTTCTCCCATTCAGCCACTGTTGAATTCATCTTGCTATTCCTGCATTTATACCGAACAGTTGAACCTTCTTAACCAACCTTCCATGAGGAACCTTGTTAAAGGCCTTACTGAAGTCCATATAGACAACATCCACTGCTTTACCCTCATCAATTTCCCTAGTAACCTCTTCAAAAAAATCAAGAAGATTAGTCAAACATGACCTTCCAGGCACAAATCCATGTTGACTGTTCGTGATCAGACCCTGTCTATCCGGATACTTATATATATTATCTCTAAGTATCTTTTCCATTAATTTGCCCACCACTGACGTCAAACTAACAGGTCTATAATTGCTAGGTTTACTCTTAGAACCCGTTTTAAACAATGGAACAACATGCGCAGTACGCCAATCCTCGGGGACTATTCCCGTTTCTAATGAAACGTCAGTCCGGGGTCTAACCCTGTCTCCGCGGGGAAACCCGGCTACAGAGTCAACGGGGAATCCCGGCTCTGAGAAGGGAAACCCGGCTTCGGGAAACGTGGCCATGGAGACCGCGGGGAGTCCCGGCTCCGTGGGGAGACCTGGTTCGGCGGGGACACCCGGCTCGGAGAAACCCGGTTAAGAAAGCCACGGGGAATCCCGGCTCTGTGGAGAGACCTGGAGAGGCAGGCCGGTTGACTGCGTAAGACCTGGCCAGGAGGGTTCGCCTCCTGCAGTGGGGAGCGTCTTCGGACGTTTTTCCTGGATGGAGCATCTCATGGGATAGATGATCCACCATGATATACTCCAAGGAAGGGAGTAATATCAGCTCGGGCCTCGGGGGCCTACGGCAGCACCTGGTGCAGGGCTGCATTATATCTCCCGCTCTGGCAGTCAGAGAGCGTAGGCAGGCAGTTTTGGGCTGACTCGCAGTTCGGTGGTATGTCGGGGGAATATTCCACGACATGCCAGCTGCGTGAAGCAAAAAGGAGGGTTCCCCTCCATGGGTACGTCCTCAGACGTTTACCCAGGTGGAGTATGGATGCGTCAGCAGGACGTTCATCCCACTGAGGAGATGCTCCATCCTGATATGGTCCGTGGACAGGGCCATATCAGCGCAGGTCTTGTCGGGGACCTGCAGTAGCGCCTGTTGCAGGGTTGCTTACAAATCTCCCTCTCTGTGGAAGGGAGTGCGAGGGGTCAGTGTGTGACTGGCTCCAAACTTGGAAGTATGTTCGTGAAACATACGGGAGTGCATTACAGGAACAAGTGCCGGCAATGAACAGCGCTATCTGGGGAGACTATGATCGCGAGGCCAGCAAAGTCCACCGCTGAATCGTCTCCTTGGAGAAGACCTAGCCAAACAGGCAAAAAACCTGGATGAGGAAGTAAAGCTGTCGGACCAGTCAAGGTACCTACGACGAGCAAAAGCCTCACCGTTGCGGTGACTACACCTCTACGTCTCCATCGGCAGTAAGTGGTTCACTGAAGCTGGTGGCAGCTTGAAAGCTGATTCTCTGGGCAGAGGTCTTTCAGGCCAATGCCCAAGCTGGCCCTGAGGGAAAATGTGCAATCCACGCACCCCAGCAGTCCTAGCCTCCAAATTCAAGGATGGAATCAGAACCTGAGGACGGAAACAGAACCCGCATCACGGGCCTTTGGGCACACCATAAGACCACTGGTAACCATGGAGGTAGGTGGGTCTGGTTCTTTCCGAAACAAGGGGTGTGTGGACTAGTTACGTATGGTAATAAATTACACTGTTGTTGCATGAATATCAACGAATAACATCAGATCAGTTTATGCTGCACTGTATACAAGGGTTTCTAATTGAATTTCCTTTAACTCATTGCCACCCATACAACATACACCAAATTGGACATCTATTCATTCCAAACAAAAAGGCTTGGGTGTACAAGCAGATATCCAAACAAGCAAAAGATGGATGATGTTGGATCACCCTTGATTAACTCGCATTAATTAACCGCATGACCATAGTCCCCTACACTCACTGAGTCAGTGTATCAAACAAATCAATGAGTGGATGAACCAGAATTTCCTTCAGCTCAATGCAAATAAGACAGAAATTATTGTCCTTGGTCCCAAAAATATAAGGCTAGAGATAAGTGCTCAACTTGACTCAATTGCACTGAAAAACCACAGACAAAGCCAGAAACCTTGGTGTAGTTATAGACTCGGATTTGAATTTTAACAGCCATATAAAGACCATTACCAAATCTGCCTACTACCATCTAAAAAACATTGCAAGAATCAAGGGATTTCTGTCCAAAGAAGACACTGAAAAACTTGTTTATGCATATATCTTCAGTAGGTTAGATTATTGTAATGGCATCTTTACAGGTCTCAGTAAAAATCAATTAAACAACTGCAGCTTATCCAGAATGCCGCTGCCAGAGTCTTGACCAACACCAAGAAAATGGACCACATTACACCTGTCCTTAAATCTTTGCACTGGCTCCCTGTGTGTAAAAGGATAGATTTTAAAATTCTGTTACTGGCTTACAAGGCACTGAATGGTCTGGGTCCAAAATACATCTCTGACCTACTTGTTGTATATGAGGCACCTAGACTTCTCAGGTCTTCAGGGACAGGTTTACTCTGTGTTCCCAGGGTCAGAACTAAAAAGGCTGAAGCAGCGTTCAGTTTCTATGCTCCACACCTGTGGAACAAGCTGCCTGAACACCTGAGGTGGGCACAGACTGTAACCTCATTTAAATCAGGCTTAAAAACACTGTTGTTTACTGTAGCTTTTCCATAACCCAACATGCAGGTAATCTTAATCTTCTAATCTTAACCCTTTTATGTGCTTTTAAAATCGTTTTAATATTTTAATGACTTTGTTTTATTATACATGCAATTGTCTTATTGTTTGTTATGTAATTTTTGATTTTGGCTACTTTGTTGTCCTGTGTTGTATTGTGGTTCTGCAATGTTTTTAAACTATGTTATTCTTTTGTTTCTTTTGTAAAGCACTATGAATTGCAGCTTGTACGAATGGTGCTATATAAATAAACTTGCCTTGCCTTGCATTCACATGTGTAGTGTAGACTTTTTAATGGGACACTTCATTACTGTCTAACAACGGATTTCCATAGGATACTTTATGGCATGCATTGATCTCAAAGATGCATACTATTCAGTTCCCATTCACAGGGTTCACTGGAGATATTTGAAATTTAGCTGGATGGGCAATGATATCAGTTAAAGCGTTGCGAAATAGGCTAACTTCAGCTCCAGGGCCGTTTACCAAATTACCAAGGCAGTGCTTGGGATGCTCAAAGCTCGAAAATACATATTTATGGCCTATCTGGATGATATTCTAAAAATGCTGAATCTTGCTAAATTAGCTGATTCAGCCGCAAAAGTAATATTTGTGAAATTGGGGTTTCTCATCCATCCAGTTAAAATTAAGTTGATACCAACTAGAGTTATAGATTGCGATTTACCTATTAATTGTCTGTGACTCTGCCCTGGGGCAAGAGATTAGAATTAATGGAAGCTTGTAACTATCTTGTTGTTTATTCATCAAGTGGCCAATGTAATTGGCAATTTAGTGGCTGTTTTTCAGCTGTGTAATTGGGGCCTTTGCATTATCAGAACTTACATCGTGCAAAGGAGCAAGCTCTCAAGTACCATATAGGCCATTGTTAACAGATCTTTGCTATTAACAGCTGAAGATATAAGTCACAATGATGGACAAACAGTATTCAGCATTGCTCCAGTACTTTTGGTAATTTAACCTTCAGTTATGTTACAAACTGATTCTAGTGCTCAAAGATGGGAAATTACTATACCATCTCTAGTCACAGAGGCAGATGGGATGTGCATGAGTTACCCATCCCTCAGTTATGTGGTATCAACTACCTATAATCACTAGGTGCATTCTATGGGTTAAAGGCTTATTGTGCGAATATGATATCTGCATGCTCACCTACAAGTTGTCACACTACGGTGGTGGCATATATTAATCACATGGGTTCAATCAAACTAATATCCTGTGATAGTTTACCTAACCTCATTACATGATAATACATGTCCTCCTGGGAGGCATCAACTTGCATTGTTTCCTCAGGCGTGGTGGAAGTTGTGGGGAGTCCTGATAGAAGTATATACAATGATGAAAGCCATAGATAGGGTAGACAGTCAGAACCTATTTCCCTTGTCAGAAAAATCAAATACCAGAGGCATAACTTGATGGTGAGAGGGCAAAGTGTAAAGGAGATGTACGGGGCAGATGTTTTACACAGAGGGTGGTGAGTGCCTGATGCATGTTGCTATTGGTAGTAGTTGAATCAGATACGTTAGTGGCATTTGAAAGACTTTTGGATAGGCACATGGATATGCAGGGAATAGAAGGATGTGGGTCATGTGCAGGTGGATGTGATGGTCTTGACATCATGTTTGGTACAGACATTGGAGACCTCAGGGCCTGCTCTTGTGCTGTACTGTAAATCAGAGCAATTAAAACATTCTCAAAATCCCTTGACTTTTGCGATCCATCTAAAGGCAGAAAATGATTTCTGAAGAAGATGCCTCAGAATCCATCACCTGAGGCCCAGCTCTCTATGCATAACAATTTTAGAATCCAGACCTCCATCTTGATTGAATCCACTGAGCTGCAGCAGAGATATAAGTACAATTAAAGGAATTTTAAATGCAAGAATATATGTTTAAATAATTGTATTTATCTATCCTAGTAAAACTATCATATAGTCCAATAAAAAAAAATGATAATTGATATTCTTATTTAACTATAATCAGAAAGTAATCAGCATTTCATGTGGAAACAGTGAATTCCTATTTTGGATCACAATCTGAATCGGGGTCAAAATAATACAACTTCAAATAAAGCGTTGCTAAGTCCGAAAAATGATTTCCCATTGTTTATGGATCAACAGCACACAAGCTGTTTACATTTGGCAGGAAAAGGGTTATGATAATGACTTGTGTGTTGAATTAGAGACAGTAATTTTAAAATAGAGCCAATTCATTTCATGAACTCTTATTAAAAGGAATGCAATTCTGGACTTTGGTAAACAATACAGTGCCTGGGAATGTTTGGTGCTTGGTCTTAGTGCCAAAAGGTTCTCTCTCAAAATGCTATGACCCCATTTAGGCACAATGAGTTACTTTGGTCATAGAGTCATTGCATGGATACAGGCCCTTCAACTCAATTTGCCCATGTTGACTAAGATGTCCCATCTGCACGAGTTCTACATGGCCCCATTTGACCCATATCCCTCTAAACTTTCCCATGTCATCAATTAATTTACAGTGGCCAATCTTAAAATGTTGGAAACAGGGGCACTTTTTCAAGTGTGATTTGGTTAGTTTAGTTGAGTTTAGAGATACAGTGTGGAAACAGCCCTTCAACCCAACAAGATCACTGATCGCCCATACACTTGTTCTGTCCTACATACCACGGACAATTTAGGGAAGTCAATTTACCTACAATGTACCTACAAACCGTCACACCTTTGGAATGAAACCCAGAGAAAACCCACAAAACACTCTTGGCACAGACCTGTGCCTCATCCGCAGCCAGGATCGATCCCAGGTCTCCGGGGCTGCCCCATCCCAACCCCATGGGTGGCCAGTGACGTCGGGAGTCAGACGGGAGCTGTGCCCCCAGGCCCACAGCCAGCGCAGAGAAGCAGCGCTAAACCCAGCTCAAATCTGCCTGTCCCGCCAGGTTAACCTACAGCCCTGCCTGGGCTTGCGGGAAATATGGCCCAGGTTTACAGCCAGCGCAAAGAAGCAGCGCTAGCTCCACAACTCCAGGCTGGTTTCCCGTCAGTCCAGGCAGGGCTGTAGGTTAACCAGGTGAGATTTGGCTGAGTTGAGCTGCATTTAGCTGGATTGAGCCTCTGAAGCCTCGCGCGCGTGTGTGTGAGTGTGCGCATGCGTGCATGGCTGCCAAGAAATTGTGTCCCCCCTGTCCCCCGGTCCCCTCCATATTTTGATAGTGATTTCAGTGCCTGGTGTAGGGCAAGTCCTTTAAAAGAGGGGGGGGGGAGAGGGGGGGGGGAGAGGGGGGAGAAGGGGGGAGAAGGGGGAGAAGGGGGGAGAAGGAGGGAGAAGGAGTAGAAACAACTTTTAGGGAGCCAGACATACACGGCTGTGTCGCTCGGCGGACATTAACGTTACCGGTCAGTTATCCTTGCTTCTGAAAATGACTGCTTATGCTTTATTTTCCCCAATGAGCCAATTCATTGGTCAGCACTGGCTACAACCTACGAGAACCTCCAAGAACCTTCGACCCCCTGGCAACCCACTAAGACCTCCTGGTGACCCACTTACGGCACGAGAATTCTCGCTACTCTCCATGGCGGCTTCATACTAGTCGCTGCTAATTTTTCAACAATTTGCGGTGACTAAAATGAGGCCACGACTAGTGCCCAGAATGCGTGAACTCCTCACGACCACGAAGGCGACTCCCCGGCAACCACCCCCGAACATGCGTCGACCGTTTGGCCTGTGTGGTGTTTACACTTTCTAAGTATCTAAATATCTATGAAAACATTTGATCTCTCTAGAAAGAATCTTAGTCCATTGAATAATGGGAAAGATGGCATCCCAATCCCATCAGGATAGCAAACTTTCTCTAATTGTTAGGCACTAAAGATTCAAGTCCACCAACAACTGCAACCATAACACACGATTCCGTCATTTTAGTTATTTTTCTTTTTTCAGACTTATATTCAATCTACAGAATCTGTAGTCTTCAGGACAGGGAGTGCAGCGTAGGTTTACAAGGTTAATTCCCGGGATGGAGGGACTGTCATATGCTGAGAGAATGGAGCGGCTGGGCTCTGGAGTTTAGAAGGATGAGAGGGAATCTTATTGAAACATATAAGATTATTAAGGATTTGGACATGCCAGAGGCAGGAAACATGTTCCCAATGTTGGGGGAGTCCAGAAACAGGGGCCACAGTTTAAGAATAAGGGGTAAACCATTTAGAACGGAGACAAGGAAACACTTTTTCTCACAGAGAGCTGTGAGTCTGTGGAATTCTCTGCCTCAGAGGGTGGTGGAGGTCGGTTCTCTGGATAGTTTCAAGAGAGAGCTAGATAGGGCTCTTAAAGATAGCGGAGTCAGGGGATATGAGGAGAAGGCAGGAACGGGGTACTGATTGGGGATGATCAGCCATGAATGGCGGTGCTGGGCCGATGGGTTCAATGGCCGACTCCTGCACCCATTGTCTATTGTCTATTGTCTAATCTAACTTTGTGATGCAATAAAAGCCCCCACCTGACTTTCTCTGCGAGTTACATTTCTTTGATCTGATATATTAAATGGTTTCTTCTCTGCAAACGCTTTCAAGTGTTTATTTTTACATTTCTTCGGGCAAAGATGTATCAGTAAAAATCAACTATAATCAGTACAGGTTTATTCCCAAAGCTGTATTCAGTACACGGAGGGATCACAATAATAGTATTAATGAGAGTTGTAGGAAATGCTGGAAACAATAAGAACAGTTGTAGGTTTGTGATATGTATAATGCTAGAGCTTGGCTACTGGGAAGCATGATGGGAAAAGAGGACAATATAGTGAAGTGAACTTAAAGGTCATGTTAAGAAAAGCAAGTGATGGATTCAGGAACATGACGGAACACTACAGACAAGCTTTGCACTTGTTTTTGTAATTGAACTGTGACACAGAGGTCTTTATCTCTTGAAAAAGTCACAGAGTGCTGGAGTTAGTCAGTGGATTGGGCAGCATCTGTGGAGAACATGGATAGATGATGTTACACAGAGTGCTGGAGTTACTCAGTGGGTCGGGCAGCATCTGTGGAGAACATGGATAGGTGATGTTAAACAGAGTACTGGAGTTACTCAGTGGGTCAGGCAGCATCTGTGGAGAACATGGATAGGTGACGTTTCACAGAGTGCTGGAGTAACTCAGCGGGTCAGGCAGCATCTGTGGAGAACATGGATAGGTGATGTTTCACAGAGTGCTGGAGTTAGTCAGTGGGTCGGGCAGCATCTCTGGTGAACATGGATAAGTGACGTTTCAAGTTGGGATCTTTTGTTCTGTGCTGAAGACTACAAATTCTGTTCCTCCTAATTGCATCCTATTGCACTCCCACTCTTGCTGTACCTTTGTGTGCTTTTTCTCATTCTTCTTTCTTGCAGCTGACAGCCACGAGCTATCTTATCCCTTTGCTCCATCGTACATCTTTATGTTTTATTCATTATCAGCCCTGTTTCTTCTTTCTCAGACAGTGCTCGTCTTTATCTGCGAGTTTCACATAACCCCTCTCAGTCTTTGCCATCAATGTCCTTGGTCCAGTGAGAAGTCCTTGGGATATTTTAACCCATTATTCGTGTCTCCTAATCTGTATTATTCAGGTCTGTGGGAATCCACAGGAATAAAGAGGTAATAGGAGATTTATCGCAACCTTTGGTTAGATCACAACTAAGGGACTTATTCATGATAGTATGGAGCATTTTATAATGCACATTTGTCAAGAATAGATTATTTGTTTTTGAGAGATTCAAGATAATGGACTATTCTTATTGCATCAAAGGTGCCAGGAGGAAATTAACAGAATCTTCAAAATTACTGAAGATTTGGAGAAGAGATAATTAAATATTTTCTCTGGCTGGTGATCCAGAGGGCATTTATCGCATTAATATTGACAATGAGAGGAGGAGAATATTGAGACATTAATTTTGATGCAGAACATGGACATAGAATATTTTGCCATTGGATTGGCGAAACCAAGCATCCTTTAGGGAAACAATTTGAAGTTGAGTGAGTAAAGAAAGAAGTGTGGGTTACACAAAAAGCTGGAGAAACTCAGCGGGTGCAGCAGCATCTAAGGAGCGAAGGAGATAGGTGACGTTTCGGGTCGAGACCCTTCTTCAGACTGGTCAGGGATCAGGGAAATGAGAGATATAGACAGTGATGTGGAGAGATAAAGAACAATGAATGAAAGATATGCAAAAAAGTATTGATGATAAGGGAAACAGGCCATTGTAAGCTGTTTGTGGTGTGAAAATGAGAAGCTAGTGCGACTGGGGTGGGGGGGGGGGGGGGGGGAGGGAGATGGAGAAGGAATGTCAGGGCCCGAGGGCTGAGGGAGAGGTGGGGAGGGGAGGGGGCAGTCTGGGTTAACAGAATTGAGAAAATTCAATGTTTAAGCCCAGAGGATGCAGACTTCACAAGCGGAAGGAAGAAGTGTAGTGAGAATGGGGCCACAAAATGCATGATCCACAACAGCACAGACACATAATGATGCATGGAATTATGGAGACTTTGCTGCGGAAGCGACAGGATTGAATATTCCAGGATTTTGACATTGCACGTGTAATGGAAAAGAAGTGGAGGAGTTGCTTCTCTTATCAGAGAGAATGTCATGGCGACACACTGAGGGGATATACTGCAAGACTTATCCACCGAGGCAATGTGCTGGTTGGGGACTGAACATTGTGCCTTCCCTCATAATAGGAACGATTGTGGAGGGATGTTTTTTTATGTTTAAATCTCTTTATTAGTGTTATGTCTGTATTTTTTTAATGTGCTGCATTGGCAAGAAACATTTCACTACACCAATTGGTGTATATGACCAATAAACTAACCTTGAACCTTGAACCTACAAAGCATTGACTCAGGGGGGCTGAATACTTTTGCACGCCACACTTTTCATTTTTTTATTTGTAATAAAATTTGGAAACCATGTATCATTTTCCTACCACTTCACAATTATGCACCACTCTGTGTTGGTCTATCACATAAAATCCCAATAAAATACATTTACATTTGTGGTTGTAACATGACAAAATGTGGAAAAGTTCAAGGGGTATGAATACTTTTGCAAGCCACTGTATAATAGCACTTTATTCAACTGTGTCCAAGGTGACTTGTATAGGGTGGACAATATTGAGAGTAATGACTCAATGGTGGTTTTACTTCGGAGCCACGTGAGTAACTACGTGAAGAAGCCCCGCCAGGCGTTACGTCGACGCATGTGGCACCGACAGGATGGAGAGTGCAGTTCCCACCAGCGGTAAGTTTAACCCGCAGGTAAGTCAGTGTTGAACTTCTTGCGAGTGTTTTTTAAACTCTGTAAGTCTGCAGAGCCAGCAAGAGTGTTTATGTATTTTGGGAATTTAAAAAAAAAACTCTGTAAACCTGGCTTGAAAATACGGAGCCAGCTAGAGTATAAGTATTTAAACTGCGGTAATTGAATGGAACGCGCTGGAACCGCAGTTTCCGATTTAGATCGGATCGGGAGATAAGGCTGATTTAAAAGCCGGTTCCCGCTATTTACCGCTATTTAGATCGGGTTTGGAGATAACGGCTGCGCTAAATGCCGGCTCCAAATACCCAAAATTGTAAACTAAAGTCTGCTCTGTGTATATGTTACCAGATGCAGTTTTTCTTTATGGAAATGTATATAACCCTGTGTGATACTGAGGTTAATACTAATATTCTGCAAGCAGAATGTGCCTCTCAGTATTATAATTTTAAAGGTATATGATTTATGCACAAATACAAAACAGTAAAGAAAGTAACTCTCCTCCAAGGGAGGACAAGAATGTGGGGAAGGCTGGAAATGGAGAAAATGCTCCACACTTGAGTTAGTCAAGGGTTCTAAGACCCATGTATGTCTTCCTGTAAGGCAAGCCCCAAAGAATTTTCCATACGCTGAGTATGGTGCCTATAAAAATGGAATTCTGATTCTCCAGTATCTTGGTTAGGTTTGGATGAGGTCACTAATCAGTCAAGGGTTTTAAAGACCCATGAGATTCTAAGGCAAGCTCTGTGGGAGTTTCCATGCACTAAGTATGGTGTCTATAAAGAATGAGAATCTCATTCACCAGTGCCTTGCATAGGTCTGGATGAAGTCCTTAGAGCAAGATAAAATGCTCAAAGCTCTAAACAATGAAGGGTTTTAAGATCCATGAGATTCTAAGGCAGGCTCCGAAGGAGTTTCCATACAATGAGTATGGTGCCTATGAAGAATGAGAATCTCATTCACCAGTGCCTTGCATAGGTCTGGATGAAGTCTCCCTAGAGCAAGACTCGGGAGTACCAGGGCAGGATGAAACTGACCCTGAAGCTGGTGTCCCTACTTATGTGTATACACCAGAGCACAATAGAAATATTCCGGGTGTTCCCGATGTAGCACCAAGTTTTGCTATATCGGTATGGACTGGTGAGGCTATGGATGAACCTGGCGGCCAACATTATTTGGTTTCTCACCTACTCCAAGATACTGTTATGACTGAAACAGTAAATAATATATAAAAATATATAAAACACCCGTCTATTGTGCTTTGCTCAGGGTGCCAACAGTAACTCAGTAATTGGACACCCATGAGTCAATGATGCGAGGACAGGAAATGTGTTCCAGTATGTCCTCTAGCTGATATTCAGGTGGCATTATTGACTTTGGGGAAGACATACATGGGTCGATAATGTCCAATACTTTTAAGACATGCTTGGGTTACTCTGCAATGCATATTCAAACCCAATTGTATGATGCAAATTGCCATTTTGCTAATATTATACCCAAAAAATGCAGGGTTATGTGGGCAAGCTATAACCAGATTTATGATTGATGAATACGAACCCCTATATTAAGAAGAATGAGATCTTCTGGTTCATTTACGGAAGTACAGAAACGACATTCCATTACACATGGAATTTCTGGGGAAACAACCTCTGGTTGGTTAAGATTACAATTGTTTTGTAATTCTGCATTAAATCTGATCGGCTTGGTGTTTGAATGTACCAGGAACTCGTTAGGTAGAGATAATATATCCCAGACACAAGTATGGGGGTTGTAGAGTCATTCTAGGACTCACAAACTTAAATTTATAGTTCAGTATAAACATTTAAAAAAGTACACTTCAGCATTATAACGAAGTGTTATCACAAGGCTGCTGTGTGGCTATTTTTAGACTTTAAAAATATGCCTTATTATTCAGGTACTTCAATTAATTGGATGGGTCAGCTGAAGGAATTACCTAATGGGTTAAATTCAGCCCTCAGATTGCTCACACAATTATTGAAACCAGCACTGGTGTTAATGAGAGCTCAGAATCACATTGTAATGACTTACCTAGAGGATATGTTAATTGTAAATGGGAGACAGCTGAAGAACTGAGTTCAGCAACCATAATTCTATTGAAAGGATAAGGTTCTGTACATCCAAACAACATGTAACTTACAGGCATTCCAAACAATTGATTATTTGGGATTTGTCTTTAATACAGTTGATATGTGAGTAACTTTATCAACAAATTAAGGTTGGGGATGTTACAAATGCCTGTAGTTGTCTTGGTAAAAAACATTATCCCACCATCCAAGAAGTAGCTACGATTACTGGTAAAGTGATAGCAGCATTCATGCTGTCAAATTGGGACCTCTGCATGATCAAAGTCTACAAAGACCAGTGTATAAGAGTAAAAAGCGTGCAGGTTATTGATTAGTTCCATGCAGTTACCAACTAAAAAGGTTGAGCTGAATTCAATGATGGATTCTCAATGTTGCACAAGTTAGTAGAAGTAAAAATGTGCTTGTTCAGAAGTCTTCAGTGTTATTACAGACTGATGAGAGTGCTCTCGGATGGGGAGCTTAGGACAGCGACACCAGTTGTGGTGGTCAATGGACTGTCTAAGACGATTAATTCTCCAAAGACATGGTTGAATTATTTGGAGTTTATTTTATGCATTGATAGCCGTTGTTCTACAATAAAGAACTTACATGTTCAATTACGAGTAGACAATACCACAACTGTGGGAGACGACAATATTGGGGTAAGACAACAGATCACAAAAGTGCAATGACAATACAGAATGAATGTTAAAATTCAAAAAGATTTACAGACAGTATGTGTACCAAATGTTGATCTGTTGTGTCTGGATTAAATCTCCAGTGGTCTAAATGTGTCTCGTGGGAGTCAGACCCAGGAGCATTAGCGGTGGATGCATTCTCGCTACATTGGGGAAGTATAGTCTTTTATGTTTTCCCCATTTTGTCTGATTAGACAATGTGTCACCAAAATAGAGCAAGTCTCCGCCGCAGGCGTTTGGTGGTTCCAAATTGGTATTGCTTCTCGGCCTTTTGGCTAAGATCAAGTGTAGTATCTGTTCTTATCAGTTAATATCTGATACGTCCCTTATCTACAGACCATTACTACACAGCCATTGTTCCCATTTGTGCTCAGAATAATGATTCAGACATTCATGACAAATCCCAGGTGCAGTAATTGTTGGTACATCCAGTAACAGCAGAAGTCATCCATTACATGACCATATTAATTGTTAATCTGCAGGTTCTGATGGAAAGTCGGATAGGACCATGGATGTCATAACTGCAGCTTGGAGAAATAGCATTAAGAAACAATTTATGTTTCATATAAGGAATGGGAAATCTTTTGTATACAGTCAGATATATTTTATCATACTGCAAACATATCGGATGTATTGGAGTTCCTTGTTATGTTGCACCTGAGTTATAGTACCATGAATGGAGCTCGGAGTGTTTTGTCCTCCTATTTAGGACAATTTCAGAATCGACAACTATCGGGTCTCATCTGTTAATATCCCGATTTATGAGAGGAATTTTAATAAAATTCTACCAAACCCAGATATACAGAAATCTGGGATGTCAGTATAGTTCTCACATTGCTTCGGCAATGGACTCCAATTACGACACTTTTTCAGAAGTTAATATTTAAAGTGGTTATGCTCATACCATTAATATCAGCACAATGAGTACAAACATTACAAATGTTGCGGTTAGATTGTATACAGTTGTCTGTAGATAAAATCATGTTTTATGTCAATGATCTAAGCAAGCAAAGCAAGCCAAGAAAGGCTGGAACCAATGTAATCTTTAAGACATACTCTGTCAACTAAACATTGTGTGTGGTTAAGCATCTGAATTAATATATATTGAATTAAGAGCCTCCGAGATTGTGAGACACCAATGTTCATTACCCACAAGAAACATATAAAAGTGACAGTACAAATTATTTCTAGATGGATAAACAGGTTCTGGATTAACTGGAGTAGACACTGATGTGTTTAAATCTCACTCCACAAGGGCGGTATCAATGTCCATGGCGAAGGTGCAGGACGTGCCGCTCAACCAAATTCTGGAGACTGCAGGATGGTCTAAAAAAGAAACTTTCCTAGTTTTATGATAAACCTGTTGTTGCAGTACCAGAGTTGCACATGCTGTGTTGGGTTCTGTTCAAAAGTGTTTGCTTTGTGGCATAACATTTGTTGTTATTTCCCCTGGGATAGAGGGGTTATTATTTTTCTTTTTATTATTATTATTAGAAAAGAAAAAAGAAAAATAAAGAAAACATATATATATATATATATATGCATATATGCATATATATATATGCATACATATATGCATATATATATATGCATATATATATGCATATATATATATATATATGCATATATATGCATAAATATATATAAATATATATATATATATATATATATATATATATATATATATATATATATATATATATATATATATTATATTTATTTATTTATTTATTTATTGCATAATTTCAAGCAATATATATTATTTACTCACTACTGGGTAAACTGAAGCAGTGTGTCGTATGGAATGATCTATGGCATGAAAATCAGAGCTTTAAAATCTTCACATAGTCACTCACGTGACTCCGAAGTAAAATAGTAAGATTAAACGAGAACTTACCTGTTTGAAGTTTGATCTTTATTTTATGAGGAGTTGCGATGAGGGATTACGTGCCCTCCGCTCCCAACCCTCATAATATAAATGATCATCTGGTAGTTCTAATCTCTGTGAGCCTTACTATCTTACTCCGGCTATTGGTTCTGTGTTTTGCACGTCGCTGCTTTGAAGTATGCCGAACATGCGCCTGGCGGGGTTTCTTCACGTAATCCCTCATCGTAACTCCTCATAAAATAAAGATCAAACTTCGAACAGGTAAGTTCTCATTTAATCTTACTATTATGTCACATGAGGTGTATCATGCCATGAACAAGCTGACCAACAACAAAGCAAGTGGCTTGGATCATATCTCTGCTGAACATCTTTAGTATGTGAGTATGAGGATAGCTCCTCTCCTAGCTATTTTTTTTACTGGCTTTATGATTCATGGCTTGTTACCACACTCAATGTTGTCTGTCCAGTTAGTGCCGGCTATTAAGGACAAAGCTGGTAAAGTAGGCAGTCTAAATAATTACAGGCCCATAGCTTTAGCCAGCATATTGTCAAAAGTCTTAGAAATAGTTCTGCTGGATAGAATAAATGAGTTTGTTAACTCCACAGATAACCAGTTTGGCTTTAAAGCTAAACATGGCACTGACTTATGCATATATGCCCTAAAGGAGATTGTAAACAAATATAGAGACAAAAACTCATCAATCCTTATGTGCTTTATTGATGCTTCCAAAGCCTTTGACCGTGTTAATCACAGAAAGCTGTTTGGTAAAATCAGTCAAAGAGGGGTGCCTAAATACATTGTTAGAATTCTGGCCTACTGGTATGCCCACCAGACTATGCAAATAAAATGGGGAAATAGGGTCTCAGCCCCATTTGGGGTTAGAAATGGTGTTAGACAAGGGGGAATTTTGTCCCCAATCCTTTTTAATCTATATATTGATGATCTGTCTAAACAATTGAAAGCCTGTAACACTGAGTGCGTGAGTGGTAATATTTTAGTGAACCATATTATGTATGCAGATGATCTTTAGTCCATCTAGCGATGATCTCCAGCAGCTCCTTACTACATGTTCCGTGTATGGTGTGGAACATGACATTAAATATAATGCTAGCAAGAGTGCTGTTATGGTCTGTAGAACCAAAGAGGATAAAAGACTAAAATATCCTGATTTTAAATTGACTGACAACAATGTTAGTGTCTGTAATAAGATTAAATATCTAGGGCATACTATTACAGAACAGATGACAGATGATGAGGATTTTTATAGGCAATGACGCATGCTGTATATACAGGCGAATATCCTCTTGCGTAAATTTGGTACATGTGCAGATGTGGTGAAGATGTCGCTATTTAGAGCATACTGCACACCCCTCTACACTACGCACCTGTGGTCGAACTATTTAAAGACAAGTTTGCAGAGACTAAAGGTGGCATATAACGATGCCATGAGAACACTGCTAAGGCAACCAAGATGGTGTAGTGCCAGTAATATGTTTGTGGCTGCAGGAGTCAGTACTTTAGAAGCTATCCTAAGACACCACATGTATAAATTCATTTGCAGGATAAATGACTCTAAAAATGTGCTTATTGTGGCCTTGACAAACATAAGGGTTAGCACTACACGCTACGAATCCCAGCTGTGGAGACACTGGTATCATTGTCTCGTTGTACGACATTGATCATCTTTTACTCTGGATTTTTAACTTAAGTATTGTGGGTTTTTTAAATATATAAATTATGATGTTTTTATGTGATTTATCTTGATTTTATATATATTTATGATATTTGATATGCAATGCATTTTTAATGTAATGTTGCCCCTTGTCTGGACCTTGAGTCCGTAATAAAGTTTATATGCAGTGGAAACTCACAGGTGCTTTGCAATTTTGATTGTCATAGCTGTCAACCATTGACTATCCTCCAATATTGGCCTGACTATCCACAATATGTCAAAGAGGGAACATACGGACCTCGGACTAGGAACCATGCCTGGCCAGGGGACTAATGCTTCAGGGGTAGGAACAAAGATAAATCTGAACATTGGGAGAAGTTGTTAAAGTGGAATAAGGCAGATTATAACTTTATTAGGCAGGAGCTAGGGAGAGTAAATTGGGAAGAATTGTTATTGGGTTAGTCCACATCTGCCGTGGGACTTGTTTAAAGGCTGGCTGATCAGGCATCAGGAGGATGGATAAGGATGGCAAGGTAAAGGAATCTTGGATGACCAAGGAGGTTATAAAATGGATCAAAAAGTAAAAGGAAGCATATAGCCAGAGAGAGAGTGATACAGCGTGGAAATAGGCCCTTCGGCCCAACCTGCCCATGCCAGCCAACATGTCCCAGCTACACTAGTCCCTCCTGCCTGCATTGGCAAATATCCCTCTAAATCTATCCTATATATGTACCTGTCTAAATGTTTCTTAATGCTACGATGGTACCTGCCTCAACTACCTTCTTCAGCAGCTGGTTCCATACAGTGAGCATCCTTTGTGTAAAATGTTACCTCACAGGTTCTTTTCACCCTCACCTGAAAACTACAGTTTGTCCGGTTCTCGATTCCCCTACTCTGGGCAAGAGATTCTGTGCGTTTACCTGATCTATTCCTCTCAGGATTTTATTCACCTCTGTAAGATCACTCCTCATCCTCCTGCACTCCACGAATAGAATCCCAGCATACTCAACCTATCCCTATAACTCGGGCCAAGCTGAAGTAATATCCTTGTAAATCTCTGTATCCTTTTCAGCTTGACAACATCATTCCTATAAAATGGTGCCCAAAATGGAACACTATACTCTAAAAGTGGCCTCATCAGTGTCTTATATAAATGCAACATGACCTCTCAAATTCTTTATTCAATACTCCAGATGAAGGCCAATTGTGTCAAAAGCCTTTTTGATGTTCCTATCTACCTGTGACGCTACTTTCAAGGAACTATGTATCTGCCCTCTGCTGTATAATGCTCCCCAGAACCCTACCATTTACTCTGTACGTCCTGCCCATGTTAGACAACATAAAATGCAACACCTTACAGGTTGTGGGGAGACCTGATTAAAATATATAAACTTATGAGAGGCACGGACAATTAGAATCTGTTTGGCAGGGTGGAATTGTCAAAAATTAAAGGGCATAGCTTTAAGGTGGAATGCCAAAGTTTAACGGAGTTCTGTGGGGCAAGTCTTTTACGCAGAGAGTAGTGGATGCCTGGGATGAGCTGTCAGGGTTTGTGGTGGAGGCAGATATGGTATGGCATTTAAGAGGCTTTCAGCTGTTTAAGATAGCCATATCGGTACAGTATGCTGGGATGAAGGGATGTGGATCAGCTTGGAGAAGTATCTTTTCCATCTTCATCACGTCCATCTGTTTGCTCGGCTGGAGACAAGAATTTTCTGGTGCAAGGCCAATAATGGAAAATCATGAATCACATGTAGGAATGTTATAGTCATGTGAATATTATCATAGCATTTTGAAGATGTTACCATTTTCTAGGCCAGATTAAATGGAAGGTCTCTATATTGTGATAATGTGGCGTGTAAAGTATGACTCCAGGAGAACAGATGGATTGAAACGAAACACAACTGATTGCTGCAGCATTGTCTGTAACTGTATTTCAAGAAAAGTAGAAAGAATATGAAATATTCTAGCTGGCAACAACCTATAATTATCTAGCGGTTTTAATACAGAAAAAAATCTCAAGGCACTGCATAGAAGTGCTATCAAAACAATATTTCACACTACAGAGGCACATTAAGAGTGAGTGCACATATGTGGACATTGATACCATGTTCTTAAATAGACACAAAAAGCTGGAGTCACTCAGCGGGTCTGGTGAAACGGTAGAGGTGACGTTTTGGGTCGAGACCTATCTTCAGACTGAGTATCAGGGGAAAGGGAAATGAGAGGTATAGACTGTGATGAAGAGAGATATTCACCAAATGAATTAAAGATATGCAAAAAAGGAACATTGATAAAGCAAGCAGGCCACCTATTCATTTTCTCCACACATGTTGGCTGACCCGCTGAGTTACTCCAGCTTTTTGTGTCTATCTTCAGTTTTAACCAGCATCTGCAGATCCTTCCAACACCATGTTCTTGATATTGTTACTGGGGACATTAAAGTCGTGCCGGGCGATGTAAGGCCCCGCTCCAGGTCATTTTCAACCCCACAACTCGGGCGGGAGAAGTTGCCGTTGCGGGAGCAGCAAAAAGCGGTCTCCCACCAGGGACCCGCGAGCTCCCGGTGTCACCGTCCACCGGCTGGAGCCTCCGAATCTCCGGGGTCGGGCCGCAGCAGCGCGCGACCACAGCTCCTCCCGTTCCGAACTCGGCCAGCTCCACGTTGGTAAGTAGTCCGCGACTGGAGCCCCAGCTCAGGTTAAAGGCCGCTCCACGGTGCTGAGACCCGACAGAGAAAAGGTCGGGTCCTCCGTACAGGGAAAATATTTTAAAAGCTCCCCCCCCCAAAAGACTCTTCTTCAGACAAGTACAGCACAAGAATAGATTCTTTGCCGCTCAATGTCTGTGCTGAACATGATGCCAAGTTAAACTGCCTGTACATGATCCATATCCCTCTATTCCCTGCACTTTCATGTGCCTATCTAATAGGCTCTTAAATGTTATTATCTGCCTCCACCACCACCCCAGGCAAAATGATTGAGGCCCGCACCAATCTCTGTGCAAAACCCTGTCCCACACGTCTCCATTAAACTTTCCCCCTCTCACCTTATAGCTGCGTGCTCTAGTGTTGGACATCTCCACCCTGGGATAAAGTTTCCGACTGTCTAGCCTCGCATCATTTTATATAGTTTTGTCTAGTTCCCCCTCAACCTCCTAATTAATCCAAGTCTATCCCACCTCTCCCTGTAGCTAAACCCTCTAATCCAGGCAGCATTCTGGTAAAATAATTGATATTGAGAAGCCGAGCCAGGGTCTGAAAGTGATAAGACTGGCTACAGAGGACACAGATGCCATATGTCACTTGATGATTTGAAGTCAGTGCAGCAAGGATCATTAAGGTTCTGTCTCACAGTGCGAGTCCACCCACGAGTGATCCCGAGTTTAAAACAAAACAAACTTGTGGTAATCACGTGGAATTAACGTAGTGGGAACGCCAGAACTCGTAATGCTAACGGCAGGTGCTCGGGAAACTTGTTAACTCATGAAAATCTTTCAACATGATAAAAGATTTTCACGAGTCAAATTTACTCTTGAAGTAAAAATGTTAAACTTTTAAATTCATTGTAAGAACGTAGTAGCCCGTGAGTTTACCGTAGTGACTCGTGAGTCTACCATGGGCACTCTTTAACTCAGCGGCTCAGGAAGCATTTCTGGAGAGAAGGAATGGGTGGCGATTCAAACAGGAAATTAGAAATGTGTGCAACAAGGGTAAAACAAGGGTAAAACAGTTATCATGGGTGACTTCAATCTACATATAGATTGGGTGAATCAAATGGGCAGGGGTGCTGAGGAAGAGGATTTCTTGGAATGTATGCGGGATAGTTTTCTAAACCAACACGTCGAGGAACCAACGAGAGAGCAGGCTATTCTAGACTGGGTATTGAGTAATGAGGAAGGGTTAGTTACCAGTCTTGTTGTGCGTGGCCCCTTGGGCAAGAGTGACCATAATATGGTTGAGTTCTTCATTAGGATGGAGAGTGACATAATTAAGTCAGAAGCAAAGGTTCTAAACTTAAACAAAGGTAACTTTTAAGGTATGAGAAGTAAATTGGCCAAGATAGACTGGCAGGTGATTCTTAAAGGGTTAATAGTGAATGTGCAATGGAAGGTATTTAAAGACTGCATGGGTGAACTACAACAATTGTTCATCCCAGTTTGGCAAAAGAATAAATCAGGGCAGGTAGTGCATCCATGGATAACAAGGGAAATCAGGGATAGTATAAAAACAAAAGATAAGCATACAAATTAGCCAGAAAAAGCAGCATACCAGAGGACTGGGAGAAATTCAGAGTTCAGCAGAGGAGGACAAAGGGCTTAATTAGGAAAGGGAAAATAGATTATGAAAGAAAACTGGCAGGGAACATAAAAACTGACTGCAAAAGGTTTTATAGATATATGAAGAGAAAGAGATTAGTTAAAACAAATGTAGGTCCCTTGCAGTCAGAAACAGGTGAATTGATCATGGGGAACAAGGACATAGCACACCAATTGAATAACTACATTGGTAGTTACTAAGGAAGACATAAATAATCTGCCAGAAATAGCAGGGGACCGGCGGTCAAATAAGGTGGAAGAACTGAGTGGAATCCAGGTTAGCCGAGAAGTGGTGTTGGGTAAATTGAATGGATTAAAGGCCGATAAATCCCCAGGGCCAGATAGTCTGCATCCCAGAGTACTCAAGGAAGTAGCCACAGAAATAGTGGATGCATTAGTGATAATTTTTCTAAATTCCTTCGATTCTGGAGTAGTTCCTGAGGATTTGAGGGTAGCTAATGTAACCCCACTTTTTAAAAAAGGAGGGAGAGAGAAAACGGGGAATTACAGACCAGTTAGTCTAACATCGGTAGTGGGGAAACTGCTAGAGTCAGTTATTAAAGATGGGATAGCAGCACAGTTGGAAAGTGGTGAAATCATTGGACAAAGTCAGCATGGATTTATGAAAGGTAAATCATGTCTGACGAATCTTTTAGAATTTTTCGAGGATGTAACTAGTAGAGTAGATAAGGGAGAACCAGTGGATGTGTTAAATCTGGACTTTCAGAAGGCTTTCAACAAGGTCCCGCATAAGAGATTAGTATACAAACTTAAAGCACACGGTATTGGGGGTTCAGTATTGATGTGGATAGAGAACTGGTTGGCAGACAGGAAACAAAGGGTAGGAGTAAACGGGTCCTTTTCAGACTGGCAGGCAGTGACTAGTGGGGCACCGCAAGGCTCAGTGCTGGGACCCCAGCTATTTACAATGTGAAAAATATACATCTTCTAGATGCGCTGGGACGCATACTCAGTGATGTGACCTGGGGTCATCGGGTGTTTCGGGTCTCACAACATCAGACACCCTCGCCCAGGTGACCCAGCAGGGGTTGACCAGGCCCCGACTTGCGTTCCAGCCATCTTAATAACTACTCTGCAGGGGTTGGGAGACTCTAGTGCATGGAGGGACTGGGCTCTGTGGGGTGTCCTGGCCGGGCTCCTCCTGCGTCTCACCAGGTTCAAGGCCTGCACGCTGCACCTCTTTCTCCTTCTCCGAGCATTTCATTCTCGCCTGATGGATTTTTAGGCCACGATGGTTCATTAGGCCTTTCCGTAGCTTTGTTGGGTGTCTTTCTCACGAAAGACACAGACTGGGGTGCTAACCCAGCCTTTCCCGGGTGCCGTCTTTCCGTGCCGTCAACTGTCTCTCCAGTAGTCACCAAACTATTCTTGGTTGTCACCCAGTCTATTACTAGGTGCCACTGGCTGAGCCAGACTTCAATGTGAAAAATATACATCTTCTAGATGCGCTGGGACGCATCCTCAGTGATGTGACTGATATTATATATTAATGATTTGGACGCGGGAATTGAATGCAACATCTCCAAGTTTGCGGATGACACTAAGCTGGGGGGTAGTGTTAGCTGTGAGGAGGATACTAGGAGACTGCAAGATGACTTGGATAGGTTGGGTGAGTGGGCAAATGCATGGCAGATGCAGTATAATGTGGATAAATGTGAAGTTATCCACTTTGGTGGCAAAAACAGGAGGGTAGACTATTTTCTTAATGGTGGGAAAAGGGGAGATGCAACGAGACATGGTACACCAGTCATTGAAAGTAGGCATGCAGGTGCAGCAGGCAGTGAAGAAAGCAAATGGTATGTTAGCATTCATAGCGAAAGGATTTCAGTATAGGAGCAGGGAGGTTCTACTGCAGTTGTACAGGGTCTTGGTGAGACCACACCTGGAGTATTGCATACAGTTTTGGTCTCCAAATCTGAGAAAATACATTCTTGCCATAGAGGGGGCACAGAGAAGGTTCACCAGACTGATTCCTGGGATGTCAGGACTTTCATATGAGGAAAGACTGGATAGACTTGGCTTGTACTCGCTAGAATTTAGAAGACTGAGGGGGGATCTTATAGAAACTTACAAAATTCTTAAGGGGTTGGACAGGCTAGATGCAGGAAGATTGTTCCCAATGTTGGGGAGGTCCACAACAAGGGGTCACAGTCTAAGGGTAAGGGGGAATTCCTTTAGGACCGAGATGTGTGAAACATTTTTCACACAGAGAGTGGTGAGTCTGCGGAATTCTCTGCCACAGAAGGTAGTTGTGGCCAGTACATTGGCTATTTTTAAGAGGGAGTTAGATGTGGCCCTTGTGGCTAAAGGGATCAGGGGGTATGGAGAGAAGGCAGGTACAGGATACCCAGTTGGATGATCAGCCATGATCATATTGAATGGAGGTGCAGGCTCGAAGGGCCGAATGGCCTACTCCTGCACCTATTTTCTATGTTTCTATGACCTTTCCAAAATTCTGCTGCGTCTTTGTGTAACTCCAGCACTGTGTGTTCACTTTTTGGCAACCAGCATCTGCCCTTTCTTGTGTATAACATTATTTGTATCCGTGGCAGCTGATTGTCGCTCCCTTCAGTTTCCCAGTGGGTTGGGACGGGTGGGGGGAGGGGGGAGATGCTGCCTAGTGATGATCTCATCACTTCCTGGCCCTCGCAGTGTAGAGTTCATCAATGGAGGGAAGGTTGCAGCCAATAACCTTCTCTGCTGATCGGACGATTCGCTGCAGCCTCCAGGTGTCGTGTTTGGTGGCTGAGCCAAACCAGACCATGATGGAGAAGGTGAGGACAGACTCTACGATGGCCGTGTAGAATTGGACAATCATTGCCTGTGGCAGATTGTGCTTCCTCAGCTGCCATAGGAAATACAACCTCGGTTGTGTCTTTTTGACTGTGGAGTCGATGGTAGCCCCCCACTTAAGGTCCTTGGAGATGATAGTTCCCAGGAACTTAAAAGACACCATAGATGTGACTGTGGTGGTGTTATATAGAAACATAGAAAATAGGTGCAGGAGGAGGCCATTCGACCCTTCGAGTCAGCACCGCCATTCATTGTGATCATGACTGATCGTCCGCTATCAATAACCCATGCCTGCCTTCTCCCCAAATCCCTTGACTCCATTAGCCCCAAGAGCTCTATCCAACTCTCTCTTAAATCCATCCAGTGATTTGGCCTCCACTGCTCTCTGTGGCAGGGAATTCCATAAATTCACAACTCTCTGGGTGAAAAAGTTTTTTCTCACCTCAGTCTTAAATGACCTCCCCTTTATTCGAAGACTGTGACCCCTGGTTCTGGACTCGCCCAACATTGGGAACATTTTTTCTGCATCTAGCTTGTCCAGTCCTTTTATAATTTTATATGTTTCTATAAGAACCCGCTCATCCTTCTAAACTCCAGTGAATACAAGCCTAGTCTTTTCAATCTTTCCTCATATGACAGTCCCGCCATCCCAGGGATCAATCTCGTGAACCAACGCTGCACTGCCTCAATCACAAGGATGTCCTTCCTCAAATTAGGAGACCAAAACTGTACACAATACTCCAGATGTGGTCTCACCAGAGGCCTATACAACTGCAGAAGAACCTCTTTACTCCTGTACTGAAATGCTCTTGTTATGAAGGCATTCCATTAGCTTTCTTCACTGCCTGCTGTACCTGCACGCCAACTTTCAGTGACTGATGTACAAGGACACCCAGGTCTCGCTGTACCTCCCCCTTAGCTAACCTAACCCCATTGAGATAATAATCTGCCCCCTTGTTTTTGCCACCAAAGTGGATAACCTCACATTTATCTATATTATACTGCATCTGCCACGCATCTGCCCACTCACTCAACCTGTCCAGGTCCCCCTGCAACCTCCTAACATCCTCTTCACAGTTCACACTGCCACCCAGCTTTGTGTCATCCGCAAACTTGCTAGTGTTGCTCCTAATTCCCTCTTCCAAATCATTAATATATATGGTAAACAGTTGCGGCCCCAACACTGAGCCTTGCGGCACTCCACTCGCCACTGCCTGCCATTCTGAAAAGGACCCGTTCACTCCTACTCTTTGCTTCCAGTCTGCCAACCGATTTTCTATCCATGTCAACACCCTACCCCCAATACCATGTGCTCTAATTTTAGTCACCAGTCTCCCGTGCGGGACCTTATCAAAGGCTTTCTGAAAGTCTAGATACACTACATGCACTGGCACACCTTCATCCATTTTACTTGTCACATCCTCAAAAAAATCCAGAAGATTAGTCAAGCATGATTTCCCTTTCATAAATCCGTGTTGACTTGGACTAATCCTTTTACTACTATCTAAATGCTCCATTATTACCTCTTTAATAATTGACTCAAGCATCTTTCCCACCACCGAAGTCAGGCTAACTGGTCTGTAATTCCCCGTTTTCTCTCTCGCTCCTTTCTTGAAAAGTGGGGTAACATTAGCTATCCTCCAATCCACAGGAACTGATCCTGAATCTATTGAACATTGGAAAATGATCACCAATACATCCACTATTTCTAGAGCCACCTCCCTGAGGACCCTGGGATGCAGACCATCAGGTCCAGGGGATTTATCATCCTTCAGTCCCATTAGCCAACCCAATACTATTTCTCGCCTAATGAAAATGTATTTCAGTTCCTCTACCCCCTTCGATCCTCTGTCCTCCAGTACATCTGGGAGACTGTTTGTGTCCTCCTTCGTGAAGACAGATCCGAAGTACCTATTCAACTCTTCTGCCATTTCCTTGTTTCCCATAATAATTTCACCCGTGTCTGCCTTCAAGGGACCCACATTTGACTTTGCTACTCTTTTTCCTTTAACATATCTAAAGAAGCTTTTACTGTCCTTCTTTATATTCCTGGCCAACTACCCCTTGTACTTCATCTTTTCAGCCCGTATTGCCCGTTTTGTTTCCTTCTGTTGTCCTATGAAAGTTTCCCAATCCTCTGGCTTCCGGCTACTCTTTGCTGTGTCATACATCTTTTCATTTAGTTTTATTCTATCCCTAACTTCTCTTGTCAGCCACAGTTGCCTCCTACTCCCCTTAGAATCTTTCTTCCTTTTTGGAATGAAATGATCCTGCGTCTTCCGGATTATGCCCATAAATTCCTGCCATTGCCGTTCCACCGTCATTCCTGCTAGGATCCCTTTCCAGTCTACCTTGGCCAGCTCCCCTCTCATGCCTTCATAGTCCCCTTTGTTCAACTGCATCAATGCCACTTCCGATTTAACGTTCTTCTCAAATTGCAGATTGTTGATGGTGAATGGGGTGAGGGAGGGGGAGCTCTCCTAAAGTCTACAATCAATTCCACTGTCTTAAGAGCATTGAGCTCCAGGTTGTTGCGATGGCACCAGGCTGCCAGCTGTGTCACTTCCTGTCTGTAGGCAGATTCCTCCCCATCCTGGATCAGTCCAATCAGGGTTGTGTCGTCTGCAAACTTGAGAAGCTTGACAGAGGTGTCAGTGGAGGTGCAGTCACTGGTGTAGAGAGAGTAGAGGAGAGGGGAGAGTACGCAGCCTTGCGGTGCTCCTACGCTGAGGGTCTGCGGAGCCGAGATGTGTTTTCCCAGCCTCACATGCTGCTTCCTGTCTGTCAGGAAGCTGGTGATCCACCGACGGAGGGGTTCAGGCACAGTTTTGAAGTTTTGAAGTTTTCGTGGGAATATCCTTCAGATGGTAAACGAAACTCTAGTCTTAATAACCAGCGATAACTACATTCCAAACAGAATTCTCATCTTCAACCTCAATGAAATAATTTAGTTGGGATTATGTCGTTTATCACTCTTCTTCTCACCTACAACACATTTATATTATTCATAACATTTACTTATGATTTGGCGAGGTGGCACTGAACCTGAAGATACTCCCATTCATTGGATATTCATTAACATTTGCAGCATTCTCCAGCTGTCTATTAATACCATGGAAACAGGTTGCCTTTGGGCAGCAGTTGTGTCCCATTCCTGCTCTGTTGACCTGGAACCTGGCAGTTAGTGCTGTTGTCATCCTTATTGCAGTTATCCCACCTCAGGCAGGCATCAGACTCTAGGAACTGATCATTGTCATCAACAAGTATGAACAACTCTGCCACTTTTCTCATCTTCGCTGTGCATTTCAGCAAGGCTATCTCAAAAAGCATCTGCCGAACTACATCAACACATCACCCTTTATAGGCACAAAAATAAGCCGGTCTCAGCTGGTCAGACTTCTTCAGAGTCTGTAGAAGGGTCTCGACCCAAAGCGTACCTAAACCCCTTTTCTCCCGAGATGCTGTCTGACCCGCTGAGTTACCTTTTGTGTCTATCTTCGGTTTAAACCAACATCTGCAGCTCCTTCCTACATCATATCACCTTTTTGTTCCGTAACAAGAAGACTTCATTACATAATCACAATTTACACAGAGGTGCATTAATCAAAGCTGCTATGAATGCAGTCTGTAGGCATCACCCATCAAATGACAACATTGTCAACTGTACAACTGTATCCACGATGCACGTGCACCCTTGTGCCATCCATGCCTCATAGATGGCCTTCAAATTCCCCGTGAGCACCCCCTGCTCCCTCTCCAAGGACACACGGACACAGATGTAAACGCTGGTGTAAGAGAGGCAGGCAGGGTCGTACCTTCCACTGCCCGCCACCTGGACCCATGAATAGCCACCTTGGCCAACATCAGGAGCAAACTGACAGGGAGCTCTCTGTCCACCAACTCACCCTCCTCAGTACAGGGTAGCCAAAGATCAGGAGTACAGAGCTGAAATGCAGCCAAAACCTGAGGAGCAGCTCCTTTATCAGCCTGTCCCAATGAGCAAACTCTTTAGGCCGCCACATGTTGCTGGGGAGTCGCCTTCATGGTCGCGAGGAGTTCCCGCATTCTGGGAACTAGTCGCGGCCTCACTATGGTCGTCCAGAATGAAATTGCCATGGAGAGTAGCGAGAATTCTCGTGTCGTAGGTGCAGTGGTAGTGGGTTGCCAGGAGGTCGAAGGTTGTTGTAGGTCCTTGTAGGTTGTAGTCGGTGGTGACCAGTAAATTTTGTTGGCTTATTGGGAAAAAAAACATAAGCAGTAGTTTTCAGAGTCAACGATAACCGACCGGTAATGTTAATGTCCGCCAAGCTTCACAGTCGTGTGTCTCTGGCTTCTTAAACGTTGTCCACTCCTTCTCCCCCCCCTCTCCCCCCTCTTTTAAAGGAGGCTTTGCACCATGTGAATGTCACTCAGACAGAGCTCCCACTGCTTGCCCTGTCCCCTGCCTGCTGGTGAAGGAAGGTGTGTGTGTGTGTGTGTGTCTGTGTGTGTGTCTGTGTGTGTGTCTGTCTGTCTGTCTGTCTGTCTGTCTGTCTGTCTGTCTGTCTGTCTGTCTGTCTGTCTGTCTCAACTCTGACAGTCACCAGCAGTCGCCTGAAAACTGGCTGAAGTGGGACAGGCCCATTAAATACTCAAACGAGGGTGGCAACCTCTCACACACTATCCACACATGGTCAGCAGACTATTCCAGGCTCTAGAAGTGACAGGCGGCTGGTGAGTCCCTGAACCAACTTAAAAACCTATTATCCAGCACTGCTCTGTGCAACACTCTCCATCCCAGATCCCCCATATAAAGGGGACGAATCCCGTGTCGAGAGACCTCCACTGCCAGATGGTACAATGGACCACCACTGAATGTCCAGACAGAAGATGAAACATACAAACATGGAAAATAGGTGCAGGAGTAGCCCTTTGACCCTTCGAGCCAGCACCACCATTCAATATGACCACAGCTGATCATCCAAAATCAGTACCCCATTCCTGCTTTTTCCCCACTTCCCTTGATTCCGTTAGCCCCAAGAGCTGTCTAAGAATATTGAAGGCAAGGAGGTGTAGAGTATGCAGGAGCAGCCTTTAAACAGCAGGAGTAAGTGTTTCCCCGTGTCAGGGAATGGGATGAGGGTAGCTCAGGGAGGTGGCTCATGATGTGTGGGGCAGGCTCCAGGGAATGGTCCCAGGGCTAGGGTCCAAGGAGCAATTGCAGAGGAGAGGGGGTAAGCCCAGTCAGAAACACTCCAGCTCCACAGTCCCTGACACCCACCATGACAGGGTGAGGACTGGCCACTCTCACAGGTGCAAACCCCCCCCCCCTCCTCCCCCCGAGCAGCAGTGAGCTGGCTGAAGGTGACCCGATCCTAGACTCTTAGCAGCTCACTGTCAAAACTAGGCACAGCAGCTTCAACACCAGAGGACCCAACACAGTCTATTTGTACCATACCATTAGCAGGAACATCTACCCACCGCTCCATTCCTCAACTACACTATGGAGAATCTGACCAGCTGGTCGTGCTGGTTTCCCTGTGTAAGAATGTCGAGCACACAATGTAGAGCACAGCACTGGCTAAGTGGACAATGGTCAGTTGCAGATCAGTTGCAGCCCTGCTTCACATTGGTGGTCTTTGTCACGTTCACGGCAGTGGCAGGGCTTTCAAGCCATCACTTCCTGCAAGGAGAAACCAGGTAGTGTAAATGGCAATGATACATCGCTACCAAATGCGCTCATTGCTTTTTATGCATGGTTTGAATGGAAGAAGATTCACAGCCCTCGTGGATCCTGACTCTGAGGCTGATGTTCGGACATTCTTCAAGACAGTGAATGTACTGTATGCAAAGCATCCAGCCCTGATGACATACTTGGCCTAGTGCTAAAGACCTGTGCAGAATAACTTGCTGGATTATTCAAGGACAACTTCAACCTCTCACTTCTGTGATCTGAAGTTGCCACCTGCTTCAGAAAGGCATCTATTGTGGCAATACCCAAGAGCAGTAGAGTTACTGCCTCACAGCGCCAGAGAACCGGGTTCGATCCTGACTACAGGTGCTGTCTGTATGGAGTTTGGACCTTCTCCTCGTGACCTGCGTGGGTTTTTTTCCAGGATCTCCAGTTTCCTCCCTCACTCCAAAGACGTACAGGTTTATAAGTTAATTGGCTTGGTGTATGTGTAAATTGTCCCTAGTGTATGTAGGATAGTGTTAGTTTGCGCGGTTCATTGGTCAGTGCAGACTTTGTGAGTCGAAGGACCTGTTTCCGCGCTTTTTCTCTAAATTAAATTATACTAAACTAAAGGAAACTAAGATTGGTTCGGGCGGATGAACCACTGCATCACTGCTTCAATTTCCGATTGCCACAACACGTGAACAGCAGATGCTATATGACAGCCTGTCCGCCCCGCTCTAGACCATCCGGATTATAGAAATGCATATATCCGGCTGCTGTTCATCAACTACAGCTTTACGTCCAACACAATCATCCCCTCCAAACCTATCACCAAGCTCCAAGACGTGGATCTCATACTTCCATTTACAACACGGCCGCTCCTAACAGGCCATTCTGCTATAGCATGCGTTCCTCTAATTGGCTACTCTGCATCTTGCACAGCTTTCCCTATTGACTACTATACCATCAATATTGGTGTCATCTGCAAATTGACTAAAAATGTTCAGTACATTGTCATCCAAATCATGAATTAAATATAACATGGAGTAAGGGACCTGGCACCAGTTGCGGTGGAATACCATTGGTCACAGACCTCCATATGTTGTCCATATGTTGTTGCAGCCCTGGTGAGACTTGAAAATGTCAGTGTTCACTCCTGCATAAGCCAGAACCCGTTTCAACCACCCGGAGATGGTCGGTACTGATAACTTCTTATGAAGCTTTATGTAACTAACAAACATTGCTAGTTCAGCGTCTCTAAGGCTCTTAGTGACCTTAACATTCTGGTGCAGATGTGTGACCACACACAACCGAAGACCTAACTTGTTCAACCTTTCTCTATAACTTAGTTGCTGGAACCCAGGCAACATTCTAGTAAATCTCCTCTGTACTCTAATTTGTTGACATATAAGATTGTTAAGGGCTTGGACACACTAGAGGCAGGAAACATGTTCCCGATGTTGGGGGAGTCTAGAACCAGGGCCACAGTTTAAGAATAAGGAGTAAGCCATTTAGAACGGAGACGAGGAAACACTTTTTCTCACAGAGAGTTGTGAGTCTGTGGAATTCTCTGCCTCAGAGGGCGGTGGAGGCAGGTTCTCTGGATGCTTTCAAGAGAGAGCTAGATAGGGCTCTAAAAATAGCAGAGTCAGGGGATATGGGAGAAGGCAGGAACGGGGTACTGATTGGGATGATCAGCCATGATCACATTGAATGGCGGTGCTGGCTCGAAGGGCCAAATGGCCTACTCCTGCACCTATTGTCTATTGTCTATTGTCTATTGTCAAAGATCTACAGCCTCTATATGACACATTTCTCCAAGCCAATTTAGAATCTAATTTGAGTCATAGTGACATAGTGATACAGCATGAAACTGGCCCTTCAGCCCAACTTGCCCACACTGGCCAACATGATCCAGCTACACTAGTCCCACATGTGTCCCTGACAATGAAAATCTTTCTTTGCATAGCACAACAGAACATAGTAGGCATTGACTACAATTATATACGTAAATACACACATGAATTAATAAATTAATAAAGTGCAAATAACAGATGGAGGGATATTAATGTTCAGAGTTCCAAGTTTAATAGCCTGATGGCTGTGGGGAAGTAGCTATTCCTAAACTGGGTTGTTGCAGTCTTCAGGCTCCTGTACCTTCTACCTGAAGGTAGCAGGGAGATGAGTGTGTGGCCAGGGTGGTGTGGGTCCTTGATGATGCTGCCAGCCTTTTTGAGGCAGCGACTGTGGTAGATCCCCTCGAGCTGTAGTCAATGAATAACAGCCTGACATATGAGTTTTTGTTGTGGCAAGGATTACAGCATATCACCAACTACAAAGGCAACACACTCGTGACTGACGGTGCTAATGCCTCGCTGGCAGAGGAACTAAACCATTTCTTTGCTCGCTTTGAGGCAAAGAGGCCCCATGCAGTCACGCTGCTCCCACCGACCTGCAGCTCCCATTGGCTCACTCTCCAGGAACAGTGCTCACCAAGTGAGGAGTGCGCTCAAGTCGGTGAACACACGGAAAGCCGCTAGATCTGATGGAGTACTCGGCAAAGTACTTAAAGCTTGTGCAGACCAGCTATCAGGGGTCTTTACCAAGATCTTCAATCTTACCCTGACACAAGCCACCATACCACCTTGTCTGAAGTTGGCTACCATCATCCCTGTCCCAAAGAAGCCAGTCATAAACAGTCTCAATGACGACAGACCAATTCCATTAACATCAGTGGTCATGAAAAGCGTTAAAAGACTAATTTCACTTCAGAGTCACGTGAGTCTGCATGCACGTCATTACGTCTGACGCATGGCGCAGTGACCGGCTGGGAGGAGCAGCGCTTCTCCAGCGGTGAGTTTAAAAAGCCTCAGGTAAGTATCAAACTTGTTGCACTTGTTGAATCTTGTTACTGGAGGACAAGTCCAAGCATGAAGAAATCATTGAGAGCAAGGCGAGCCGTTGCGAAAGTAACTAAAGAACGCAGGAGTGCGGGTAGCGGGCGGCCGCCTAGCTCATCTACCGAGTCACTAATAGCAAGACCAGCGACTACAGACTTGGTGTCTCAGGGCACCGTGAATACACACATGAGGGGCGTATGACCACTAGAAAGTCTGTCCGGCAAATAGACTCGGCCAAGTCCGGTCTGGAGGATTCTCCCTTGAGAATGGATACCATGTCACAGATATCCAGGATGGAGCTCCTACTGGTGAGGATTCTCCATCAAGAGTGCCGGCCTCTCCAAGAGCCCGCGCCAGCAGCACCTACAGGGCTCCGTAGTGGTCTCCCTCTTGGAGGAGGAGAGCATAAAGGGCCTGTCCCACCAGCATCCGACTCCCAAGCGATGAGCGCGATCAAACTAGAAGCGGGGGCCGCACGGAGGTCGGGTGATCCCCTGTACAGGGCCGTTCCCACCAGCATGCGCCTGCATGCGGCAAGCGTGACCAAACCGGCAGCGAGGGACGCGCGGAGGTCGGGTGAGTGGCGCAACGCGGCGCAAAGTGAGACGAACTTGGAGCAAAGTCTTAAAGGTAAGTTCGCCAGGACAGAGAGGAGCACACAGAGAGGGGCACAGAGGCACACACAGAGAGGGCCACGGAGCCACACGCATAGAGGGTCACGGAGGCACGACGTCGAGACGGTGTGTAATGCGTCGAGGCGACTGAGAGCCGACAAGCCGTTGCCGCGTGGAATTTTTGAACATATGTCAGTTTTTCGGAGCCTCGCACGATGTCGGGACGAATTCCACACGGCTCCGGCGATCGAAGTGGGACCGGTCCCGCGACGCCGGACCGCTCAAGCGACCACGTTAGGTTACGCTCATCATATAGAGTTGCATGCTGGTGAGACAGGCCCTTAACGGGTCAGTATGATTCTGACGCCGAATCTGTGGGCTTAGCAGTGGAGGTTGGCCCAAGGGACGAAGGGCACGAGCCAGAGGTTCCATTCCTGGCGGCAAGGTTTGCCGTCCCTATAGACTCCGGAGAGCCGCTGGGGGAAGAGCCGGCTGCAAGTATAAATTACTTGGCCTCACAGTAGCTTCAGGAGCTGGTCATGGATACAATGGGCAAGAAGTACGAAACCACGGCTAATTGTATCCTGCTTAAAGTGCCGACCGTAAACCATGTCATCTGGGACCACATGGGCGTAGGCATCAGGGCGCAGGAGATAAAGCTGCAAAGGGTGCTGAAGCTGCTCGCAACGGGCATTACAGCTTTCGGTAGGTCGGTGGATGGTGGGCATCTGACTGAAGTTCAGCAGGATGCCCTGGCTCTCATGTGCAATGTGCACTTTGAGATGAACTGCCTTAGGAAGAGCGCCATCCGCCCTACCATTAACCCGAGGTTCGCTGCCCTGTGTAAGCCTTGTAACATCCAGCCACCGAACCTGCTGTTCGGGGAAGACCTCGCAAAGCGGGTGAAGGAGCTGGACGATGACACAACAACCGTTGGGCTCATTAAGGCGCCAGTGACCAGCAGAACCCTGCGGAGGCAGTACCCCTACAAGCGGTTTGCTGAAACCGGGTCCGGTCAAGGACCAAGCCGGCCATTCAATGTGCGCAGCTGGCGCACTCCAGCAGGAGTACGGGCAAACATGCCTTTTCCCTCCAGAACCACGGGACAAAGAACTCCACCGGTAACCATGGAGGTAGGTGGGTCTGGTTCTTGTCGAAACATATTGAGTGAGAATTACCTACCAGTTGGGGGGAGGTTACACTGGTTTCTGAAAGGATGGTATGAAATAACATCAACCTTGTTTATACTGCAGAGTATACAAGGGTTTCAAATTGAATTTATTCCCAATTTGTGTCAACCCACACAGCACATGCCAGAGCGGGCACTCATTTTCTCACAAAAAGAGAATTTGGAGGTTCAAGCTGAAATTGGAGAATTATATTTTAAAGGTGTAATTGAGAAGACAGTTAATCAAACTCGCCAATTCGTATCTAATATATTTTCCTGAACCAAACAAAAATGGTGGTAGTCGCATTATTTTGGACCTGACAGGACTTAATCCGTTTGTGCACGATGAAGTGGGTGCATGTGCGCATGTGTGTGGCTCATCTAGAGAGTGTGCATGTGCAGGACTTTTCCGGAGTGTGCGCATGTGCAAAGAATTTCGGGCGGGAAAGGCCTGCGGAATCAGCCATGTTTGCCAGACGTTTCTGAATTTATGTATTAAATAAATAAGTTGCTCAAAGCTTAAATAAAGTTAAGTAAATTACGAGTAGTGAAAGTTTCATTTACCTCACAACAATTTAAGCAACTTATCTTAGAAGTCAAACAGTCCGACTTGGGATGGAGAAACTAGTGAAACCCCATCTGGATCCCAACTCACTTGCTGCTGCAAAGGATTGGAAGCACTGGCTTCGTATACTAAATAACTTCTTTGAGGAGTGTGGCAACGATGCACCAGACAGGCTTAAGACATTAATAAGTTTCGTCTCTTCTGATGTATACGAGTACATAGAGGAATGTACAACATGATTCTGCTATTGGTGTACTAAGCAGACTCTTCGTTAAGATACCCAATGTGATGTTCGCTCGACACCTCCTTGCTACTCGGAAACAAAAACCTGGTGGGTCACTTGATGAATTTTTACAAGAACTTCAAAGACTTAGAAAAGACTGTGCCTTCGACAGGAAGTTATTCGAGATGCTTTTATCAATGGTTTGGCATCGCCTTTAATACGTCAGAGACTATTAGAACACAAAATCTTGGATTTACAGTCAGCTTACAATCAAGCTTACTCTTTAGACTTGACTGAGAAAAATGCAAATGCTTATGGCCCATCTAATGTGTATTTTGCTGCAACTACTGCAAACGAATTTCACCCAAGTACAAATATGGAGAAAGCTGAAACAATTTCTACTCTTAAAGGTGCCCTTACTGCAGCATATAATTATTCAAAAAGGAACTGTTACTTTTGAGGGGGTAATATTCATAAGAGAGAGATATGTCCTGCTCGAGTGGCAACTTGTAATAGTTGTGGCAAGAAGGGACATTATTCTAGAGTGTGCAAGTCCAAAGCAACTACAAACAGTGTGACTGCTGCCATGGATATGCATTCTTTATGTGCAATTACAGCTGCATTTCCTCAGAGCTTGTCTCGTTCAGCTGCAACGATATCCATTAATGGCCATACACTTAATGTACTAATTGATTCTGGCAGTTCAGAAAGTTTTATGTGAACAAGTTGTGTCTCGACTAAATCTAACCATAATTATTTCAAATAAGGAAATCTCGATGGCTCTGACAACTCTCAACACTCAAATTTATTGGATCTTGTATTGTAGTCTTTATTCTGAACAAAACTAGCTATAGATCTGTATGTCTTGGTATTTAGAAAAATTTGTGTAGCGATATAATTCTAGGTCAGGATTTCCAGAAACTGCACAGATCACTTCATATAATGTATGAAGGAACTATGTGGGGTAACACAAAATGCTGGAGAAACTCAGCGGGTGCAGCACCATCTATGGAGAGAAGGAGATAGGTAACATTTCGGGACGAAACCCTTCTTCAGACTGATGGGGGGGGTGGGGGGAGGCGGGGGGAAGAAAGGAAAAAGGAGGAGGAGCCCGAGGGCTGAGGGAGAGGTGGGAAGGGGAGGAGACAGCAAGGGTCAACAGAATTGAGAGAATTCAATGTTCAAGCCCAGAGGATGCAGACTCCCCAAGCAGAATATGAGGTGCTGTTCCTCCAATTTGCTGTGTTGCTCACTCTAGCCGTGGAGGAGGCCCAGGACCGAGAGGTCGGATACGGAATGGGAGGGGGAGTTGAAGTGCTGAGCCACCGGGAGGTCGGGTTGGTTATTGCGGACCGAGCGGAGGTGTTCGGCGAAACGATCGCCAAGCCTCCGCTTGGTCTCACCGATATAGATCAGCTGGCATCTGGAGCAACGGATGCAATAGATGAGGTTGGAGGAGGTGCAGGTGAACCTCTGTCGCACCTGGAAGGACTGCTTGGGTCCTTGACAGGAGTGGAGGGGGGAGGTGAAGGGATAAGTGTAGCATCTCTTGCGGTTGCAAGGGAAAGTGCCCGGGGAAGGGGTGGAGCGGGAGGGAAGGGAAGAATTGACAAGGGAGTTGCGGAGGGAGCGGTCTTTGTGGAAGGCAGACAGGGGGGGAGATGGGAAGATGTGGCGAGTGGTGGGGTCACGTTGGAGGTGGCAAAACTGGCGGAGGACTATGTGTTGTATGTGCCGGCTGGTGGGGTGAAAGGTGAGGACCATGGGGACTCTGCCGTTGTTGCAAGTGGGGGAATGGGGAGAGAGGGCAGTGTTGTGGGGTACAGAGGAGACCCTGGTGCGAGCCTCATCTATAGTGGGGGAGGGGAATCCCCGTTCTCTGAAGAACAAAGACATTTGTGATGCCCTGGTGTGGAACACCTCATCCTGGGAGCAGAATTGGGAATAGGGGATGGAGTCCTTACAGGAAGCAGGGTGGGAGGAAGAGTAGTCCAGGTAGCCGTAGGAGTCAGTGGGTTTATAATGGATGTCGGTCAGGAGTGTATCCCCTGCGATGGAGATGAAGGAACTATGCCTGATCTTGTATTGTCAAAGCCACCAGTATTGTGTGGTGTTTCTGCTGCATCTGTTGAATGGCCTTCATTATTCACTAATTTATCCTCCAAGTGCAAACCAATTGCTACAAAATCAAGACACTTTAGTAAAGATGATAGGAACTTTATCAACACAGAAGTAACTAATTTTTTACAAGAAGGTATCACAGAGCCCAGCTCTTCCCCTTGGAGGGCACAAGTTGTCATGGTTAAGGACCCCTTGGAGAGACATAGAAAGAGACTCTGCATTGATTACTCTCAAACTATAAACCAGTTCACAGACCTTGATGCATATCCACTACCTCGAATAGAAGAGATTATCAATACATTAGCTAAGTATAAGATATTCACTACTTTTGACTTAAAAAGTGCTGACTACCAAATTCCTTTGAAGGAATCAGAGAAGAAATACGCTGCGTTTGAAGCAAATGGGAAATTATATCACTACTGCAGAGTTCCTTTTGGTGTAACTAATGGTGTGGCTGTTTTTCAGAGAGAGATGGACAAACTTGTTGAACAGGAAAACCTTAAAGATACTTTCCCTTATCTTGATAATATAACTATTGCAGGAAAAGACCAAGCTAAACATGATGAAAATGTACAACGGTTTTTAGAAGTTGTACATTCTAAAAATCTAACATTAAATGAGGTTAAGTCAATAACATCAGTGTCATCAATTAATATTCTTGGTTATTGGGTTGGAAATGATATAATCAAGCCTGATCCAGAAAGACTCTGCCCACTCCAAGAGATACCTGTTCCAGCTACATTAAACTCTCTACAAAGGGTTCTTGGGATGTTTGCATATTATGCTAAATGGATACCAAATGTTTCTGACAAAATGCAGCCTTGGATTAGAGCAAAATCCTTCCCCCTTGACTCTACAGCAATTGGTGCCTTTACTTCCTTAAAGAAACAATTGGAATCTGTGACATTACACGCCACCGACGAGGATTGCCCCTTCGTTGTTGAATGTGATGCCTCTGATTTAGCATTGTACTACCCACCCGTCAAAAAAGAAGCTACAGCAATTATTGAAGCAGTGAGAAAATTGAGTCATTTCCTTGCTCGCCAGCACTTCACTTTGATAACAGATCAGCGTTCAGTAGCGTTTATGCTGGATAATCGGAAACGAACGAAGATTAAAAACAGTAAAATCCATGAATGGAAGATTGAATTATCTGCATACAGTTATTCAATTGAGTAAGGATAATGTTGCTCCGGATACTTTAACTCAAGCGTTTTGTGCCTCTGTTCATTCTTCTGCACTCATTGATCTTCACAATGGGTTGTGTCATCCTGGAGTCACTCGTTTGTTACACTATGTTCGTTCCAAAAACTTACCTTTCTCTACAGAAGATGTGAAGATGACGTGTGCTTCATGTAGAATTTGTGCTGAATTAAAACCAAGGTTCTTCCGTCCTGAAGAAGGAAGATTGATCAAAGCTACTCAACCTATGGAACGTTTGAGTATTGATTTCAAAGGGCCTTTACCATCCTCCTCTCGAAATGTTTAAATACTTACCTTAGTTGACGAATATTCGAGGTTCCCATTTGCTTTTCCTTGTCCAAATATGTCAGCTGCTATGGTTATCTAATGTTTAGATCAACTGTTTTCATTCTGTGGATTTCCAAGTTACATATATTCTGATAGGGGCACCTCATTCATGTCGATAGATTTAAAGGACTACGTTTCTAAAAGAGGAATTGCAACAAGTAAAACAACACCATATCATCCTATTGGAAATGGTCAGGTTGAGAGGTATAACAGAATCATTTGGAAAGCAATGAAACTGGCTTTAAAGTCAAATGACATACCAGATCAGCATTGGGAATGTGTTCTACCAGATGCATTACACTCCATCAGATCTCTACTGTCAACTGATACCAATACTACTCCACATGAGCGGTTCTTTAACTTCAAACGGCATTTTTCTAGTGGTACTTCTCTGCCATCATGGTTGACTAGCCCTGGGCCTGAGTTGTTTCGTCGATATGTCCGATTAAATAAGAACGAGCCTTTTGTTGATGAAGATGAACTGACTGATGTCAACCCTTCTTATGCAACTATCAAGTATCCGGATGGACGTCAGTCAACTGTCTCACTTCGTGACCTTGCACCATGTCCGTCTTCTCCATCAGCTCCGTCACTTCTTGATAGCACTAATCGAGAACTTCCTCTATCAGCTCCGTCACTTCTTGATAGCACTAATCGAGAACTTCCTCCAACACTTCCAGCATTTCTTATGGAAACTTCTATAAGAAATTCTAAAATTGTAAATGTAAATAACAATATCAGTGAAGTTGATGACCAAGCAATATATCTACCACCAGCTATTGAAACGCCATTACCTCCTGCAGCTCCAGTGCTGCGATGGTCATCAAGACGTATTAAACCTCCTGACCATCTCAACGTATAAATAGGAGGGGAGAATGAAGTGGGCACATGTGCGCATGTGCGCATGTGCGGGGCTCTTCTAGAGAGTGCGCATGTGCAGGACTTTTCCGGGGTGTGTGCATGTGCCAAGTATTTCGGGCGGGAAAGGCCTGCGGAATCAGCCATGTTTCCCAGACATTTCTGAGTTTATGTATTAAAGAAATAAGTTGCTTAAATAAACTTAAGTAATTTACGAGTAGTGAAAGTTTCATTTACCTCACAACACAGTATAATCATTTAAGAATGGAAACGTTTGCTACTGCCAAGCAATTAGTTTCCAGAGGGTGTTATATGGCATATATAGATCTTAAAGATGCATATTACTCAGTGCCTGTTCATAAAGAGTATCGGAGATATTTGAAATTTAGCTGGATGGGGCAATTATGGCAATTTAAAGCACTGCCTAATGGGTTAACCTCAGCCCCCAGATTATTTACAAAGCTGCTAAAACCAGTACCGGCGTTGCTCCATCTCAGGGTCATATTGTAATGGCTTATTTGGATGACATCTTAATAATTGGGAAAACCCGGGAGGCAGCTGAGTTATTGGTTTCAGCTGTTAAACACATGGTTGAGCGATTGGGGTTTCTCATCTATCCAGCTAAATCAAAATTGGTACCGGTTAAAGTAATTGATTATTTGGGATTCACAGTTAATTCAATTCACATGTCTGTGACTCTGCCCAAGGGCAAGAGATTAGCTTTAATTGAAGGCTGTATCAGCTCTTGGGGGAGCAATCACCTTCAATTAAACATGTGGCCAACTTGATGGGCAAATTGGTAGCTGCCTTTACAGCTGTGCAGTATGGACCTTTACATTACCAAAATTTACAGAGGGCAAAGGTACAGGCACTCAGGATACATGCAGGTCATTTCAACCAGCCCATGCAATTACCATTTGAAGCCATTGCTGAAGTACAGTGGTGGATAAGAAACATTTCAAATTGTTCTAGGAAAATTCTGATGGAGGCACCTTCAGTTGTTTTGCAGACTGATGTTAGTGCCCTAGGTTGGGGTGCTACTGATATAATCTATAGTTGTGTAGGTAGATGGAATATGCATGAGGCATTTATTCTCCAATCACATGGAATTAATTATTTAGAGCTTTTAGGAGCATTTTACAGGCTCAAGGCTTATTGTATCACTAAACATCACTTACATGTTCAGCTTCAGATTGACAACACCACAGCAGTGGCGTATGTTAATCACATGGGTGGAATCAAGTCGAAATCTTGTGACAGATTGGCTAACCTTATTTGGCACTCATGCATTAAAAAGGACATCTGGGTTTCAGCTGTCTACTTGCTAGGCAGATTCAATATGGTGGCAGACATCAGGTCACGGAAATCCAATGACAACACAGAATGGATGTTGAATCATGATGTATTTAATGAGATTGTTGTTCGGTATGGGATGCCAGATATCGGTTTGTTTGCATCCAGACTCAATCACCAGGTACCGAAGTATGTTTCATGGGAACCAGATCCATGGGCAGTAGCTGTAGATGCGTTCTCGCTACACTGGGGCGGAGTGTTTAAATGCATTTACCCCTTTCTGCCTCATCAGTCTGTGCTTGACTAAGATCAAGCAGGACTCCGATTCAGGAGTTTTGGTGGTACCCGACTGGCCTACACAGCCATGGTTCGCTCTCATTTCGGACATTATCACACAGCCTATTATGGTGGTTCCAAAACATCAAGATCTATTGGTGCACCCTGTGACTGGAGATCAACACGTGTTGTATGATGGTATTAATCTGTTAATTTGCAGATTTTAAGAAGGCCATACCTAGGTCTGGGACTATCCAATCGTACCGTGGATGTCATCACTTCGTCCTGGAGGGATAGTACGAAAAAGCAGTACATTTCTCTTGTCAGGAAATAGGAGGAGTTTTGTTTAGATGGGAACATTACATACCACACAGCTTCCATCCCAGATGTGCTCGCATTTCTGTCCAAGTTATATTTTGATGAAGGGTTGAGCTATAGTGCCATCAATAGTGCTAGGAGTGCCCTGTCGTCGTACCTATGCTGGGGTCGGAACTTCAGTCTGTAGGATCTCATCCGTTAATATCCAGATTTATGAAGGGTGTTTTTAATTCCAATCCCCCCAGGCCTAGGTACAGTGAAATCTGGGATGTGAGCGTGGTACTTACGCTGCTTCGTCAGTGGGGTACAGACACATCCTTGTCATTGGCAAAGATTACCCTAAAGTTGGTCAGGCTCATGGCGCTGGTATCAGCGCAAAGGGTTCGGACTTTGCACAAACTGCGTCTGGACAGGATGGTGTCATCAGGGAATGACGTTATGTTTTACATCTATGACCTACTTAAACAAAGCAGACCAGGGGTGTCAGGATTCAAGCTTGTACTGTCAGCATATCCCACGGATTTACAGCTGTGTGTAGTGGCACACTTGCGGTGTTATACCGAGGTCACCAAGAGCCTCAGAGGCTCCGAAGTAGCATTGTTTATTAGCCATAAAAAGCCACATATGCAAATGTCTGTTCAGACCATTTCACAATGGCTGAAACAAGTGCTGGGTTGTGTAGGAGTTAATACTGACAATTTTAAATCTCACTCCACCAGGATGGCATCAACGTCAGCAGCGAGGGCAACGGACGTTCCTCTAGACCATATCCTCGCGGCCGCAGGATGGTCAAATGAATTGACTTTTCAGAGGTTTTATAATAAAGCACTTATTGAACCCGGGGTGTTCGCCCATTCCGTTTCAAGTTCTGTTTCATAGCTTCCCTCTGGGCGATAGGAGTCGCTATTGTGTTTTAATTTTGTTTATTTTGTGAATTAAAGCATCAACATGTTAATCAGTACCATGTTTCAATGTATTGCTCGTTATTCACTCCTCCTGAGTCAACTGATGCAGTGTGAGACGCCTGGATTCGTATCTACGGCATGAAATCACAGAGCTTTGAAATCTTCACGGAATCACTCACGTGACTCCAAAGTAAAATAGTAAGATTAAACGAGAACTTACCAGTTTGAAGTTTGATCTTTATTTTATGAGGAGTTACGATGAGCGATTACGTGCCCACCACTCCCAACCCTCATATCGCAAAGGTCATCTGGTAGTTCTAGGTTTATAATCTTACTATGGTACTTCAATTATTGTTATTCTGTGATTCCACACCGCTGCTTTGAAGATTGGCGCGCATGCGGACTGGCGGGGTTCTTCACATAATCGCTCATCGTAACTCCTCATAAAATAAAGACTAAACGTCAAACTGGTAAGTTCTCATTTAATCTTACTATTTCACAGCACATTTAAAGCCAGCCTCCCTCCAAACCTTGCTTACAGAGCAAACAGATCACCACTACCCTCCACACTGCACTGAGCCATCTGAAACACCCGGGGAACCATGTAAGGATTCTTTTTATTGACTATAGCTCAGCTTTTAATACGATCATCGCTGACATACTAGTCAACAAGCTGTCGGACTTAGACTCCCCCCCTCTCACCTGCAATGGATAGAGGACTTCCTCACTAACCACCAACAAACAGTCAAAATGGGCCTCACTGCTCCTCCACCCTCACACTCAGCACTGGTTCTCCACTGGGCTGTGTGCTGAGTCCACTCCTCTACGCTCTGTACACTTACGACTGCACTCGCATCCACTCCACAAACTCCATTATTAAACTTGCGGATAACACCACGGTGGTCGGACTCATATCAGGTGGAGACGAGGCAGCGTACAGAGATGAGGTCCAGAAGCTGTCAGAGTGGTGTTCTGTGAACAACCTGGCACTCAACGTCAGCAAAACAAAGGGAATGGTCAATGGCTAGAGAAGGCACAGAACGGACCCTGCCCCGCTCTACATCAACGGGGACTGTGGAGAGGGTTTCCACCTTCAAATTCCAGGGAACGCACATCGCGGAGGACCCCTCCTGGTCTGCCAACACTTCAGCGGTGGTAAAAAAGACCCATCAGTGATTACACTTCCTGAGATTGCTAAGGAAGAACAGTTTAGAGGAGAAGCTGCTGGTGGCCTTCTACCGCTCCACCATCGAGAGTGTGCTGGCATATTGTATCACGGTGCAGTGTTGTATGCCGGCTGCTCAGCAGCAGACAGGAGAGCCCTGCAGAGAGTGATCAAAACTGCCCAGAAAATCATCGGCTGCCCTCTGCCTTCCCAGGAAGACATCTCCAGCTCTCAGTGCCTCTGTAGAGCCAGGGAAATAATCAATCCCATCCTGGACAGTTCCTGTTCAACCTCCTGCCCTCTGGTAGGCAGTACAGGTGCATCAAAAGCAGGACAAACAGACTCAAGAACAGTTTCTTTCCCTGGGCCATCAGAACTCTACATTCCTCAAATATCCACACGACATGAGAGATGCTGTCATCCATTCCACTATAAAACTCAGCTAATATTTCTTCTTTTTAAATTCTTTTAAAGTATTTATTACATTTTAGTGCAATATTCTCCCAGTGCGATGTTCTACCTAGGTGTGACAAATATAATTTATCTACTATTTCAGGCAGTTAAATTACGTATTGGATGTAACTGGATTTGTTTTTGTCTTGTTTTAACTTGTTTTAGTTGCACTGATCAGGAATAACTCCATTAATTCCATTGTATTTCTAAGTACAATGCCAATAAAGGCTTATTATTATTAACATCCTCGCAAATCTTTTCTGTACCCTTTCCAGCTTGATAACATCTTTCCTTTAACATGGTGCCCAGAACTGAACACAATACACTAAATCCAGTCTCACTAACAGTTATACAACTGCAACATAACCCCCCAACATCTATACTCATGACTTTGACTGATGAAGGCCAAAATGCCAAAAGCCTTTTTGACCATCCTATCTGCCTGTGACTTGACCTTCAAGGAACCATGCACCTGTACTCCTAGATTCTTCTGCTCTACAACACTCCCCAGAGGCCTACCTGTTACCTCCCAAAATGCAACACCTCACATTTCCCTGTATTAAATTTCATCAACCATTCCTCAGCCCACCTGGTCAAGCGATCAAGATCCTGCTGCAATTTTTCACAACCATCTTCAAATTCTGCAAAACCACCCACTTTTGTATCATCAGCAAACTTGCTAATCTTGCCATGTATGTTCTCATCCAAACCATTGATGTAGATGACAAAGAGTAACAGGCCCACTAGTGAACCCTGAGGCACACCACTAGCCACAGGCCTCCAGTCCAAGAAGCAACCTTCCACCTTCACCTTCTGCTTCCTTCCATGAAGCCAATTTTATATCCATTCAGCTACCTCACATTCTCTCCCTCAAAGTCCCATCTCCCTGCTCGCTACGTTAGCTCCACGATGGCCAGTAAGTTCTCTGAGGCTATCATAGCCACCACCGACATCTGCACTATTGAGACATCTCCCCTCCATCTCAGCACCGACGACCTCATTTATTTATTCAATACTACTTGCGCTTCCATTCTGGATTCTGTTGCTCCTCTTAAAATGTAAAAGCCTCAGCCTAAAGGCTGGCCTTGGCTCAATGACACCACCAGAGCCCTAAGAAGAGAATGCAGAAAATCAGAACGGAAGTACAAATCTGATAAGCTTCAAATTTCCTTTGAACTTCTAAGAAGCAATCTTCTCAAATACCAGGAAGCGGTAAAATCCGCAAGAACAAAATACATTTCCACCCTTATCTCCAAAAACGCTCATAACGTTTTCGCTTTTTAGCACCATCATTTGTCCTGCCCCCAGCACCAGCTTAACCGGGTCCCCGACTAAGTGCGAGGAATTTACTACATTTTTCACCAGCAAAGTAAAGAACATAAGAATGAATATTTCCCCTCCGACCCGTGACCTGGCTGTCTCATTGGTCTGTTCTTCAAAATTAGATTGTTTCCAACCCGTTACTCTACCCTCCCTTGTAAAACTGGTCACCACCATGAAACCTGCGACCTGCCCCTCGACACTGTCCCCTCTGCCCTCCTAAAGGATGTCATCATAACAGCCGGTCCCAGCATCCTCGCCATCTTCAACAGTTCTCTGGCCACTGGCACTGTACCTACCTGCTTCAAGCATGCGGTGGTCCAGCCACTCCTGAAAAAACCTAACCTCGACCATACTTTGCCAAGCAACTACAGACCATTTTCTAAACTGCCTTTCCTTTCAAAAGCCCTTGAAAAGGTAATTTTAAGTCAACTTATGCCTTACCTTCACCAAAATACTATCTTGAAAACTGTCCATTCAGATTTCAGGGCCCACCACAGCACAGAGTCTGCCTTGTTGAAGGTACATAATGACTCACTGCTCACCGTTGACTCCGGCGACTGTGCAATCCTGATCCTTCTTGTCCTCAGCGCAGCGTTTGATACTGTCGACCACACTATCCTAATTGACCGTCTCCGGTACGGGGTTGGTATTGATGGCGCTGCCCTGACCTGGCTCATCTCCTACCTCAAAGGTAGGAGTTTCTCTACTAACATAGGCAACTCTTTCTCTCCCCAGCTAGCCTCTGCTGTGGGGTTCCACAAGGTTCCATCCTTGGCCCCATTCTCTTCTCCCTGTATATGCTCCCCTTAGGCCAAGTCATTCAAAGGCACGGCATTTCACTCCATTGCTACGCAGATGCTACACAACTCTACCTCCCCCTGAAGCCCAAAAACCAATCAAATCTGCTTAACCTTACCCGCTGCCTCAAGGATATAAAGTGTTGGATGGCCCAGAACGTCCTCCAACTAAACGAGAGTAAGTCTGAGGTCATCCTTCTCGGCCCCTCGGACTCAATCAAAATGATAGCAGGCAGCCTTGGAGGCCTTACCCCACTACTCAAACCTCATGTCAAAAACCTTGGTGTGATATTTGACTCAGCATTGAATTTTGACAAACAAGTCAATGCCGTGGTAAAAGCTAGCTTCTTTCAGCTTCGGACGATAGCTAAAATAAAACAATTCCTCCAGTTTGATGACCTCGAAAAGATCATCCACACATTTATCTCCTCCCACCTCAATTACTGCAACTCCCTTTACACTGGCATCAGCCAATCTTCCCTGTCCCGCCTGCAACTGGGCCAAAACACCGCAGCGAGAAAAAGGGACCACATCACCCCGATCCTGGCCTCTCTCCACTGGCTCCCTGTGCGGTTCAGAATAAATTTCAAGAACCTCCTTTATGTCTACAAAGCCGTCAATGGGCTCGCCCCCACCTACATCAAACGTCTGGTCACCCACCACACCATCTGCAGGCCGACATGGGGTTGCGGAACATCCTGCGGTCTAGGCATAATCTCAGGGGCGACCGCGCTTTTGCGGTTGCTGCTCCTAGACTGTGGAACAGCATCCCTCTTCCCATCAGAACTGCCCCCTCCATCGACTCCTTTAAGTCGAGACTTAAAACTCATCTCTACTCCCAAGCCTTACTTGACGTCCTCTGAGTGAGGGCTGTATGTATGTAGTAATGTTTGTATTTAATCTATGAACCACTGTTTTACAACGTTAGTACCTCCATCAATGTAAAGCACTTTGGCCAACGAGAGTTGATTTTTTAAAATGTGCTATATAAATAAAAGTGACTTGACGTGACTTGACATTGCAATCTCAGGAGAATTGAATTGGCTACCTCTAATGCAATTTGGCTACCTCACCTATGTTTCCAAGCAATTTAATCTTCTAGACAAACCTCTTGGTGACCTCTTCAAAAAACATTGGAGGATTTTTTTGACGTGATTTTGCAAGCACAATTGCTGACTATCCCTAATCAGTCTGTGCCTATCCAAATGCACATAGACCCTGTTCCTAATTGTCTCCTCCACAGCTCACCGATATCGGGCTAGCTGATCCATAGTTTCCCAGCTTGTCCTTGCTGCACTTTTTCAATAATGGTGCATTAGCTGTCCTCCAGTTCTCCAAATCTTCACCTGTGGCTAAATATGATGCAAGTATATCTGTAAGGGCCTTTCCAATTTCCTCCCTAGTTTGCCAGAAGGATGTACTCTGTCATACCCTGGGGATTTATCCACCTTAATTCTCATTTGTCCACCTTTATGTGCTTTAAAAACGTCAGATCACTCACATATGATCTAAGATCTCACCTCCCATGCCTCCATTCTATAGCCTCCATGATTTATCCTCAATTAAAAAAAGTTTGGAAGTATTCATTTAATATCTCCCCATATCTTATGGTTCTAGACAGCAATGTTGATACTTAAGGAGACTATTCTTTCCCTCGCCTGCCCTTTATTCTTAATATGCCTGTAGAATGTCTTTGATGTTCCTTTACTGTGCCCGCCAGTTCCATTTCATGTCCTCGTTTTGCCCTTCTGATTACTTTCTTAAGTGTACTCTGAAACTTTTTATATTCATGGATAGTTCAGTTCACTATGGGTGCTCTAGTCAATATAAGGGAAGTTGAAATCTCCCAGGAAAACTATAATCATATTATTTTACAGCTTTCCTGTAGTCTTCCTACAAATCTGTTCCTCTAAATCACGCAGACTATTGGGAGATCTTTAATACAGTCCCATCAAAGAGATCATTCCCTTCCTTTTTATAAGGGACCATCACACATACCAACCTCCTTTCTATTGACTCCATTTCCACCTGACACTCGTAGCAAGGCCAGCAGCATAATCAAGGACGAGTTGCTCCCTCTTCTCCCATCTTCTCCCCTCTCCCAACAGGCAACAGGTATGGAAGTGTGAAAACGCACACCTCCAGATTCTTCCCAGGCAACTGAATCATCCAACCACACAACCAGAGAGCAGTGCTGAACTACTATCTACCTATTTGGTGATCCTCGGACTATCCTTGATCAGACTTGCTGGTTTTACCTTGCAGTAAACGTTATTCTATTATCATGTATCTATACACTGTAAATGGATCAATTGTATCATGTATCATGCCTCACTGGATGACCCCCCAAATAATGTCCTGATTTAAAGTGCAACCCCACCCCGTCTCCCTTACCTACAATTTGATCACATCTGTAGCATCCATGTCCTGGAATATTGAGCTGGTAGTCCTGCCCTTCTCTCAACCATATTTTTGTCATGGCTATAATATCCCGTTCCCCCATGTCAGTCTATGGCCTGTGTTTATCTGCTTTACCTAGTACGCCTCTAGCATTGAAAGAAATGCAGGTCCGAACTAGGAAAACTATGATGAAATGTCTTCAACCTGAAATTCCAAAGCGGTTTCTCTCTCCTTGGATGCTGTCTGACAGACTGAGACACGCCACTTGCCTTGACACACGACAATTCTCCTTCCAAGGCTTAATAAAACAAATGTTCATGAAACTAAATAGATCAGACTGGCATGAACTTAGAGCCAATAAAAACAAAGTTTCAGACGCTTTTGGATAATTGCATGCACTTGCAGATGGAAACAATTATTTATTCCATTTAAATCGAGAAAATGGAACCGCAGATATTGGTTTACAAATAATAACACAAAGTGCTGGACTAGCTCAGTGGGCCAGGCAGCTGAGTCTGTCCTCCAGAGATGCTGCCTGACCCACTGAGTTACAACACTACTCTGTGATTTGTTAAATTCCACTGAAGACTCCTGGCTTCTTAATAGAGTGTATAATGAGCTCCCTTTTGAGGAAATCTTTTCTGTTTAGATATTAGCAAAAAGGCCCAGTGTTCTATTCTAAGCATGTGTTGTTCCTTGCTCAGATGCTTGAGTGTTGCACTGCGAGATGGACAAAGAAATGACTACTAGTCTGGATTTAATTTACCCTAAACTTGTACTGCAGAGGCAACGTTTAAACTCTTCCTAAATGCCCCTCCACGATCTGGTAACACATGAATTTTCTGGGAAAAACACAAATCTGCCCCAAGACAGAAAATCAATTCTGATTTTGCCCCTGAAGCCAGAAGAGTAACAGCTGGCCTTCTGCAGCTTGCTCTAATGTTCACATATAATCTGCTTAATCAACGTGTGTTTTAGTTAAAAATAAACACAAGTGTAATTAAGTTTTATTCCATTTCTTAAAGTGATATCGTTTCCAGTAAAGCAGGTCTAAAGGACAGAAAGGATCATTTCACCCGACCAAAGGCACTTTTTTTCCATCATGCTTCATTCAGCTGCATGAGAAATGATGCAGGTATAGGTTTAGGTGTATTATTGTCAAGTGTACCAAGGTACAAAGAAAAGCTTTATTTTGCTTGCTATCCAAGCAGATCAGTTTAGTTTCATTTTATTTGGAGATACAGCACGGAAAAAGGCCCTTCAACCCACTGAGCAATTCCCATACACTAACACTATCCTATCACACTGGGGACAATTTACAATCACGAAGAGAACATACATACTCCATACACACAGCACCCATAGTCAGGATCGAACCTGGGTCTCTGGCGCTGTAAGGCAGCAACTCTACCGCTGCGCCACCGTGCTGCCCCATCAGATGATAATATACAAAAATACACTCAAGTTCAACCTGCGTACAAAAGTGGGAATGCTGAATAGCGTTCTCAGCATGGCAGTGCCAAAGTTCGAGACACAAAGTTCAATGTTCGCAACGAGGTAGAGGTGAATTGGACAGCATCCAAGCTTATAGAAGCCTGATAACAGAGGGAAAGAAACAGTTCCTGAATCTGGTGGTGCGTGCTTTCAAGCTTCTGTACCCTTTTCCCAATGCAATAGGGAGAAGAGGAAATAACCAGGGTGGGACAAGTCTTTGATTGTGTTGGATGCTTTTTGGAAGCTTCATGAGTGTAGATGGAGTCAACGGTGGGGAGTGATGGACTGTCCTACATCTATAACTCTCTGCAATTTGTTGTGGGTTTGGGCCAAGCTGTTCCCAAAACCAATCTTTGATGCAGCCCGGCAGTATGCTTTTTATGGTGCATCTGTAGAAGTTTGTAGGTCATTTGAAACATGCTGAAATTCATTAGTCTCCTCGGGTGTGCCTTCTTGGCTGTTGCATCGATGTGGTTGGTCCACGACAGATCATTGATAATATTAGTGCCAAGGAACTTGAAGCTCTTGATTATTCCCACTTCAGCACTTTTGATGCTGACTGGGCCATGTACATCTCCATGCTTCCTGAAGTCAATAACTAGCTCCGTCATCTTGCTGACATTGAGGGAGAGGTTGTTCTCCTGACACAATGTTCTCTATCTCCTTCCTGTACTCCGTCTCGTCAAGGACCATGTTCTGGCCCACCACACTGTGGTGCTCTCTGCAAAATGTGGATGGAGCAGAATTTGGCCACACTGTGGTGAGCACGTAGGGAGTACAGTTGTGGACTGCGAAAGCATCCATGCAGGGTTTCAGTGTTGAGAATTTTTGTGGAGGAGGTGTCTTGAAGCAAACACAAAGCACTTTCAAAATTAATCGAGACATTTCAATGTTTGAAGAAGCTACTTGCAGTGATTATGAGATGCCCCTCCAGCAGATGGCGCTCCAGAGCTTCTGTGAATTTGAACCACATCCATATTTAATCATAATAGATGCTCAGGCCACTGCCGGGCAAAACATTCGTAGTTTTATAGTTTACACTGTCACCCTATAGCAAATATTAATGAAAACAGAACATTCTGGAAACACTCAGCAGATCAGACAATGTCTAAACAAGGAAATAACGTTAACATTTCAGGTCAAAAATCAGCTGTTTCTCTTTCCATTCATGGTGTCTATATTAGTTGGGAGCTTCTAGAACTTTCTGTGTTTATTTCATATTTCTAGCATTTGCAATTTTTTGACGAGCAAAACATTTCTTTTATGATACAGGTTTAAAGTTCAAGAATAATTTTAATGTTTTGATATTCACTTCAAAAGGCTCCACCTGAAATCAACCTCATTCTGGTTCCTGCTCTCATTGAAATTATTCCTTTGTAACTGTTGCCCAAACCATGGATCACATTCTGTGTCTAATTAAATATATTTTCATGAAAATCATCTGCTCACGTGCAGGAATAATATTTTGCAGGTTAAAAATCCGTTATTTGAATGAGAAAATACTGGAACCACTCAGGCTGTCAGACAGCATCTGGGGAGAGAGAAACTATTCCAGCATTTCAGGTTTAAGAAAGAACTGCAGATGCTGGAAAAATCGAAGGTAGACAAAATTGCTGGAGAAACTCAGCGGGTGAGGCAGCATTTCAGGTTGATGATATATCATCCTACTTTTGATAGGTTTAGAGGGATATAGGCCAAACACAGGCAAATGGGACCAGTATAGATGGGACGGCATGGGCATGTTGGGCCAAAGGGCCTGTTTCTGTGCTATATGACTATGACCGCTCCCTCAATTCATCCCTTCCCACCTGAACCACCCCCTCTCCTGGCACTTTCCCTTGCAACCTCCCCTCTTGACTCCATCCAAGGACCCAAGCAGTCTTTCCAGGTGCGGCAGAAGTTCACCTGCACCTCCTCCAACCTCATCTATTGCATCCCCTGCTCTAGGTGTCAGCTGCTCTACATCTGTGAGACCAAGCGTAGGCTTGGTGATCGCTTCGTCCAACACCTCCGCTCGGTTTGCAATAACCAATCTGAACTCTTACGTTGTCCTGGTGGCTCAGCACTTCAACTCCCCCTCCCATTCTGAACCCGACCTTCCTGTCCTGGGCCTCCTCCATGGCCAGAGTGAGGCCACCGTAAATTGGAGCAGCAGCGCCTCATATTTCGCTTGTGTAGTTTACACCCCAGCGGTATGAACATTAACTTCTCCAATTTCAGGTAGTGTCTGCTTTCTCCTTCTTTCCCCTCCCCTTCCCAGCTCTCCCACAGCCATTGTCTCCGCCTCTTCCTTTCTTCTTCCCGCCCAACCCCCGCCCCACCCCCACATCAGTCTGAAGAAGGGTCTCGACCCGAAATGTCACCTATTTCCTACGCTCCATAGATGCTGCCTCACCCGCTGAGTTTCTCCAGCATTTTTGTCTACTCCCACTTTTCTACCTGTCTCTTATTCCACTCTCAACACTCCCTGTAATTCCTAATGTTCTTCAGATGTCTACAATGACCTCAAACTCCATGACATAATACAGGCCTGCATCTGTTATTGAACTCTTTGTTTCTCTGATGCTGCGTTCATTCATTTGCCAAACCCTTTGTACCTGATCTTCAGCAGCCTAATCTTCATTGTTTCATCATTCATTTTTCTTATACCCCTATCAATGTGAAACTTGTATTGACCTTATAAAAGTGCTAAATAAATACAAGATTAAATGTTATATAATACTTTATTCAGACCACTTTCTAAAAAGGACACAATATTTGTTATTTTCATGGAAAAATGTGCCTTTGGGAAATAACAGATCCCATATTAATGAAATAATATTTACACTGAAAATAGAAAGTATAATATTCAAAATAATATTGTCTTTGAAAAATAATTCCGAAATCTTATTCCATTTAAGAAATACAATTCTTCTACTACATTTCCACCGACATAAAATTAAGCAATTGCTACTGGATAGAATAGCTGAGGCAAATATCAGAGATATTTTTCGGGAAGCCAGATAATGACATGAGAAAAGAAAGGACCAAGAGTTTGTTTTCACAGGTGGGAATGTTTCCAAAGACTGAAGTATAATGAAATTTATGGGTTGTGGGCTCTGGGGATCTGAACTGAAGGGGAACCAAGGTGGCAACACACATAGATAGAGTGGTAAAGAAAGCATATGACATGCTTGCTTTCATCAGTCGGGGCATTGAGAACGAGAGTCAGGAAGTCATGATGCAACTCTATAGGACTTTGGTGATGCCGCATTTGGAGTATGTTGTGTGATTCTGGTCATCCCATTACAGGAAGGATGTGGAGGCTTTGGAAAGGGTGCAGAGGAGGTTTACCAGAATATTGCCTGGATTAGGGAATATTAGTTACAGAAAGAGGCTGGACAGGGATTGTTCAACTGGGATTGTTTTCTCTGGCACACCAGAGGTTGTGGGGAGAGCTGATAGAAGTACATAGATTTACGAGAAGCATACATAGGGCAGGCAGTCAGAATTTGTTTCCTTGGATGGAAGCATCAAATACTCAAGGGCATAGCTTTAAAGTTTAAAGGACATGTGTAGGGCAAGTTTTTTACACAAAGGGCGGTGAGTGCTTGGAATATGCTGTCGGGAATGGCGGGTGAACCGGGTACATCAGTGGTATTTAAAAGCCTTTGGATAAACATATGGATATTCAAGGAATGGAAGGATATAGGTTATGTGCTGTTGCATAACAGATGGTCTTGGTATCATGTGTAGGAAGGAACTGCAAATGCTGGTTTAAACCAAAGAGAGACACAAAATGCTGGAGTAACCCAGCGGGTCAGACAACATTTGTGGAAAAAAGGAATTGGTCTTCAGTCTAAAGAAGGGTCTTGACACAAAAAAACCTAGTTCTGTTCTGGAGAGATACTCCAGCTTTTTGTGTCCAACTTTGATCTTGGTATCATGTTGAGCACAGATATTGTGGGCTGAAGGAACTGTCCTTGTCCTGTACTTGTCTAAGCTCTATGTCCTATATTGAATCGCAGGGCACACTTGAGAGCTTGGGTGGCCTACTCCTGCTCCTATCCTCTAGTGTTCTGTATTGATAGGATTAGGTGAAGAAGGTTAGAAGAAGGTACAGCAATGAGACCTACAAGAATCCCTTGGGTGATTGGTCAGTTCAGATGTCGTGCATGTCATGCAATGAGCAAAAATGTTTCTTTAAAGTCAAAGGAAATGCCTATTAGAAAAATGAGGACATATTTATGGACACATTTTCCCCTTTATCAGGCCTCAGCTGAGGTTTGGGAATGGAATGTGCATTAACAACCTGACAAAGAGTTTGCTGTTGGTCAGAATGTTTAAGAAGGAACTGCGGATGCTGGAAAATCGATGGTAGTCAAAAATGCTGGAGAAACTCAGCGGGTGAGGCAGCATCTATTGAGCGAAGGAAATAGGCAACGTTTCGGGCTGAAACCCTTCTTCAGACTGATGTGAGGGTGGGGTGGGGGAGGCGGGAAGAAGAAAGGAGGAGGTGGAGCCAGTGGGTTGAGGGAGAGCTGAGAAGGGGAGGAGAAAACAGGGACTATTTGAAATTGGATGTCAATGTTCATACCGCTGGGGTGCAGACTGCCCAAGTGAAATATGAGGCGCTGCTCCTCCAATTTACAGTGGTCCTCACTCTGGCCATGGAGGAGGCCCAGGAGAGAAAGGTCGGATTCGGAATGGGAGGGGGAGTTGAAGTGCTGAGCCACCGGGAGATCAGGTTGTCATGTACATCAATGATCTAGATGATGGGGTGGAAAATTGGATAAGTAAGTATGCAGATGATACTAAGATAGGTGGTGCTGTGGATAATGAAGTAGATTTTCAAAGTCTACAGAGAGATTTGGGACATTTGGAAGAGTGGGCTGAAAGATGGCAGATGGAGTTTAATGCTGATAAGTGTGAGGTGCTACATCTTGGCAGGACAAATCAAAATAGGACATACATGGTAAATGGTAGGGAATTGAGGAATGCTGTGGAACAGAGGGATCTAGGAATAACTGTGCATAGTTCCCTGAAGGTGGAATCACATGTAGATAGGGTGGTAAAGAAAGCTTTTGGTGTACTGGCCTTTATAAATCAGAGCATTGAATATAGGAGTAGGGAAGTAATGTTAAAATTGTACAAGGCATTAGTGAGACCAATTCTGGAGTATGGTGTACAATTTTGGTCGCCTAATTATAGGAAGGATGTCAACAAATAGAGAGAGTTCAGAGGAGATTTACTAGAATGTTGCCTGGGTTCCAGCAACTAAGTTACAGAGAAAGGTTGAACAAGTTAGGTCTTTATTCTTTGGAGCGCAGAAGGTTAAGGGGGGACTTGATTGAGGTCTTTAAAATGATGAAAGGGATAGACAGAGTTGACGCGGATAAGCTTTTCCCATTGAGGGTTGGGAAGATTCAAACAAGAGGGCATGACATGAGAATTAAGGGACAGAAGTTTAGGGGTAACGTGAGGGGGAGCTTCTTTACTCAGAGAGTGGTGGCTGTGTGGAATGATCTTCTAGCAGAAGTGGTGGAGGCAGGATCGATTTTAACATTTAACAGTAAAGTGGATAGGTATATGGACGGGAAGGGAATGGAGGGGTATGGTCTGAGTGCAGGTAGATGGGACTAGGGGAAAATAAATGGTCGGCACGGACTGGAAAGGCCGAGAAGGCCTGTTTCCGTGCTGTAATTGTTATATGGTTTATATGGTTTATTAGGTTGGTTATTGCGAACTGAGCAGAGGTGTTTGGTGAAGCGATCGCCAAGCCTACGCTTGGTCTCACCGATTTAGAGCAGCCTACACCTAGAGCAGTGGATGCAATGGATGAGGTTGGAGGAGGTGCAGGTGATACACCGTAGAACCAACCAAGCCCCGTCTACTGATACTCTCCTCTGCCTAGCGGAGCTGGTCCTTATCCTTAATAACTTTTCATTTGACTCTTCCCATTTCCTTCAAATACAAGGCATAGCTATGGTCATGCGCATGGGCCCTAGCTATACCTGCCTCTTTGGAGGGTACGTCGAACGATCCTTGTTCAAGGCCCAGGAGCCGTTGCCGAGGCCCAGGAGCCGTTGGTGAGGGAGGAGCGACGTCCGAGCGGTGAGTGTAAAAACCCAGCGCGGGCTTTGTTTTTTCAGAGGCCCAGGTTGTTCTAAATCTGTAAAGTTCCATTCAATTAACTGGGCTTGAGGAAGCCGCTGATTGGTGGACTAGTGTACGCAGCTGATTGGCAGTCAGATTCCAGCAGTTTGCAGTGTACTGTACTTTGTGTTGTATATTGTATTTTGTGTTGTATCCAGGGTAAGCGAAGTATGAGTGCCAGGGCAGTGTACTGTTGTGGATGTCAGATGTGGGAGGTCAGGGAAGCTGATAGCCCTCCAGACGTCCACATCTGTGGCAGGTGCGTCGAGATTGGGCTCCTAAAGACTGTGTTAGGAACCTGGAGCAGCAGCTCGATGACCTCGGTCTGGTCAGGGAGAGTGAGGAGGTCATAGAGAAGAGTTACAGGGAGGTAGTCTCTCCAAAACCACAGGAGGCAGACACGTGGGTCACGGTTAGGAGAGGCAAGGGGCAGAGGCAGGGACTAGAGAGTACCCCGGTGGCTGTACACCTTGAAAATAAGTACTCCTGTTTGACTGCTGTTGGGGGGGACAGCCTACCTGGGGGTAGCAACAGCGGCCGGGCCGGCCCTGTTGCTCAGAAGGGTAAGGAAAAGAAGAGGAGGGCATTAGTAATAGGGGACTCCATAGTTCGGAGGTCATATTGGTGATTCTGTGGATGCAGTCCGGAGACGTGGATGGTTGTTTGCCTCCCTGGTGCCAGGGTCTGGGATGTGTCTGAATGTGTCCAAGATATCCTGAAAAGGGAGGGAGCCTGAGGTCATGGTGCATATTGGTACCAATGACATAGGTAAAAAAAGAGAAGAGGTCCTGAATGGAGAATTTAGGGAGTTAGGAAGAGAGCTATGGAAAAGGATGGCAAAGGTAACAATCTCAGGACTACTTCCTGTGCCACGCGACAGTGAGAGTAGGAATGGAGCAAGGTGAAGGATAAATGTCTGGCTGAAGGACTGGTGCAGAGGGCAGGGATTCAAGTTTCTGGATCATTGGAACCTCTTTTGGGGAAGGAGTGACCTGTATAAAAAGGACGGGTTGCACTTGAACCCGAGGGGGACCAATATCCTGGCGGGGAAATTTGCAAAGGCTACTGGGGGGACTTTAAACTAGAATGGTTGGGGGGAGGGACTCAAAAAGAGAAAGCTAATAGACAGGGTCTGAGGCAAGAGGCAATGAAGGGAAGCACACAGACCCAACATGTAGAGGGGAAAGAAGAAAAAAATAATAAACAGAGAATAAGAGGTGGTGGGTTTCTTAAATGTGTGAGCAGAGAGAAAGAGGGGTATAAAATGAGGGTAGAAGCAATCGGTAGCAAGGTGAAAATGAATAGTGGCAGGCAGACAAATCCAGGGCAAAAATCAAAAGGGGCCACTTGTCAATATAATTGTATAAGGAGTAAGAGCATTGTAAAAACAAGCCTGAAAGCTTTGTGTCTCAATGCGAGGAGCATTCGTAATAAGGTGGACGAGTTGAATGTGCAGAAAGCTATTTATGACTATACTATAGTACGGAAACACGGAGACATGGCTCCAGGGGGACGAAGGCTGGGAGCTGAACATCCAGGGATATTCAATATTCAGGAGGGATAGACAGAAAGGAAAAGGAGGTGGGGTAGCGTTGCTGGTGAGAGAGGAGATTAATGCAATAGAAAGGAAGGACATCAGCTTGGAGGATGTGGAATCGATATGGGTCGAGCTGCGAAACACTAAGGGGCAGAAAACGCTAGTGGGAGTTGTGTACAGGCCACCTAACAGAAGGAGTGGAGTTGGGGATGGCATCAAACAGGAAATTAGAAATGCGTGCAACAAAGGTAAAACAGTTATAATGGGTGACTTCAATCTACATATAGACTGGGTGAATCAAATTGGCAGGGGTGCTGGGAAAAGGATTTATTGGAATATATGCAGGATAGTTTTCTAAACAAACATGTAGAGGAACCAACGAGAGAGCAGGCTATTCTAGACTCGGTATTGAGTAATGAGGAAGGGTTAGTTAGCAGTCTTGTTGTGCGTGGCCCCTTGGGCAAGAGTGACCATAATATGGTTGAGCTCTTCATTAGGATGGAGAGTGACATAATTACGTCAGAAAAAAGGGTTCTGAACTTAAACAAAGGTAACTTTGAAGGTATGAGATGTGAATTGGCCAAGATAGACTGGCAAGTGATTCTTAAAGGGTTGACAGTGGATGTGCAATGGAAGGTATTTAAAGACGGCATGGATGAACTTCAACAATTGTTCATCCCAGTTTGGCAAAAGAATAAATCAGGAAAGGTAGTGCATCCATGGATAACAAGGGAAATCAGGGAGAGTATAAAAACAAAAGATGAAGCATACAAATTAGCCAGAAAAAGCAGCCTACCAGAGGACTGGGAGAAATTCAGAGTCCAGCAGAGGAGGACAAAGAGCTTAATTAGGAAAGCGAAAATAGATTAAGAAAGAAAACTGGCAGGGAACATAAAAACTGTAAAAGGACATGGCAGACCAATTGAATAACTACTTTGGTTCTGTCTTCAATAAGGAAGACATAAATAATCTGCCGGAAATAGCAGGGGTCAAATAAGATGGAGGAAGTGAGTGAAATCCAGGTTAGCCGGGAAGTGGTGTTGGGTAAATTGAATGGATTAAAGGCCGATAAATCCCCATGGCCAGATAGGCTGCATCCCAGAGTACTCAAGGAAGTAGCCACAGAAATAGTGGATGCATTAGTGATAATTTTTCAAAACTCTTTAGATTTTGGAGTAGTTCCTGAGGATTGGAGGGTAGCAAATGTAACTCCACTTTTTAAAAAAGGAGGGAGAGAGAAAACGGGGAATTACAGACCAGTTAGTCTAACATCGGTAATGGGGAAACTGCTAGAGTCAGTTATTAAAGATGGGATAGCAGCACATTTGGAAAGTGGTGAAATCATTGGACAAAGTCAGCATGGATTTACGAAAGGTAAATCATGTCTGGCGAGTCTTATAGAATTTTTCGAGGATGTAACTAGTAGAGTGGATAAGGGAGAACCAGTGGAAGTGTTATATCTAGACTTTCAGAAGGCTTTCGACAAGGCCCCACAGAAGAGATTAGTATACAAATTTAAAGCACACGGTATTGGGTGTTCTGTATTGATGTTGATAGAGAACTGGCTAGCAGACAGGAAGCAAAGGGTAGGAGTAAACAGGTCCTTTTCAGAATGGCAGGCAGTGACTAGTGGGGTACCGCAAGGCTCAGTGCTGGGACCCCAGCTATTTACAATATACATTAATGATTTGGACAAGGGAATTGAATGCAACATCTCCAAGTTTGCGGATGTCACTAAGCTGGGGGGTAGTATTAGGTGTGAGGAGGATGCTAGGATGCTGCAAGGTGACTTGGATAGGCTGAGTGAATGGGCAAATGCATGACAGATGCAGTATAATTCAATTCAATTCAAGTTTAATGTCATTGCACAAATACAAGTATAGGTACAACGAAATGCAGTTTAGCGTCATTCGTAGTGATAGCGATATAAAAAAATAAATACAGAGTGTAGTGATAGCAGTACGGAAATAAATAAATATAGGGTACAGACAAGTCTATCAGCTGGGCTCCGAGTTCAGCAGTCTGATGGTGTAGTTGAAGAAGCTGTTCTTCGTCCTACTGGTGCGGGACCTGAGGCTCCTGTACCGCCTCCCTGATGGGAGGAGGGCAAACAGTCCATGGTTAGGGTGTGAGGGGTCCTTGATGATCTTCCCGGCCCGCTTCAGGCACCGTTTTCGGTGGAGGGCATCCATGGCAGGGAGCGGGGCACCGATGATGTACTGGGCGGTTTTCACCACCCGTTGTAGTGCCTTCCTGTCTGCCACGGTGCAACTGCTGTACCATACCGTAAAGCAGGTGGTCAGGATGCTTTCAATGGTGCAGCGGTAGAAGTTCGTCAGAATCCGGGGGGACAGGTGGGCTTTTTTGAGCCTCCTCAGAAAGTAAAGGCGCTGCTGTGCCTTTTTGATCAGCTTTGAGGTGTTGAGGGACCAGGACAGATCCTCCGAGATGTGTACCCCGAGGAATTTGTAGTTGGAGACCCTCTCCACCTCAGTCCCGTTTATATGGATGGGGGTGTGTCTGCCCCCTCTGTTCTTCCGAAAGTCAACAATTATTTCCTTCGTCTTCTGGGAGTTGAGGACGAGGTTATTGTTGGCACACCAGGTGGCCAGGTGCTGGACCTCCTCCCTGTAGGCTGATTCGTCATTATCACTAATCAGTCCTACCACCGTGGTGTCATCGGCAAATTTTATAATGGCTTTGGAGCCATACTTGGGGATGCAGTCATGCGTGAAGAGGGAGTAGAGGAGAGGGCTGAGCACACAGCCCTGTGGCACGCCGGTGTTCAGTGTTATAGTGGAGGAGGTGAGGTTGTTGACCCTAACAGACTGTGGTCTGTTAGTGAGGAAATCCAGTGTCCAATTGCAGAGGGAGGTGGAGATGCCAAGACCGCTAAGTTTGGTGATCAAGCTAGCGGGTATGACAGTGTTAAAGGCGGAGCTGAAGTCAATAAACAGCAGCCTGATGTAGGTGTTGTTGCTGTCCAGGTGGGTCAGGGCAGAGTGTAGGGCCGCCGATATGGCGTCCTCTGTAGACCTGTTTGTCCGGTAGGCAAATTGGTGGGAGTCCAATGTGGGGGGGAGGCTGGCTTTGAGGTGAGCCAAGATCAGCCGCTCAAAGCACTTAGCGATGACAGGGGTGAGTGCCACTGGCTGGTAGTCGTTGAGGCTCCCTGTCGCTGAGTGTTTGGGCACTGGCACAATGGTAGATGTCTTGAGGCAAGTGGGGACGACACCCTGGGCCAGTGACAGATTGAAAATGTCAGTGAGGACCAGGGATAGTTGTCCAGCACATGCCCTGAGCACCCGCCCGGGGATGCCATCGGGGCCGGCAGCTTTGTGCTCATTCACCTTGCTCAGTGCGTCTTGTACAGCAGAGGTGGAGAGACTGAGGGGTTGTTCATTCGGGGGTGGAGCAACTTTAATGGCTGGAGTTTTGTTGTCCCGGTCAAAGCGAGCATAGAAGTGGTTTAGCTCGTTAGGGAGGGAGGCGTTGTCTGGGGGGGGGGTGTTGATTTTATGGTAGTCGGCCATGGACTTAATACCTTGCCACATGCGCCTAGGGTCGGAGTTGTCTCGGAAATGCTCCTCAATCCGCTGTTTGTGATTGAGTTTAGCATTCCTAATTCCCTTTTTCAGATTGGCCCTGGATGAGCTGTATCCCTCAGCGTCGCCAGATTTAAAAGCGGTGTCTCGAGCCTTCAGCAGGAGTCTGACCTCCCTGCTCATCCACGGCTTCTGATTAGGGAAGGTCTTTATCACTTTATGGGTGGTGACGTTATCAGTGCAGAATTTTATGTAGTCCAGAACGGTTGAGGTGTATGAATTTATGTCCACATGGGAGTTAAAGGTGGCCTGGGTGGCAAACACACTCCAGTCTGTTTGCTGAAACTGTTCCTGTAAGACAGAGACAGCCCCCTCAGGCCAGACCTTCACTGTCCTCACGGTAGGTTTCACACATCTGATCAGAGGTGTGTATTTGGGGAGCAGGAACAGAGAGAGGTGATCAGACTGTCCCAGGTGGGGGAGGGGAAGGGCTTTGTATGCTTCAGTAATATTAGTATATACAAGGTCCAAAATATTATTACCTCTGGTTGGGCAGGAGACATGTTGGTGGAATCTGGGGAGCACAGTTTTTAGGTTGGAGTGGTTAAAATCGCCAGCAACAATAAAAGCCCCCTCTGGGTGGGCAGTTAGTTGTTTGCTGATAGCAGCTTGCAGCTCTTCCATTGCAAGCCTGGCATTAGCGTCCGGGGGTACATAGACTGCAGTGATGACAGTCGATGTAAATTCCCTGGGCAGATAGAAGGGCCTGCACTTTAACATCAGGTATTCCAGGTCAGCAGAGCAGTGGCTACCAATCCTGACAGCGTCTGTGCACCATGAGTTGTTCACATAGATGCACAGTCCGCCACCCTTGGTCTTACCGGATTCCTCCGCAGATCTGTCGGCCCTGAAGACAGTGCGCCCCTCCAGCTCGACGGCGTTGTCCGGAATGCTGTCGGTGAGCCATGTCTCGGTGAAGACCATGGCGTTGCAGTCGGCGATCCGTCTGTGTGTGGTGATGCGCAGCCGAAGTTCGTCGGTTTTACTCACCAGGGACCGGACATTCGCGAGGAAGATGCTGGGCAGAGCTGGCTGGTGCGGGTCTGATCTCAGCCTAGCCCGGTGGCCTCCGCGTTTCCCACGTCGTTGTTTGCGGTCCCTGCGCCGCCTCCGGACCCTTCCTGTCGGGAGAGCGGGTCCGCTAGACCACGGTGTCCTGGTGATCTCCGGCGGCAGTTTAAAGTTGTGGCTTCTGGTGCCCGTTCCGAAGAGACGGCCGAGCTCCAGTAGCTCCTGACGGCCGTACAGAGTCTTCGCTCGAGTGCTCCGGGCGAAAACTAAGGTAAGTGTGAGTAGGAATAATGTGGATAAATGTGAGGTTATCCACTTTGGTGGCAAAAACAGGAGGGTAGACTATTATCTGAATGGTGGCAGATTAGGTAAGGGGGAGATGCAACGAGACCTGGGTGTCATGGTACACCAGTCATTGAAAGTAGGCATGCAGGTGCAGCAGGCAGTGAAGAAAGCAAATGGTATGTTAGCATTCATAACGAAAGGGAATGAGTATAGGAGCAGGGAGGTTCTACTGCAGTTGTACAGGGTTTTGGTGAGACCACACCTGGAGTATTGCGTACAGTTTTGGTCTTTAAATCTGAGGAGAGACATTCTTGCCATAAAGGGGGTACAGAGAATGTTCACCAGACTGATTCCTGGGATGTCAGGACTTTCATATGAGGAAAGACTGGATAGACTTGGCTTGTACTCGCTAGAATTTAGAAGACTGAGGGGGGATCTTATAGAAACTTACAAAATTCTTAAGGGGGTTGGACAAGCTAGATGCTGGAAGATTGTTCCCGATGTTGGGGAGGTCCAGAACAAAGGGTCACAGTCTAAGTATAAGGGGGAATTCCTTTACGACCGAGATGAGGAAAACATTTTTCACACAGAGAGTGGTGAGTCTCTGGAGTTCACCTGCATCTCCTCCAACCTCATCTATTGACACCACTGCTCTAGATGTCATCGGTGAGACCAAGCGTAGGCTTGGCGAATAGTTTTGACCCGAAACTTTGCCTATTTCCTTCGCTCCATAGATGCTGCGTACCCGCTGAGTTTCTACAGCATGTTTGTCTACCTGCTGTTTGTCAGAAACAGTCTTGATGCCAATTATCCAATCTTAAATATGGCTAAAGTCAAATCGGTCAACTATTTTTAATCTCTTGTATTCCGTGTTACCTGATGAACCGGCACGATTGAAATGTATCAAACGACAAAGATCACATATTTAACTTTCCAAAAGTATCTTTCTTCCTAAATGTTCCCAGGATTTATTTACTTTAGTTTAGTTTAGTTAGGAGGTACAGCGTGGAAACAGGCCCTTTGCACGAATCCGCACTGACCAGCACATTACACTATCCTACACACACTAGGGACAATTTACATTTATTCCATGCCAATATACCTGTACATCGTTGGAGTGTGGGAGGAAAACGAAGATCTCGGAGAAAACCCACATGGGTCACGGGGAGAACGTACCCCGTGCAGTTGTTCTGTCATATTTGAAAAACATTTCTGGTTCTTTGATTTAGAGGCATGGAGTCACACAACCCAGAAACACATTCCTCAGTCCATTCCATCGATTCCCACTGAAATGCCCCAAAAATGCTAGTCTCATTTGCTTGTGCTGTCTCACTTTAAACCTTTCCTGACCATACCTGTCCAAGTGTCATTTAAATGTTCTTATCGCACCTGCCTCAACTACCTCCTCTGCAAGCTTGTTGCATCTACCCACAACACTCTAAGTGCAAAAGTTGCCCCTCAGGTTCCTTCGATTTAAACCAGCATCTGCAGTTTTTTCCTACCCACCCTATTAATTACTGGATTATCTCTGCTTCAAACAATACAACGCTGGAGATATTCAGCATGCCTGGCAGCATCTTTTTATTATTATTATTATTATTAACATTATATTTATGGGCGCCTTTCAAAGACTCTCAAGAATTATTACAACATTTAATGAGCAGATTACAAAACATACAAGCGGAATAAAACAAAAACCAAAAAAAATAGTAGGGACACCAACAACACAAAATTTAATTCTTGGGGCAAAAACAGAACCATGGTTTTGGGCCAATGTCCCTTTGTTGGAATCTGATCTGACAAGTTGTTACAATGCATTTGTGGGTCATATGGACTACAGCAAGGATGCTCCAGTGATGGAGGGAATTGAAGGACTGGAAAGTACTTGCCTCTGACTGGCAGTTCTGTAGAGAACAAACATGCAAAGTTAAGTTGGTCAAGAGGTCATAAGTGATAGGAGCAGAATTAGGCCATTCAGCCAATCAAGTCTAATCCGCCATTCAATCATGGCTATTTTATCTCTCCCTCCTAACCCCATTCTTGCCTTCTCCCCATAACCCCTGACACCCGTACTAATCAAGAATCTATCTACAGTATCTCTGCTTTAAAAATATCAATTGATTTGGCCTCCACAAAAAAATTCCACCCTCTGACTAAAGAAATTCCTCCTCAGTTCCTTCCTAAAGGAACTTCCTTTAATTCTGAGGCTATGACCTCTTGCCTATTTGAGATAGTTGCCAAATCTGCGCACTGAATCTTCTGTCACTTTGCTGATAACTGAAAGTAGACCAGTGGCATGGTTGAGAAATAATCAGTCAAAGTATCCTTTATTGTAATTCAGACCTTTCAGTCTGAACAAAATTTCATGCCTTGCAGTCATAACATAGAATAAAATAGCAAAACACACAATTAACACAGTTTAACATCCACTACAGTGAGTCTACCAGGCACCTCCTCACTGTGATGGAAGGCAAAAGTCTTAAAGTCCTTGTCTCTTCCCTCCTTGTTCTCCCTCTGCGTTGAGGCGATCCAGCTTCCGATGTTGGGACCCCGCCGGGTGATGGTAAGTCCCGCGGCCGAATCTGTGCTCCTCGAACGGGCCAGTTCAAACTCCGCGGCCCGGGGCAGACGAAGCTGCCACCCTCCAGTCCAGTGGACGAAGCTGTTGCCGTGGAAACTCCGGAGAACCGGTCACCAACCTGGGACCTGCGAGCTCCTGACGTTGTCGTCCACTGGCCCCGCGGCGGAGTCCACTGGGCCCGCGGCCGAGCCTCCGAGGCTCCGAAGTCCGGTCGGAGGTCGGGTCGCAACGCTACCACAGCCCCAAAGACAGCCAGCCCCGCACTGGTAAGTCCTGGCTCTGCTTCCGGAGCCTCGAGGTCGGTGCCAGTTGGAGGCCACCAGCTCCACGATTAGGCCTCAGCGCAGACGGAGATGGGGACGGGGAATATGATAAGAAAAGGTCGCATACCCCCGAAGGAAGAGAGTAATAACAAGTTTCTCCCACCTCCCCACACACATACACAACTAAAATAAACTGAATAAACTAAAACAACAGGACAAAAGAAAACAAAAAAAAGAAAAGACAAACGTACTGTGGGCGAGCTGCAGCTGCAGGGCAGCGCCGACACTCCCGGACTATTTCACAGTAAATAAAGAGCTCCAGAAACTCACATGGTCAGGCAGTATCTATGGAGGGAAATGGACAGATGATGATTCCAGATAGACCTGAAATGTCATCTGTGTGTTTCTCTCCATAGATGCTGCCTGCTTTCTCCAGCACTTTGTTTCTTTGCTCAAGATTCTAGCATCTGCAGTTCAATGTGTATCTTGTATAGTGGTTGTATAGTAGCCAAACTGGATTTGTCCATAGTTTTGTATATGGGACATACCTGGATGTTTTCATATTCTCAGTGGAGGAGTTTGGCTGCAGATGCAGACAGTTGTGGAGGACACGTCTTCCTGCAACACAGCTGGAGCATTAATGGATCTACATGCTCAGCATTTCTGGATGTCATGTGAAGTGAATCAACTATGGATTATTGTGTTTATTCTTATTAACGTGTTACTGGATACTCAGGCTCCATTATAATTTAGGCTCTATTTGCTAAAGGCTCCATCATAATTTAGGCTGTGATTGCACAAAATATCATGCAGCTTGGATGGGCATGGGGAACCCTAACCAAAGGTGGGAGTTATTCATTGGACACCTACAGCAACTTTCAGCCAAATTCACCAATGAATGAATGGTGAATGAAGTGACGTTGATGGGGTTGGTAAGAAGAATAGCTTCAGAATTAAAGGACGTTCTTTTAGGAAGGAGATGAGGAGAAATGTCTTTAGTCAGAGGGTGTGGAGGCCAAGTCAGTGGATATTTTTAAGGCAGAGATAGATAAATTCTTGATTAGTATGGGTGTTAGCGGTTATGGGGAGAAGGCAGGAGAATGGGGTTAAGAGGCAGAGATAGATCAGCCATGGTTGAATGGCGGAGTGGACTTGATGGGTCGAATGGCCTAATTCTATTCCTATTCCTTATGTCCTTAATAATGTTGGCTAGAATGGTAAAATCCCCCTCTAATTTGAAAAGCTGCTGTTGGAACTTTTACGATGAGCTGAACAAGCAATTGGAGGCTTGTTTAACATCCCAGCAAAGAGTGACGAGGTAACACTTGGTTAGAATGCAATGAAGCATCAGTTTGGATTCAGATGCTCAGATCCTGTCAACTTGCGGTGTGTATTTGAACCTTCCTACTCCGAGGAAAGGAGCCAAGTTACCACTTCTTTAGTGATAATACATGCAAACATTTTTACAACTATAATACGTGGCTTGAATAGTATAAATGGTGGTAAAGTACTCCAAGCATGACAGATAAAACTATATGAAATGTTGACTCATCAATTGTCCTTTCTTTTCTAAAGCACATTTTAAAACAACACTGCAGTTGTAAGCAATGATAAAGTACTAAAACATTTGCCATTGACATCTGCTCCTTGTTAAAAAAGACCTTCAGGGACTTCATCTGTTTTTACTTACTTGATGGTATCATTGCCGGCAGTCACAGAGGGAAGTTATTAAAGCTTATGCTACACATGAAATATGTTTTCTGTCTGTTTGGCACATGGTCATCTCTAGAATGCTGTGCTGCACACAATTGCAGAATATTACAATCTGCGTGCATGCATGCATCAACTCCCTCATTCATTATCGTGATTTATTTTTTATAACAGCTAATTTTACTTATTTGCTCACATTTCTCCTTTATATCTATGTTAATTGATCTCAATTATCCCTAACTGGACAACTATAATTAGTTTAAATTGAACTATAAGTCAGTGAAACCACCGTACAGATAAAAGCACCATGTCAATGTTGAGCTACCAAAATAATGACTGATTTTTTACTGGTTTTAGACATGACAGAGTCCCAATGCAAGTGGCAGTTGTGACACTTCCTTACCTCATACTGAATTGGAGCATCTGCTGCTTATTGGACTGATCTTCATGTTCGTTTTAGGTCCCATAGATTTGCAATTTGAAACTGGTTGAAGACATAGAAACATAGAAACATAGAAATTAGGTGCAGGAGTAGGCCATTCGGCCCTTCGAGCCTGCACCGCCATTCAATATGATCATGGCTGATCATCCAACTCAGTATCCCTTACCTGCCTTCTCTCCATACCCTCTGATTCCCTTAGCCACAAGGGCCATATCTACCTCCCTCTTAAATATAGCCAATGAACTGGCCTCAACCACCATCTGTGGCAGAGAGTTCCAGAGACCCACCACTCTCTGTGTGAAAAAAGTCCTTCTCATCTCGGTCCTAAAGGATTTCCCCCTTATCCTTAAGCTGTGACCCCTTGTCCTGGATGTCCCCAACATCGGGAACAATCTTCCTGCATCTAGCCTGTCCAACCCCTTAAGAATTTTGTAAGTTTCTATAAGATCCCCTCTCAATCTCCTAAATTCTAGAGAGTATAAACCAGTCTTTCTTCATAAGACAGTCCTGACATCCCAGGAATCAGTCTGGTGAACCTTCTCTGCACTCCCTCTATGGCAATAATGTCCTTCCATTTTAATACCAACTGGTTGATTTTTTAAAAGTTTTGTTTTAGTGGCACAGCACGGAAATGAGCCCTTCATCCCACCAAGTCCATGCTGACCATTGAACACCCGTCAATGTGATCTCCCTTTCTCATCCATTCCCTACACACTGGGAGCAATTTACAGAGGCCGATTAATGTACAAACTTGCAATTCCCCACAATGTAGAAACCTGCACAGTCACAGGAAGAACATATAAACTCTTATAAAGGATTGAACCCGGGTCTCTGGCACAGTGAGGCAGCAACTTTACCGCTGCACCACTGTGCCGCCACAGTTAAAAGAGTCTTTAAATTTATGGTTTTAAAGCACATTAAGGTGGATAAATCCACAGGGCTTGGCCAAGGATATCCTGAGACCATTGAAAATGCTGGGGAGTGCCCTTGCTGAGATAATTGCATCATCTTCAGCTACAGGTGATGTCCCGACTGAAGGTGGCTGCTACCATAGTATTATTGTCAAGGAGATCAAGGACAAGCCACAGGCTGGTGAGCCTGACGTCAGTGATGGCAAGTTCATAGGACAGAAACTACTTGCATTTGGATAGGCATGGATGGATTAGATATAGTTAGCGTGGCTTTGTGCAACATAAATCATGTCTCACAAATCTGAGACTGTTCTGAAGAGGTCACCAAGAAGATTGATGAGGGCAGAATAGTGAACATTGACTGTTTGGACTTTGACAATGTTCCACATGGTAGGATCATGTTGAAGGTTAGACATTACTTTTGACTTTAAAATTGAGAAATACAGTGCAGAAAAAAACCCTTCGCTCCACCAAGTCCACGCCGAGACAATTTACAATTTTTACCAAAGTCATAACCTACCAGCCCTTACATATTTGTAGTGTGAGAGGGAACTGGAGCACCCGGGCAAAACCCACGAGGTCATGGGGAGAACGTAAAACTCCATACAGGCAGCACTTGTGGCCAGGATCGAACTGCTGCGCCACTTTGGTGCCCATGGAATCCAAGATGAGCTTGAAAAATGTATTCCGAATTGGCATGGAGGAAGTTGTCAATGTATCTCTGGTGTTTGTTATATACATTGATGATTCGGATGACAATGTGGTTAAGCAAATTTGTAGATGACATCAAAATAAGTGATGCAGTCAACAGATAGGAAGGTCATCTATGTTTACAACAAGATCTGATGGACTAAGGAATGGGCTAATCAGTGGGCTAAGGAATGGCAAATGGAATTTAACTCGGTTAGATATCGTGTCTTGGTATGAAAAATCTGGGCAGGACTTACGCAGTTTTGATCACCACGCTACAGGCAAGATGTCATGAAGCTGGAAAGAGTGCAGGGAAGATGTATGAGGATGCTGGGACAAAGTTAGGACATAACGATGCAGCTGCAGAAGTCGTTAGTGAGAGCACACTTGTTTATTTACAAAAGTATATTTATCACATGTTTAAAGTACAACTAATACATTATTCTAAGGCAACGCCAGTCCAACAACATATATGTATGCATACAAGTAAGTATCAAAACAAAATGTTATCATTCTTATCCGGGATGCAATCAGCCGCTGAGGTGCCCAGCGGTCCTGGAACCCCACAAATGTGGCTTTGGTCAGTACGCACCCATATAACATATAACAATTACAGCACGGAAACAGGCCTTCTCGGCCCTTCCAGTCCGTGCCGACCATTTATTTTCCCCTAGTCCCATCTACCTGCACTCAGACCATACCCCTCCATTCCCTTCCCGTCCATATACCTATCCACTTTACTTTTAAATGTTCAAATCGATCCTGCCTCCACCACTTCTGCTGGAAGATCATTCCACACAGCCACCACTCTCTGACTAAAGAAGTTCCCCCTCATGTTACCCCTAAACTTCTGTCCCTTAATTCTCATGTCGTGCACTCTTGTTTGAATCTTCTCTACCCTCAATGGGAAAAGTTTATCCATGTCATGGATCTGTCTATCCCTTTCATCATTTTAAAGACCTCAATCAAGTCCCCCCTTAACCTTATGCACTCCAAAGAATAAAGACCTAACCTAGGGGAGGACATCAGCTTGCCAGGAATTCAGTCCTTAGCTGCCTGACACCATGATCCACCAATATCATGATCGATATCTTGATCAATATTTGATATTATGAAATCATGAGAGGAAAAGATCAGGTAGTCGCTCAGAGTCTCTTCCCCAGAGTAGTTGAATCGAGGACCAGAAGACATAGATTTAAAGTGAAGGGGTAAAGATTTAATAGGAATCTAAGGGGTAACTTTTTCACACAAAGGGTGGTGGGTGTATGGAACAAGCTGCCGGAGGAGGTAGCTGAGGTGGGCTGGGCCGAAGGGCCTGTTTCCAGGGTGTATCACTCTATGATTCTAATAGCCAGCTTGCCCAGTCTCAGCAGCAAGCTGACCAGGAGATGCTCCAACTGACTCACACCGCTTTGCGTGGGGCTGGAGTAACTAGGAGCAGCTGCTTTAAGTACTCACAGAGGGGCTGCAGCTCCACAAACACGTGGTATACGGAGTGCCCAGGCCACAGAAAGGGAAGGTGGGTGGAGGGCCAGTGAACCGATTCATTGTACAGCACTGCTTCACCCACCACCGCAGGTCTGGATATAAAGGCACAGGATTCCTGTGCAGACAGACTGTCACTGGGGAGCCCCCTGCCCTCACATGGACTGCCATGGGATGTCTGGACAGCAGATGAGTGAGGAAGAGGAGAGTGTGCAGAAGGAGCCTGTACACTGTGCCAGGGAAGGATACAGACACAGTGCCTGGAGGCAGCTCATGCTGTGTGGGACTAGGTTCCTGTAAAGATCCTGGGGCTTTGGTCCAATGAGCAATTTGGCATAACTGGGGTAAGCGTGGCATGAATGGCTCCACAGTGACAGAGTGGGGACCAGCTGCTACATCAACCACAATGTCTTCCTCTGCCAAGGGTACACCGATTGAAAGTGGCCAAACTTCAAACTTCATTAAGTCCAATAAAGCCACACACGTCGTTGTACTGGTTTCACTAGCGTCCTGGTGAGTTTCACTGTCTGTGAGTTCTTTGTCACCAAGGCCATGGCTAACAATGATCAATGATCTTAAGGATAAGGGGGAAATCCTTTAGGACCGAGATGAGAAGGACTTTTTTCACACAGAGAGTGGTGGGTCTCTGGAACTCTCTGCCACAGAGGGTAGTTGAGGCAAGTTCATTGGCTATATTTAAGAGGGAGTTAGATGTGGCCCTTGTGGCTAAAGGGATCAGGGGGTATGGAGAGAAGGCAGGTACGGGATACTGAGTTGGATGATCAGCCATGATCATATTGAATGGCGGTGCAGGCTCGAAGGGCCGAATGGCCTACTCCTACACCTAATTTCTATGTTTCTATGTTTCTATCAGCTTTCTGGAACATTGTTACTTTTTTCCATTCCTTTCATTACTTTGTTGCATTTCTCTCTATACCTCTCGCTTTCCCTTTCCCCGACTCTCATTCTGAAGAAGGGTCTCGACCTGAAACATCATCTATTCCTTCTCTCCATAGATGTTGCCTGGCTCGCTGAGTTACCCCACAATGTTGAGTCTCTCATGAGCAATTCCTGCAAATCGGCTTGTTTGATGCCCGTCACTGGGGGCTGCATGTCCTCCTGACCACAATGGCCCCAGTGGAGAAAGTACTTGGCAGAGAAAGCAATGTGGAGGATTCTCAGCGTATGGGTGTCTGCGAGGAGATGCCAACCTGGTGCAATATACTGACTGACCCCACCCACCACAGTCGGGAGATACAGCACCGCTGCACACACCGAGTGCTGTCTATCACCCCAGTAGAAGCACATCAACTCCCTCTGAATCCTGGCAATGAATGCAGAGGGCAGGACAAAAATAACCAACTGTTTCTACAAATGACCAGCACTTTGAACGTACTCTCAGCATTCCTGACCAACGCCCATACAGACTTTCTTCTCTAAGTCGTATTGTTCACTGGTCAGGTTTGTCGGTGGGGCTCAGGTGCACTCCCATATAGAGGAAGCAGATGGTACTCGATGTAAAAGAAGACATCTGTGTCAGGGAGCCGATCAGCCATGGACACACTCAGAGTGCAGAACACAAGAAAGGACACAGCAAAGGAAACTAGCTGGCACTGGCTGTCAGCTCTGCCAACAACAACAGACATAAAGACACTGGCTAAACTGATAAAGACTGACGTTCAGTAGGTGCTCGCTCAAACTCTGCTGCAGGTCCTCTCCAGACAGATCAGGCAGCAACAGAGCCGTGTGGAAGGATGGGAAAGTATAAGGGTTCTCCCCTGGGTCAGAGCTCCATGAGCTGCTTGCGGACACCCCAGCCTTTCTCGAGTAATTAAGAGAAAGGTGAGGCACGCTCCAGATTACACCCAGTTTGACCACCGCCAGCAATAGCTGCCTTGCTAACAGTGTGTCTGTCCTTTCTTTCTTCGTTGTTTTAATTGCATGTATTAAATGTATGTTTTTAGTGTCCTTTACCTAGGTATGTTGCAAAACTTACCTTGAGCAGCGCTGCCGTTCTGCCGCTCCCCGTGTGCGTGACTTTGGTGCCTTTCAGAGGGGGGCGGGCTTAAAGTGCCGTTTTTCCACAGGCAGGAAAAATCGATCCATGTCGGGCGATTTCGTTGCGGAAGAAAAATCGCTCTGACATTTCATTCATGAAGGTATTTTTAAATTACGCTAAATTATTTATTAACTAGAGTAATTTAAAAATCACCTTCAAAAGCCGTGAGCTCCGACAACCGGAAGGATTTTGCATAGGGGAGAAGAAAAGGTAAATAGTTTATTTTTATATTAAAAGTTGGTTTTTCAGGAGGCTTTAATAATATTTTTATGTTGCGAAATGGGGTCCCAAAAAATGTATGAACAAACAGTATTTTTCCTCCCAACTTCACCGCTAACCGCAACGTTCCAATCCACCGCATTCCACTAAAACCCACTCGCTAGTTGATTTAAATGGCCATTAATTTACAGGCATTAAACACTAAATTCCTTCCATTTGGCCCAGAAATTCATGAAAATGAGATTTAAAAATTATGTTATATTGTGGATTATTGTGTGAATGTTATTTGGACACTTAGGCAATTTAAAAAAAATTATCTTTTCTTAAGAAATGGATAGATGTTTAAATCTACTCATTGAATTTTGTAATTAGCTACAATTAGATAACTAACTAATTATATGCTTTAATTTCAGGTCATCCAAGTAAGATTGTTTCATATTTGTTTCAGAATGCTTCAATCTATAATAACTGAAAATTTCATTGAGTTCTCTTAATTTTTCAGTAAGTTATGGGCTTTTAACTTTTCCAGATCACAGCTTTTGAGTTAAGTCAATTGAAAGGCAATGGGGAACAAGATGTTAATTTCTGAGTATGAAAATGGCCATAACTTTCTTAATACTGAAGATATGAAAGTAAATTAGGTGTCAAATTAAACTTCTTTTTATGCTTTATCTGATGGGATAAATTGCAGACTTGATTTTTTAAATCTGAAAATTTTGTAACATTGCTACTTTATCTAGTTTTATGTGGGGGGTGGGGGAGGACGGGTTCGGGGAACCTTTTTCTAAGCTCTTACCTCAACGGAGATGTGATTTTTTTCTGAATCGTATCTCCGTCCACACTGCGGCCTAACATCGAAGAGTTGGCGGCCTTGCTGGAGACCGATTTTACGAGCTCCACCGCGGTCACCTGCAGACTTGCCATCGTGGAGCTTGCGATACCTTTGCCAGGGTTTGACCTTGGAGATCCAACCGTTGGTGCTTGTGGACTTAACATCATAGAGCCCGCAGTCTCTGATCAGAGAACGTCTTTGGGAGCTCCAAGCCGCGGGAGTTTCGATCGCCCCGACAGGGGGGCTACGATCACCGGCTGCGGGTGCTTCAATCGCCCCAATGGATGGCTTGATTTCCCCGACCGCAGGAGAATAATGAGGAAGAAGATTGGACTTTATTGCCTTCCATTACAGTGAGGAATGTGGGGGATCCGCTGTGGTGGATGTTTAGTTAACTTTTATGTAGTTGTGTGTCTTGTTGCTTTTTTTCTATATGGCTGTATGGTAATTCACATATCACTGTATCTTAATCAGTACATGTGACAATAAAAGAACTTTGAACCTTTGAATTAAAACACAAAGTGCTATAACACCAGGATAAGTGCTCAACTAAGAAAACCAAGCCCAAAGCCAAAGTATTATTTAAACTGAATATACCAACTTATACTAAGGACAATAACTAACTCCATATGCAATAAACAGCTACCCTTCATGTTAACTGGTTCATTTAAAAAAACAAACTGATGGTGTAGATACAAGTATATCATTGGGGTTATCAAGTGGGCACCTCCCATCACTGGCGTTTCATTGTGTTAGCCCATGACACCTCGGGAAGGCTCAACAGTTAGTTCTGGTGATCCAGAGCAACCCCTGCTTGTACTGCCAGCTTTGAGTTCCACTTCCTCCCTCTAGTTACACTTAACACCAGATTACTGACTAAGGTATCCTTGCTCCCTGATAATCGCAACTCTCTCACTGTAGCACACTGAAACCCCTCTGCTGGGCTGGACAATGGTAAATGGAGAATTCCTTTCCGATATAAAGCCACATTACTAAGACACCGTGGAACTCCTAACCATTTCCTAAAATATGAACTAACCAATCTCTCTAACCTTTCCACCTTAGAAATTGCCATCTCATATACGGTCAATGGTCACATCAACATAGGGAATAGCCCAAACTGCAAACATCACAACTTCAACTTGCCTGGAAGCCCCGACTTCTCTCTCCTTTCTAACTCATCAGTAACATATTTTCTAACTTGCTGAATCTGTTCAGTATCATCTAACTTCCTGTTATATCACCTGCCCAAACTTTTAAATGGTTTCTCCATTATAGATGGGATTTCTTCTTCTTCTACATAAAACCTTTTGTCTACGACCTCACTAGCTCCATCGCTATTGTAAACGCTAATGGGGAAATAGCACACCCTGCCTTAATGCCCATCTCTAGTTGTGAAGTCTGCTGTACTAAAACATATTTGGACATCTTGGAATTTATCTTTCACTAAATTTATTTTCGATCCTAACTAAAGAAATCAAAAGTAAAACTAAAGAAATAGGAGCAAAGATAGTGCTCTCTGGATGTGGTAGGATGAGTTAGTTGTCTGATAACAGCCGGGAAGAAACGGTCCCTGAATCTGGAGGTGTGCGTTTTCACACTTCTACTCCTTTTGCCTGATGGGAGAGGGGAGAAGAGGGAGTGGCCAGAGTGCGACTCGTCCTTGATGATGCTGCTGGCCTTGCCGAGGCAGCGTGAGGTATAAATGGAGTCAATGGAAGGGATGTCGGTTTGTGTGATGGTCTGAGTTCACAATTCACTGCAAGTTCCTGCGCTCTTGGGAAATTACGTTGGGACGCATCCTGATAAAATGCTTTCTATGGTGCATCTGTAGACGTTGGTGAGAGTTGTAGGGGACATGCTGAATTTCCTAAGCCCTCCAAGGAAGTGGAGGCATTGGTGTGCTTTCTGGGTCCTTGCTTCAATATGAGTGGTCCAGGAGAAGTTGTTGGTGATATTGACTGCTAGGAATGTGAAGTTTTCAACCACCTAGTGCTCCTGGAGCCTCGACCATATTAACGTGCCATGGGACCTTTGAGCTGTAGGTCCCTCAGCATGCACTTTCTCTCCTGATACTCTTGTCACAAGGCTGGGTCCATATCAATTTTCCAAGTGACCATCCAAGACAAGCACCTCTCTCTCAAGTGCCCAGAAACCGGAGTTTTGTCTCCTGACAGAAGATGTGTGTCTAGCCTGTATCCCACCACTTCCAGACTTCAGAAGGTCTAGAACCTTCAGAAAGAATCCTGGAACCAGCGGTCCTCCAGCAGTCCATTGTTAAAGTGCCAGTACATGGACCCCTCCAAGGTACATGCCGTGATCCAAGAACCATCCCCTCCAGTCCTCCAGGTAAAGGCGCTGGAGTCAGGAGTGAGATTTTGTAAGATATCTGCCAAGTAGAAGGAGCCACAAAGTGCTGGGTCATGTAGCACTTCTGCAGATCATGCATAGGTGACATTTTGTGGTCACCCTTCTTCAGACATATTATGGTGTGGGAGGAGGGGGGTGGGGGGGAGAAAGCTGAAAGATAGGAGGGGCACTATAAAGCTTGGTAAGTGATACGTGGAGATAGGCGAGATGGGTTTTTGAATGTATGAATGGGACAAAGGTAATATCTGACTGTACCTCCCCCAGAGGATGAAGTGGGGAAAAAGGAGCTCCTTGGGGTATGAAGGGTAGGATGTTGGAAATTTTTAGCAAATGCACGAGGACCGAAGACCGCCTGCTCAGCTATCAGGAAGAAGACAGCCTTTCCTGACACCTTGAAGGCCAACAACCTCAACCCCCATCTCCTTCACACAGCTGTCTATACTCATGCAGTGGGGCTTTCATGCTTACCTTACCTCAGTGTGGGACTTCAAATATTTAGACATTTTGTAAATTAAGCTAAAAATCCCATTCTTCTTAGAAGGTCTGTCAGAGAGTCAATCAGTGAAGCAAGCCATAACATTCTCATGGATGGTCTCAGTAGCTTTAATGACCCAAGTAAGAGCTTCTTTCTTTGGTTGGAGTGAGGTTGGTTTGTGGTGACTGCAATCCTTGATCCACAGATTCTCTTCATCCATCAAAGATTCCCTCCAAGTTTTAAGATACAAACCGGGTGATCAAAGCTCCTGCATCAGGGCGGCCGAAGCTCCTGCGGCTTGGAGTTCCCGAAGTCGGTCTGACCAGAGACCGCGAGTCCCACGATGTTAAAGTCGGCAGACACCTGCGGTAGAGCTCTGTTGTCAATGCCTGGCAAAGGGATCGCGGGCTCCATGATGTTAAGTCCACAGGCACCCGCGGTGGAGCGCTCGAAGTTGGTCTCCAGCAAGGACGGAGGTACGATATGGAAAAAAATCGCATCTCCGTCGAGGCAAGACATTCGAAAAAGTTTCCCCCAATTGCCCCCCTCCCCACCCCCCACATAAAAAAAGCTAAGGAACACTAAAACATACGTTTAACACAGACAAAAAAAACGAAGAAGAAAGGGACAGACAGACTGTTGGTGAGGCAGCCTTAGCTGGTGCCACCCAGTGGAGCATGATTGCATAGTCCATTGGTCCAGTCATATCTGCAACTAATCTGCTTATTGTACAACAGTAAAGATATGCAAGCGTTATTGGCAAACAATTTCTTTCACATGCATTAATTGTGATAAGAGATTGAAAATAATTTCATTGATTATTTTTGAAAGGAGAGACCTCAGGGAGATATGATGCAAGCATTTGAGATTAGGATGATTAAATACGATTTACACGGCTGAGTTTACAAGTATAGGAGGCAAAAGCCGCAACTCAGACATGGAAAGTTCATTTAGTTTTTGAGATGTAGCGCGGAAACAAGACTTTCGGCCCACCGAGTCCACACCAACCAGCAATCCTCACACACTAACACTACCCTACACTAGAGCCAATTTACAATTATACCAAGCCAATTAACCTGCAAACCTGTACTTTTTGGAGTGTGGGAGGAAACCGGAGCAGCCGGAGAAAACCCATGAGGGTCACGGGGAGAATATGCACATTTCCTGCAGACAAGCAACCATAGTCCGGATCAAACCTGCATCTCTGGCACTGTAAGGCACCAACTACTGCATCACCATGACACCCATCTGTGCCACCATGCTACCTGGTGTAGACAGGTCTGACATGCTTGCTCTTGTGAGTCCTTAAACTGTAAGATGGGTAAACAAAGAAGGGTCTCGACCCAAAACATCGCCTATCTCCTTCGCTCCTTAGATGCTGCTGCACCCGCTGAGTTTCTCCAGCTTTTTGTGTAACCCAGGGAATGGATATAATGTACTGTAGAAAGGACAAAGGTGAATTGGACTTGTTATAGAACTAGTCAATTGATGCATTTTTTTGTTAACAACTGGGTAAAGTAATGGTGAGCCCTTTTTTTCCAATCCATCCTGTTCAGTTTGTCTTCAGCAAGACTGAGTTTGTGCACACTGATTAATTGTTACAGTGGATAAGTTACATTTCTCCTTTCCTGTGATTAATCAATGTTATTTAAGTCGGCCTGCAGATTCTGTGACAATGACACATGGCGAGACTTACTAGGAATGTTACAAAATTTGGGGATTTGAAAAATCAAGCCTGTAATTTATTCTATCAGATAAAGCATAAAAATAACTTTAATTTGATGCCTAATTCACTTTCATATCTTCAATAATAAAAAAGATATGGTCATTTTCATACTCGGAAATTAGCATCTTGTTCCCTATTGCTTTCCCATTGACTTAACACAAAAGCTGTGATCGAGGACAGTCAACAGCCTATAACTTCCTTAAAAATTAAGAGAACTGAATGAAATTTGCAGTTATTATAGATTTAAGCATTCTGAAACAAACATGAAACATCTTACTTGGATGACCTGAAATTAAAGCATATAATTAGTTAATTACCTAATTGTAGCTAATTACAAAATTGACCATTGTGATGGAAATAGAAATAAACACCCAGACTGCCTTGAAAATTCAAAAACGTAATATTCTCAAGATCAGAACTTTAACATGATTCTATTATATGCTGTAAGTCCATAACAGATAGGTAAATAAATTACAATTTCTAGCAATAGACCAAGTCTTTATGGAGAAGATTAGTTGCTAGCAATACATTGGCATATCATAATCAGTAGCATCATCATACTCCTCAGATTGTAACCAATAAGCAACTCTGTACACCTTGTTTTTCCTCAACTTTTCAATGTTGGCTACATTGTAAACTACAAGTTTGTGTTCTTCAAACCTCGCATAACATGCCTTTCTGACCACTACTTTCCCATTAACAATGTCCTGTAGATCATCACATTTGGGGTAGTCCAAATTCGGATAATCTCTGCGAATGCTGTCTAGATCAGTCTCTTTTGCTAGGCATTTGGATTGACAATTTTACATTCCTTCTTCGGAGACATCTGTTTAAAATGTAAAAGAAAAAAAACACTGAACAGCATTAACAGAAACAAGTTATTATTTGCAGTTTTAGAAAAAAAGGAATGATAAAGTTAAACGCTAATACAAATAGTAAATACCCAACAAAAAATCCTATTCATCAATTTCATCTAAATTAAATTACTAGATCTAAACATCTATCTATTTCTTAAGAAAAGGGTAACATGTTTTAATAGCCTAAGTATCCAAATAACAAATAACAAACGGATCCCACTCACACAATAATTCACAATGTAACATGATTTTTAAATCTCTCTTTGTCATGAATTTATATGCCAAATGGGAGGAATTTAATGTTTAATTCCCATAAATTAATCTAGAAACATCTACTCTCAAAATAATCAAAATCAATATTTTTTGTACAATACATCTGAATAAAACTGTGGATATTTAGAATGAAAATATTGATAATGGATGGTCAATAACACAAAATATAGATGATTTAGATGTTCTTATGACATGATTGTGCAAAAATCCAGAATCGCACGCACCGGAAGTGGCAGAGCTGGAGCGCCGCTGATAGTAGGTTTTGTAACACCGCTAGACTTACTTTCTAAACTTTGAAGTAACTTTAACTGGTTACATATGGCAAACCACAACAGAAAACAGAATAAATGTAACTGATACACTTGGCATTCCAAAAATGATTGTATATATAAAGTTTCAGTTGACTGCCAGTGATGTATAAATTTATTAGAAACACAGTTTTGCATTAAAGATCATACAACGCACTATTATTTTAATTACTGCCAGGTGTATCTAAATAAGCATTAAAAATAATTTGTTTTGGAATATATTCTTGAAGGGAGAAGTCATGACTTTCCAATAGTCTTTGAGTTAAAGATGACAGTGCTGGTAAATATATTCTGACATGATGCAGCTTTGGCTCAGTGCAAGCACTGTTGAAGCAAGTTAGGGAGTCCATGGTTAACCAAACATTCTAAAGCCAACAGCACCTAATCGAGCTGACACCTCAATACTGTAGCAGTGCAAGACTATCACAGATGTGATCTTTTAAATGGCAGGTCAAACAAAGCTGAACATGAACAGTTGAACGTGAAATAATTCCATGGTGCTACTGTTAGAAAAACCCACCCAGTTCACCTATTGTTATCTCAAAGGACAAATTTTATATCAGCCATGTAAATGCATTCCAACATATTGTATTTTGAAAGATTCCAAACGATCAAGGAATTGAGATCTATGGGGAACTTGCACTGAAGAATATCTGGTTTGGGGTAAATTAGCCATGATGACATTGAATAATGGAGCATGCTTCAGGCAATGTGGCCAATGCCTTCTTTTATTTTTATATTATCTTATTTAATGGGCTGTCCCACTGTGGTGACCTAATTCGCGAGTTTAGAAGAGTTTAGGAGAGTTTGAAAAAATATCACGTTGAAGACCTCCTTCGACTATGTAGAAGACCTCCTTCGACCTCCTTCAACTATGTTGAAGACTAGCTTTGACTAGCTTTTGGAAAATTGGACTCCGAATAGTGGAGAGTGAAGACGACCTCCTTCGATCTCCTTCAACCTCCCTTCGACCTCCCTTCGACCTCCCTTCGACTATGTTGAAGACTATCTACAACTACCTTCAACTACCTTCGATTACCTTCGGCTACCCTCGATTACCTACGAATAACATGCCGACCTACTACGGCCTACTTCGACTAAACCTACAAGTAAAAAAAGTATCAATTTTTTCCTTGGCGACCTTTTTTTACTCGTCGGCATTTTTCAACATGTTGAAAAATACACTGCGACCTAGCTGAGGCCTCGAGGGGCTGTCCCACTTGGGCGACCTAATTGGCGAGTTTAGAAGAATTTAGGGCCTGGCCCACTTGGGTGACCAAATCCGCCAGTTCTGGCGTGTTTGCCCTCGACTCATACTCGCAGCATGGTCAACACAAAGTCGTAGGAGGTCTTCGTAACTCTCCTTCATGCTCAAGAGTGGTCTCCACGTACTTGAGGCGTCAGCTAGGTTGCAGCGTTTTTTTCAATACGTTAAAAATGCCCACAAGTAAAAAAAAGGAATGGGTGACGTTTTGTGCCGAGACCATTCTTCAGAGTGCGTCTGAAAGGTCTCGACACGAAACGCCACCCATTCCTTCTCTCCAGAGATGCTGCCTGTTTTGTGCGTGGGAGCTTGGGTGCGTTCCGCAAGCATCGAGACGGTAATAAATAAAACGTCTGTCCCCGAGATGGGGGTGAATCACCCAGTATGGGTGTCGGGGTCCGGGGGTTGGAGGGGGGGGGGGAGGGGAGGAGGGGGGAGGGAATCACCCTAGTGTGGAGGTTGGGGTCCGATGGCGGTGCATCGCGGTCAGTGACTATGGAACGTTCCCGCGATTAGAGACGGAGGAGAGAGCAGGGGGAGAGAGAGGAGGAGAGAGAAGGGAGAGAGAGAGGAGGAGAGAGAAGGGAGAGAGAGAAGGGAGAGAGAGAGGGGGGAGAGAGAGAAGAGGGGAGGGAGAAGGGGGATACGGGAGCGCGGGGTTCATTTTCCCACACAAGCCATAGGTGACTGGGCAGTCTGAACCCAAGCACCATGTTGAAAGCGGCCAAAGGTGTGCATCGCTCGGGACAGCTCCCACTCTCCCATGGTCACCCTCCGTGGGCTGTGGGTCGGGTGGAGCGGAGGTTTGGGACAATGTTCATCCCTTCACAGTGATGTGATGGACACGGGGGTCTGGACCAATCGCATTCAAGTCCCGCCCCCCGGCAACGTCATGTCTGTTATTGGACTTTTCTGTTGAACGGCAGTCGGTTCATTGGCTTGTAGGTGACGCCGCCTTTCCGGTAGGTGGCATTTTGACAGAGAGGCCATTCGGTAAGGCGACGCAGCGTTTTGGTTCGTTGGCTTTTTGGCATCCCGCTCTTTCGGTTAGTTGGCATTTCGTCTTCAGACTCTTTCAGTTCATTGGCGTTTCGGCCTCGTTTCCATTTGGTTCTTTGGCTTCAACTTCTTTGCTTCGGCTTCTTGTCTGTCGGCCCCGCGTCCAGGTACCTTTTTATCACTATAGGAGATTGCACAACAGTGCTGAAAATTCAAGATCAAAATATTAATTACAAAACCATAAAACTAAACTGAATATTCAACAGCTTATAATACTGGACCCCATGGACCCCGAAAACAATACATTAGCTTCACAATCCTTGTAGCTGCTCAAAATCATATCTCATACTTCAAATCAGAGAGTAAGTACACACATTGAAAAAATAAGTTATTTTGCACTTAAACAAGCATGTACCCGACTATGGGTATACTTCATTTTAATTAGTCTGAATAGAGCAATTAAAAGTTGACTTTTCGAACAAGGTTTGTTAAAGTATTGGTCCATTAAAGAACTAAAGGGCCTGTCCCACTTGGGTGTCATTTGCGTGTCACGCAGGTGGCCCGCGAAGATTTTGAGAATCCGAAAATCCTGGGACGCCGCGCGCTACCTCGTGTCACTGCCTACGCCACCACGTCTCACCACGCACGCGGCACGACATGCGTGTCATGCGTCGTGCCGGGTAAATGATGTTGCGTAAATGACGTGCAAATAACGTCCAAGTGGCACAGGCCCTTAAGGCTATAAGCTCTTGTTGTGGTCTGTTGGTCAGTACATTGCGGATCCAGTGGCAGAGGTGAGTGCTGATTCCATTCTACAAGTTTGGAGATGGAATTGGATGGGATAATGGTATTGAAAGTACTGTAGTGTATAAATAGGATTCTGACATAGGTGTCGTTCTTATCCAGGTGTTCCAGGGAGATAGCAGGATCTGTTAAAGAAGGAACTGCAGATGCTGGAGAATCGAGGGTGCACAAAAGGCTGGAGAAGCTCAGCGGGTGCAGCAGCATCTAAGGAACGAAGGAGATAGGCGACGTTTCGAGTCGAGATCCTTCTTCAGCAGGATCTGTTGTGGCCTTAGGTGAACTGCAGTGGGTCAAGGTTGCTTGGTAGGTTGGATAAGTTTGGTAGGTTGGTTAGCTTGGTAGGTTGGTTAAGTTCCATAACCCGCTTCCTGAAGCACTTCATGATGGTGGATGTTGTTAAGACATGAGATCTTGATTTTCTTCGGCACCAGGATGATAGCGGTGTTCTTGCAGCGGGTGGGTACCTCAGAACGCTGTAGTGACAGATTAAATATGTCCGTGAACCCTCCCTCTAGTTGGTCTGTGCAGTTCCCAAGAACGTGACTTGGGACTCTTTCTGGGCCAGTTGCTTTTGGTGGGATGGGGGAAACTATTTTTCTCAGTCCCTACCTGGTCGGAGATGCGGCTTTTCTCCGAGCCGTTTCTTCGCCCCGCCCTCGTGGCCTACGATCAGACTGGAGCGGCGTTTTCCTGCCGGGACCGGTCAGAACTTCAGCTTCAGCGGCGGCACAGGCCTGAGGCGCCATCGTGGAGCAGGCGATGCCTTACCCGGGTCATCGTGCGGTGGGCTCCGGAGTGCGGAGACCGCCGACTCCAACATCCGAGGAGCTGTGGCTGCGGGCGTCCAGCCACGGGCGGGCGGCACTGAACTTTAAACACCGCGGAGCCTGGGATCTCACACCGAGATCGCTAGAGTCGGAGCTCCGACCGGCGCGGCCCGTGGACTTCGGACACTCTGGACACTCCGAGCCGCTGAGAGTGTTCACCCGACGCCAGAACTCCATCATCTGGCGAGAGGGTCTGAAGCATCGGGCCGCCGTAGCGGCGACTGCGGAGGCCTCAATAGGCCCGACTATGGGTGAACAGGGGACGGGACTGGACTTTTGATGCCTTCCCCCACAGTGAGAATCATTGTGGGGGGTTGTTTTTTTGTCTTATCTTTATTCGTGAGTTGCAATGGCAAGTCAAATTTCACAACACCAATGTATGTGATAATAAATGTCCTTTGTATCCCTTTGTTAAAATGTTAGTGGCATCCAGTGAGGGAATTTTTAAATATGACCATTATTATAGAAACATAGAAACATAGAAAATCTTCTAAATTCTAGCGAGTACAAGCCTAGTCTATCCAGTCTTTCTTCATATGAAAGTCCTGCCATCCCTGGAATCAGTCTGGTGAATATTCTCTGTACTCCCTCTATGGCAAGAATGTCTTTCCTCAGATTAGGAGACCAAAACTGTATGCAATACTCCAGGTGTGGTCTCAACAAGGCCCTGTACAACTGCTGTAGAACCTCCCTGCTCCTATACTCAAATCCTTTTGCTATGAATGCCAACATACCATTCGCTTTCTTCACTGCCTGCTGTACCTGCATGCCTACTTTCAATGACTGGTGTCCCATGACCTCCTGGTCTTGTTGCATCTCCCCTTTTCCTAATCAGCCACCATTTAGATAATAGTCTACTTTCCTGTTCTTGCCACCAATGTGGATAACCTCACATTTATCAACATTCTACTGCATCTGTCATACATTTGCCCACTCACCCAACCTATCCAAGTCACCTTGCAGGGTGACTTAAGGGTCACCTTATGAGGGTTGAACACATAGTGCTAGAGCAACATAGTGGGTCAGGCAGCATCTCTGGAGGACATGAATAGGCAGCGTATAAGGTCATGGAGCCATAGAGAGACATACAGTTGTACAGCATGAGGCCCTTTGGCCCAACTTGCCCGTGCCGACCAACATGCCCCATCTACACTAGTCCCACCTATGCAATGGGCCCATATCCCTCTAAATCTAACCTATCCATGTACCTGCCCAAATGTTTTTTAAACATTGTGATAGTACCTGCCTCAACTACCTCCTCCAGCAGCTCGTTCCATATACCTACCACTTTTTGTGTAAAAAGGTTGCCCCTCACGACCCTATTAAATTATTTCTCCTTCATCTTATACCCTATGCCTTCTCGTTCTTGATTCCCCTTCTATGGGAAAGAGATTCAAAACATTTACCCAAACTAGTGCTCTCATGATTTTTGTACCCCTCATCCTCCTGCTCTCCAGGGAATAAAGACCGAGCCTACTCAACCTCTCCCTCTATTTCAGGCCTTCGAGTCCTGGTTACATCCTGGTTACATCCTCATGAATCTTCTCTGCACCCTTTCCAGATTGCCATCTTTCCTATAACGGATGACCAAACGGAGGACATTACTCCAATTGCGTACAGTTTTGGTCTCCAAATCTGAGGAAAGACATTCTTGCCATAGAGGGGGTACAGAGAAGATTCACCAGACTGATTCCTGGGATGTCAGGACTTTCATATGAGGAAAGATTGGATAGACCCGGCTTGTACTCGCTGGAATTTAGAAGATTGAGGGGGGATCTTATAGAAACTTACAAAATTCTTAAGGGGTTGGACAAGCTAGATGCTGGAAGATTGTTCCCGATGTTGGGGGAGTCCAGAACAAGGGGTCACAGTCTAAGGATAAGGGGGAATTCCTTTAGGACCGAGATGAGGAAAACATTCTTTACACAGAGAGTGGTGAGTCTCTGGAATTCTCTGCCACAGAAGGTAGTTGAGGCCAGTTCATTGGCTATATTAAAGAGTGCGTTAGATGTGGCACTTGTGGCTAAAGGGATCGGGGGTATGGAGAGAAGGCAGGTACGGGATACTGAGTTGGATGATCAGCCATGATCACATTGAATGGCAGTTCAGGCTCGAAGGGCCGAATGGCCTGCTCCTGCATCTATTTTTCTATGTTTCTATGTTTCTATTAGGGCCTTACCAATGTCTTGTGGTCATGGTGGCACAGCGGTAGAGTTGTTGCCTTACAGCGAATGCAGCGCCGGAGACCCTGGTTCGATCCCAATTACAGGCGCTGTCTATACGGAGTTTGTCCCCGTGACTTGTGTGGATTTTCTCCCATTTCGTCGTAAATCTGGCTTGGTAAATGTAAAAATAGTCCCTTGTAGATCGCTGGCCTGTTTCCGCGCTGTATCTCTAAACTAAACTAAACTAAACTGTAACATGACATATCAACTTCTATATATTCACTACTCCAACTGATGAAGGCCAATGTGCCAAAAGCCTTCTTGACCACCCTATCTACCTATGACGCCATTTTCCAGAGTTATGTACCTGCAGTCTAGATCCAGTTGCTCGACAACACTCCCAGAACACTGCCAGGTTGGACTTCCCAAAAAACAACACCTTACATTTCTCTGTATTGAACTCTATCAACCATTCCTCAGCCCTCATACCCTACTGACCAAAATCCTGTTGCAATTTTTGACGACCATCTTCACTATGTATAAAATCACTCACTTCAGTGTCATTTGCAAATATACTAATCATGCCTTGTATGTTCTCATTCTCATTGACATAAGCCACGAGCAGCAATGGGCCCAGCACCAAGCCCTGAGGCACATCATTAGTCACAGGCCTTCAGTCTGAAAAACAACCTCCCACCATCACTCTTTGCTTCCTTCCATGAAGCCAATTTTCTATCCGGTCTGTTAGCTCTCCTTGGATCACATGCAATCTAACCTTCCAGAGCAGCCTACGATGCGGAATCTTGTATAATGCCTTGCTGAAATCTATGCAATATTCCAAATACGGCCAAACTAAGTGCTACAGAGCTGCCCATGACTCCTGACTCTTGTTCGAAATGCCCCTAGCAATGAAGATAAATATACCATATTCCTTCTTTACCACCCTATTTACTTGTCTGCAGTGTAGAGGAATACATAAAGAGAGTGCTCATTATGAAATTATGGCAAGTGATAAATATTGCTGAATTATATTGAGCTGATATGTGCTGAATGGCACATCGTGCATGTCAATGGCTTTCTCAACACTAATTGTGGTGGTAGGGGCTCTCATCAAATTACAATCATACTACCAGAGAACACTTAATGGGCAACACCCAGTTTTACCACCTGAGCAGTAATGAGGCAGTTTAGTCAATAGACAATAGACAATAGGTGCAGGAGTAGGCCATTCGGCCCTTCGAGCCAGCACCGTCAATCACTGTGATCATGGCTGATCGTCCACACTCAGTACCCCGTTCCTGCCTTCTCCCCATATCCGTTGACTCCACAATCTTTAAGAGCTCAATCAAACTCTCTCTTGAAAGCATCCAGATAATTGGCCTCCACTGCCTTCTGAGGCAGAGAAATCCACAGATTTCTGGATGAAAACGTTTTTCCTCATCTCCGTTGTAAATGGCCTACTCCTTATTCTTATGTTGTGTCCCCTGGTTCTAGACTCCCCCAACATCAGGAACTTGTTTCCTGCCTCTAGTGTGTCCAATCCCTTAATAATCTTATATTTTTCAATAAGATCCCCTCAACCTTCTAAATTCCAGTGTATTCATGCCAAGCTGCTACATTCCATCAACACATGACAGTCCCGCCATCCAGGGAATTAACCTCGTGAACCTACACTGTACTCCCTCAATAGTAAGAATGTCCTTCCTCAAATTTGGAGATCAAAACTGCGCACGATGTGCCAGGTGTGGTGTCACTTAGGGCCCTGTACAATTACAGGACGACCTTTTTGCTCCTATACTCAACTCCTCTTGTTATGAAGGCCAACATGCCATTAGCTTTCTTCACTGTCTATTGCACCTACATGCTTACTTTCAGTGACTGATGAACAAGGACTCCCAGATCTCGTTGTACTTCCCCTTTTCCTAACATGGCACCATACAGATAATAATATGCCTTCCTGTTTTTGCCACCAAAGTGGATAACCTCACATTTATCCACATGTATCTGCCATGCATCTGCCCACTCCCCCAACCTGTCCAAGTCACCCTGCACCCTGCATCCTCATAGCATCCCCCTCAAAGTAAACACTGCCACCCAGCTTTATGTCATCTGCAGATTTGCTAATGTTTTAACATCTGCAAATTTGCTAATGTTACTTTTAATCCCTTCAACCAAATCATTAATGTATATTGTAAATAGCTGCGGTCCCAGCACCGAGCCTTGTGGTTACCCCACTAGTCACTGCCTGCCATTCTGAAAGGGACCCGTTAATCCCTACTCTTTGTTTCCTGTCTGCCAAACAATTTTCTATCCATGTCAGCACTCTATCCCCAATACCATGTGCTCTAATTTTGCCCACTAATCTCTTATGTGGGCCTTATCAAAGGCTTTCTGAAAATGCAGGTGCACTATATTCATTGGCTCTCCCTTGTCATTTTCCAAGTTACATCCTCAAAAAATTCCAGAAGATTAGTCAAGCATTTTTTCCCCTTCATAAATCCATGCTGACTCGGACCGATCCTGTTATTCCTATCCAAATGTGTCGCTATTTCATCTTTTATAATTGACTCCAGCATCTTCCCCACCACCGATGTCAGGCTAACTGGTCTATAATTCCTTGTTTTCTCTCTCCCACCTTCCTTAAAAAGTGGGATAACATTAGCTACCCTCCAATCGACAGGAACTGATCCTGAATCTCTGGAATATTGGAAAATAATCACCAATGTATCCACGATTACTAGAGCCACTTCCTTAAAGACCCTGGGATGCAGACCATCAGGCCCGTGGGGATTTATCTGCCTTCAGTCCCATCAGTGTGAATTTCCTTCAGTCCTTCCATCACCCTAGGTCCTCTGGCCACTCGTACACCTGGGAGATTGCTTGTATTGTCCTTAGTGAAGACAGATCCAAAGTATTTGTTCAGCAGTCGAAACGTATTTAATTTTCATCGCAGTGCGATCAGTGTAAAGAAAATTGAATGAGCTCTTAAGAATTGTCTAGTACTTACAATTCTTTAAACAGTAGTGCATAGTTTAAAGATGAAAGGGGCAAAGTTTAAAGGAGGAGTGTAGGGCAAGTATTTTTTAACACAGAAGGTGGTGAGTGCCTGGAACGTGCTGCTGGGGGCGCTGGGTGAAATTTAATTGCATCAGTGACATTTAAAAGACTTTTGGATAGGCATATTAATATAGAAACAAAGAAACATAGAACATAAAAAATAGGTGCAGGAGTAGGTCATTCGGCCCTTCGAGCCTGCACCGCCATTCAATGTGATCATGGCTGATCATCCAACTCAGTATCCCGTACCTGCCTTCTCTCCATACCCCCTGTATGGAAGCCACAAGTGCCACATCTAACGCCCTCTTAAATATAGCCAATGAACTGGCCTCAACTACCTTCTGTGGCAGAGAATAGTAAGATTGAACGAGAACTTACCAGTTCGAAGGTTGATCTGTATTTCATGAGGAGTTGCGGTGAGGGATTTCGTGAAGAGCCCGCCGGCACGCATGCGCGACATTCTTCAAAGTAGCGGTGTGGAATCACAGAAACAACAACAGAAATGACTTGGCATAGTAAGATTGAAGAGACTCTAATTACCAGTTGAGTATGATCGAGGGCTGGGAGCGGAGGGCACGAAATCCCTCACCGCAACTCCTCATGAAATACAGATCAACCTTCGAACTGGTAAGTTCTCGTTCAATCTTACTATTTCATTTCGGAGTCACGTGAGTGACTTCATGAAGACTTCAAAGCTTCTGTGATTACACGCCCTGGACCACGTCCATGCTGACACACCACTAGCAAGGATGGATTGGAGAAACAAGCTGCTGAAACTGGTTATACTGAAAAACAAAAAGAATATTTATTAACACAAAGCAAAAACCCCTTATTCGGGGACATTCGCACGTTCTTGACCTGCGTTCAGCACGGCCTCCGCGAACTGTAGGGGAGCAGCAACAGGCTTATTGTAGAATCGCTGGAACACAGCTTCATTTGCCCATCCTGCTGTGGCGAGAATATGGTCCATGGGCACCTCCATGACCCTCGCCGCCGACGTTGATGCAGCCCTGGTGGAGTGAGACTTGAACACATTAGTGTCAATACCTGACTTACCCAAGACGATCCGGAGCCACCTGGATATCGTCTGGACTGTCACTCGATGGTGAGGTCTTTTGTGAGTGACAAGCAGGTATTTCTCCATTCCTCTGATGCGTCTCGTCACCTTGACATAGTGACGGATATGAGTGGCTAAACATAGCCTAGCATCTGCGGGGTATGCCGGGAACTTCAGCTGCAGCCCTGTGCACCCAGGTCTATGCTGCTTTAGTAGCTCATCAATAAAGAAGACTACTTCTCCAGGGGTAGAGGTCATCCTGTCAATACGGAGTTTATGTAGCGTCTGTACCCTCTGTGCTGAAGTCAGCGCTAGTAACATCACCAGTTTCATGGTGAGTTTGTCCAGCTGTAACCCTTCCATGGGTGACCACGTCCTGAGCAGGGATAGTACATCCCTGACATCCCAGGTGATGTTATAGCGTGGTGTAGGCGGATTCATGTTGAATATACCCCGCATGAGTCTGGACACTAGCCTGTTGGATCCTACCTCAATCTTGAGGTAGAATGACAGCGCACTCCTGGCGCTGTTGATGGCACTGTAACTTAAGTGTTCATCGTGGTGCAACCCCGCGAGGAATTCCAGGACGTCAGCTATGGATACATCGTCATATGTGATGCGAGAGCGGCTGCAGTAGGCTTCCCATTTTGCGATGTGGGAGAGGTATCTTCACCTGGTCGACTCTCGGCACGATGCCCCAATGGTGTCCATAGTTCGGGTTGAGAGGCCATACTGCAGCAATGGCCTGGTTAGAACCTGCAAGCCAGTAAATTTAAATAGCTATGGCAGGGATGTGGCTCCCCTGACACAGGGTGAGTAACCAATTGCGGGCAACCCTCTAAAGGGACCCAGGGTTGACTGATCATGTCAAAGACCACCGGATACCAAGGCTGCGTGGGCCAGTCGGGTATAATAAGAATGCCCCGAGCGGCATCCATCTTGATTTTTTGCAATACCCGACTGATGAGGCAAAACGGGGGGAATGCGTAGAAAAACCACTTCCCCCAGTCTAGCGAGAATGCATCCATCGCTAATGCCCCAGGATCTGGTTCCCATGAAACGTATGTTGGTACCTGATGGTTCAACCGAGACGCAAAGAGGTCGATATCCAGCTGACCAAATTTGGCTGTAATTTTGGCAAAAATTTGAGGATGCAACATCCATTCGATATTGTCATTAAACTTGCGTGACCTGGTGTCCACCACAATATTAAGCGTACCTGGCAAATAGGTGGCTGAAATCCAAATATCCCTGTCAATACACCAGAGCCAAATTGTATTAGCCAATATATCACATGAAATTGACCTGGTACCGCCCATATGGTTTAAATATGCCACCGCCGTGATATTGTCTATTTGGATACGGACATGAGCACCAATGAGATTGGAACAATAAGCCCGAAGTCCGTGAAATGCTGCAAGCAGCTCCAAATAGTTTATCCCTTGTGATAGCAACATGCTAGATTCAAGGGTGTCCCACCTGCCCCCACAACTAGAACAGTTACCCGTAGCTCCCCAGCCCTGGGAGCTCACGTCGGTTTGCAAGTATACCATCGGATTGGGCACAATAATGGGTTTGAATGAGCTACCAATATTGCACACCCACCATTGTAGCTCAATCTTAGCTTTAGGAGGCAGTCGCATTGGTCTGTCAAAATGACCGGCGTTCTGTTTTAACGCGGCAATCTTGGCTCTTTGCAAATTTTGATAATGCAAAGGCCCGTATTGGGCTGCTGGAAACAATGCTACGATTTTGCCAATCACCTTAGCTGTTTGCCTAATTGATGGTATACTGGCGCAGGCTAGATCCTGACATGCTTGGGTGACATCCCCAACCTTGTTAGTTGGTATGGTGGCCCTCATACGATTGGAATCCACCGTGAACCCCAGATGATCCATAACCTGGGAAGGGTAGAACTTTCACTTGTCTGGATGGACAATAAACCCCAGCCGCTGAAAAATCGCGACAGTGGCCGAAACTGCTCGTTCAGCTGCCTCCAGGGTTTTGCCAATAATCAGGATATCATCCAAATAGGCCATTACGATATGCTGCTGCTTTCTTAATTGGGCCATAATAGGTTTTAGTAATTTAGTAAATAGTCTAGGGGCTGTAGTAAGCCCATTTGGCAAAGCCCTGTATTGCCAGAGCTGACCCATCCAAACAAACTTTAAGAACTTCCGGTGATGTTCCCGAATGGATACAGAATAGTACGCATCTTTTAAATCAATGCATGCCATAAAGCAGCCATGCTAAATCAACAATTTGGCTGTCTCAAAAGTGTCCATTTTAAAATGGGTGTATGTTACAAAAGGATTCAGCTGGGTCAGATCAATAATCACTCGACAACCTCCATCCTTTTTTGGTCTAGTGAAGATATTGGAGACAAATTCAATATGCTCGTGCATAGTTTTTTCTATCACGCCTTTTTGTTCTAATCGTAAAATTTCAGCTGAGCCTGCTGCCTGTTCAACGGCAGACAGCGTAAACTTCCGATTAGGCATATGCTGGGATGGAAGAATGTCCCCGTTAATAAACTCAATAGTATGACCCCGAATATTCTGTAAAATAAACTCATCTGAAGTAACAGTCCCCCATGCCTCAGAAAAAAAACAGAGTCGCCCACCAACATGTGACGTTAAAGGAATAGAGAAAAGAAAACCAGACCGCCTCACCTCCATGGTTACCGGCGGTCCTTGACATGTTTGGTTGGTCGTGGAGGTGCTGGGTTGGGCTGATATTGGGGTGTCTTCATTTTCCACTGGGGCCGCTGCGGTCCTGGCCCCAAAAAAGACCGCTGCTGCTGGGCCTGTTGATAGCGATACGGCACTGAAGTATATGTTCTGGTTGCTGTAGCAACCGAGCCTCGTGGCCGGGCAAGTGGAGCTTTCGGGGCCGACGGCCTGGGGGCGATCTGTGATCGCATGAGTCCCACCGTCTTGGCTTGCTAATCGAGCTCTTTGACCCTCTTCGGGAGGTCTTCTCCGAAGAGCTGTCGGGGCGGCGGTGGCGGTGGTGGTTTGCACAACCCAGCAAACTTTGGGTTGAGTGACGGGCGGATGCTGTGTTTGCGGAAGGCATTGATCTCATGTTGGGTGGCACATAACAGTGCCAATGCATCCTCCTGGTCTAGATTAAGATCTTCCCCATCGACCGACCGTGCAAAGGCAGTAATACCGGCCGTGAGGAGTTTCAGGATCCACTGGAGCTTCAGCTCCTGATGTCGGATAGCCACGCCGTATGGGCCCCATATGGGCGTATTGACCACAGGCACGTTAAGGGCATTGCAGTTAGACGGAGGTTTGTGGCGATGGATAGCCTGAGAGAGGACTTCCTCCTGGAGCTGATGGTTTGTGAGGAAATCCACCATGGCAGCCAGCTTGGGGTTGAGAGGAAGCCCAGTTGTGAGTGGGGCAGCGAACTTCGCCGCCACATCGAGAAGAGCTTCCGGCGGCGGCTCCGACGGAGATGGTGTAGGGTCAACAAATCCTTCCTCTTCTGGCTGTTCGAAACTGGTGATGGAGGCTGGTGAGACTGCCCTGTGCCTGTCGATGCTGGACGCTTGCTGCTGTTGATTGTGTAGCAGGAGCTCCAGTAGAAGCTCCATACGGTCAATACGCCCGCCACCCTGAACACTCGGGTGGTCGGAGTCCTCCGGCTCAGAAAAATTGCCGGGGCTCCTGTCATCGGCCCGCACCTCGTCGAGGTGATCTCGGTGCCGGTAGATGTCGCTGCCAGCCGCCGAAGCGAAACCGCGCGATTCCCGCGCGGGAGATGTGTTCAACCGCCTCCGTTTAGCGGGAGCGGAAGCCGCTGCCACGAAGGGCAAAAGCGGCTGGGAGTCGGCACCAGCTGAAGCATGGAGATCCGACGCCCGCGCGGGCTTGCCGGCTGCCCACATCGTGGACCTTGCCGACGCATGGTCTCGTCCTCCCATCCATGGGGGACTCGGCGACCGAGGCGGGACCCTACCCAAGCCCCCCGTCCCGGCGTCGGGGTTTGGGGGTTGGATGCTAGACCTCACCATAGACCTGGGTCCCGCCGTTGCACCAGACCGCAGCTCGGCGGCAGGTGATGCCTTAGCCCGTGAAGGGTTAGGCTTACGGGCTCCTCCCCTGCCCTGCATCGGAGGGCTGGGGGAGGGGGGCCGTGCAGCTGCAGGCGACCCCTTGCCCGAGGTCGCCAACGGGCCCGCTGGCGACCTGAATGCTGCAGCAGGGTCCACCTGCTCTGGTGGCACCCCGCTGTCCTCCTCCACGAACTCCTCCCCGGAGCTGTGGTGAGTTAGCGGGTCCGGACCTGCAGGAACAGGATTCTCCGGTTTCCCCGCCTTCCTCCCGGTCCCAGGTATAGTCGATAATGAGGGCGCTGGGACAGATGGCCGGCGACTTCGACCGGACATCTTCTCTGTACTCCCAATCCACGTCCTTGCTGAAAGAAAACAGACAACAAGGACGAACCAACTGAAGGTTAGTGTCACTCACCCAGGTGGTTCCTTATGAAGGGCTGGCGGGGAGCGCACCCCACCGCCAGCCGTCAGCAGCAATGCGTTGTGACGATATGTCGCGCATGCGTGCCGGCGGGCTCTTCACGAAATCACTCACGTGACTCCGAAATGAAATTCCAGGGACTCACCACTCTCTGTGTAAAGAATGTATTCCTCATCTCGGTCCTAAAGGAATTCCCCCTTATCCTTAGACTGTGACCCCTTGTTCTGGCCTCCCCCAACATCGGGAACAATCTTCCAGCATCTAGCTTGTCCAACCCCTTAAGAATTTTGTAAGTTTCTATAAAATCCCCCCTCAATCTTCTAAATTCCAGTGAGTACAAGCCGAGTCTATCCAATCTTTCCTCATATGAAAGTCCTGACATCCCAGGAATCAGTCTGGTGAATCTTCTCTGTACCCCCTCTATGGCAAGGATGTCTTTCCTCAGATTTGGAGACCAAAACTGTACGCAATACTCCAGGTGTGGCCTCACCAAAACCCTGTACAACTGCAGTAGAACCTCCCTGCTCCTATACTCAAATCCTTTCGCTATGAATGATAACATACGATTTGCTTTCTTCACTGCCTGCTGCACCTGCATGTCTACTTTCAATGACTGGTGTACCATGACACCCAAGTCTCGTTGCATTTCCCCTTTTCCTAATCTGCCACCATTCAGATAATAGTCTACCCTCATGTTTTTGCCACCAAAGTGGATAACCTCACATTTATCCACATTATACTGCATCTGCCATGCATCTGCCCATTCACTCAGCCTATCCAAATCACCCTGCAGCCTCCAAGCATCCTCCTCACACCTAACTATACCCCCCAGCTTGGCGTCATCTGCAAATTTGGAGATGTTGCATTGAATTCCCTCGTCCAAATCATTAATATATATTGTAAATAGCTGGGGTCCCAGCACTGAGCCTTGCGGCACCCCACTAGTCACTGCCTGCCATTCTGAAAAGGACCCGTTTACTCCTACCCTTTGCCTCCTGTCTGCTAGCCAGTTCTCTATCCACATCAATACTGAACCCCCAATACCGTGTGCTTTAAGTTTGTATGCTAATCTCTTATGCGTGGCCTTGTCGAAAGATCCACTGGTTCTCCCTTATCCACTCTACTAGTTACATCCTCGAAAAATTCTATCAGATTTGTCAGACATGATTTACCTTTCGTAAATACATGCTGACTTTGTCCAATGATTTCACCACTTTCCAAATGCGCTGCTATCCCATCTTTAATACCTGACTCTAGCAGTTTCCCCACTACCGATGTTAGACTAACTGGTCTGTAATTCCCCTTTTTCTCTCTCCCTCCCTTTTAAAAAAGTGGGGTTAGATTTGCTACCCTCCAATCCTCAGGAACTACTCCAGAATCTAAGGAGTTTCGAAAAAATATCACTAGTGCATCCACTATTTCTGGGTCTACTTCCTTAAGTACTCTGGGATGCAGCCTATCTGGCCCTGGGGATTTATCGGCCTTTAATCCATTCAATTTACCTAACACCACTTCCCGGCTAACTTGGATTTCACTCAGTTCCTCCATTTCATTTGACCCCCGGTCCCCTGCTATTTCTGGCAGATTATTTATGTCTTCCTTAGTGAAGACAGAACCAAAGTAGTTATTCAATTGGTCTGCCATGTCCTTGTTCCCCATGATCAATTCACCTGTTTCTGACTGCAAGGGACCAACATTTGTTTTAACTAGTCTCTTTCTCTTCACATATCTATAAAAACGTTTGCAGTCAGTTTTTATGTTCCCTGCCAGTTTCCTTTCATAATCTATTTTCCCTTTCCTAATTAAGCCCTTTGTCCTCCTCTGCTGGATTCTGAATTTCTCCCAGTCCTCCGGTAGGCTGCTTTTTCTGGCAAATTTGTATGCCTCATCTTTTGTTTTTATACTATCCCTGATTTCCCTTGTTATCCATGGATGCACCACCTTCCCCAATTTATTCTTTTGCCAAACTGGTATGAACAATTTTTGAACTTCATCCATGCAGTCTTTAAATACCTTCCATTGCACATCCACTGTCAACCCTTTAAGAATCACAAGCCAGTTTATCTTGGCCAATTCACATCTCATACCTTCAAAGTTACCTTTGTTCAAGTTTAGAACCCTTGTTTCTGACTTAATTTTGTCACTCTCCATCTTAATGAAGAACTCAACCATATTATGGTCACTCTTGCCCAAGGGGCCACGCACAACAAGACTGCTAACTAACCCTTCCTCATTACTCAATACCCAGTCTAGAATAGCCTGCTCTCTCGTTGGTTCCTCCACATGTTGGTTGAGAAAACTATCCCGCATCCATTCCAAGAAATCCTCTTCCTCAGCACCCCTGCCAATTTGATTCACCCAATCTACATGCAGATTGAAGTCACCCATTATAACCGTGTTACCCTTGTTGCACGCATTTCTAATTTCCTGTTTGATACCATCCCCAACTCCAATACTACTGTTAGGTGGCCTGTACACAGCTCCCACTAGCGTTTTCTGCCCCTTAGAGTTTCGCAGCTCTACCCATAACGATTCCACATCCTCCACGCTAATGTCCTTCCTTTCTATTGCATTAATCTCCTCTCTCACCAGAAATGTTACCCCACCTCCTTTTCCTTTTCGTCTATCCCTCCTGAATATTGAATATCCCTCGATGTTCAGCTCCCAGCCTTAGTCACCCTGGAGCCATTTCTCCGTGATCCCAACTATAGCATTGTCATTAATCGCTATCTGCACCTTCAATCATCCACCTTATTACGAATGCTCCTCGCATTGAGACACAAAGCCTTCAGGCTTGTTTTTACAACACTCTTACTCCTTATACAATTATGTTGACAAGTGGCCCCTTTCACATCGATCCCTATTACACTTGGCCATACTCTCCTATCCCTTTGTGAGCTTTCTTTCCCGTTAATTCTGGGGTCATTAACCATCCCTTTACTCTCTTTCCCTTTATCTCCGTCCTCGACTATCCCATTTGACACCTCACCCCCCTTATTCAGTTTAAAACCATCCATGTAGCAGTGGCAAACCTGCCGGCCAGAATGCTGGTCCCCCACCTGTTAAGATGCAATCCGTCCCTTTTGTACAGTTCCCCCTTACTCCAAATCAGATCCCAGTGATCTAAGAATCTAAATCCCAGCCCCCTGCACCAGTTCCTCAGCCACACATTCAGGTCCCGTATCTCCCTGTTCCTGCTCTCGCCAGCACGAGGAACTGGAAGCAAACCGGAGATAACAACCCTGGAAGTCCTGCTTTTCAGCATTTTTCCGAGCTCTCTGAAGTCCCGCTGCAAAATATTCATCCCCTTCTTTCCAACATCATTTGTGCCAACATGCACGACCACTTCTGGCTGTTCACCTTCGCCCTTGAGAATTGTCTGCACTCTGTCCGTGACATCCTGGATCCTGGCACCAGGAATGCAGCACACCATCCTCGAATCCCGTCTGTTGCCGCAAAAACCCCTCTCCGTACCTCTCACAATGGAGTCTCCAACTACAATGGCGTTGCCCGACTTTGGTCTCTTTGGTTTTGGCTCAACAGCCCTTTTTGTTTTGCAAGCCAGTCCACCGCTCAGTGAGATACCGTCTTCTGTCCCGGCAGCTTCCACGTGGGTGAACCTGTTCACAAGAGGTACAACACCCGGGGACCTTTGCATTCCATGTTTTCCTCCCTTTCTCACCGTCACCCACCTTCTCTCTTCTAGTGCCTTGGGTGTAACAATCTTACTGAAGGACTTGTCGAGGAACGACTCAGTTTCTCGGATGAACCTGAGGTCATCCACTTGTTTCTCCAGTTCCCCAACACGGTCCTTCAGGAGCTGTACCTGGATGCACTTCTCACATTTGTAGCAGCCAGAGGCACCAGCAGTGTCCTTGACCTCCCACATACTGCGAGTATCACACTGCATCAGCTTGCTTGACATCTCCTTCTTTTGCCTCGGTCTCTCCCTATCCAGTGTTTTGCGCAGCCTCCTCTCCGGATGATCATGGCTAATCATCCAACTCAGTATCTTGTACCTGCCTTCTCTCCATACTCCCTGATCCCTTTAGCGACAAGGGCCACATCTAACTCCTTCTTAAATATAGCCAATGAACTGGCCTCAACTACCTTCTGTGGCAGAGATTTCCACAGATTTACCACTCTCTGTGTGAAAAATGATTTTCTCATCTCGGTCCTAAAAGACTTCCCCCTTATCCTTAAACTGTGACCCCTTGTTCTGGAGTTCCCCAACATCGGGAACAATCTTCCTGCATCTAGCCTGTCCAACCCCTTAAGAATTTTGTAAATCTCTATAAGATCCCCCCTCAATCCTCTAAATTCCAGCGAGTACAAGCCAAGTCTATCCAGTCTTTCTTCATGTGGAAGTCCTGCGATCCCAGGAATCAGTCTGGTGAACCTTCTCTGTACCCCCTCTATGGCAAGAATGTCTTTCCTCAGATTAGGAGACCAAAACTGTATGCAATACTCCAGGTGTGGCCTCACCAAGACCCTGTACAACTGGAGTAGAACCTCCCTGCTCTGGTACTCAAATCCTTTTGCTATGTATGCCAACATACCATTTGCTTTCTTCACAGCCTGCTGCACCTGCATGCCTACTTTCAATGACTGGTGTACCATGACACCCAGGTCTCGTTGCATCTCCCCTTTTCCTAATCGGTCACCATTCAGATAATAGTCTACCCTCCTGTTTTGCCACCAAAGTGGATAACCTCACATTTATCCACATTATACTGCATCTGCCATGCATTTGCCCACTCACCCTATAAGGCCTGCTCTCTGGTTGCTTCCTGTACAAGTTGCATTTGCCCACTCACCAACCCATCCAAGCCATCTTGCAGCCTAGCATCCTCCTCACAGCAAACACTGACCCCCAGGTTTATCATCCGCAAACTTGGAGATGTTGCATTCAATTCCCTCATCCAGATCATTAATATATATTGTAAATAGCTGGGGTCCCAGCACTGAGCCTTGCGGTACCCCACTAGTCACTGCCTGCCATTCTGAAAAGGACCCATTTACTCCTACCCTTTGCTTCCTGTCTGCCAGCCAGTTCTCTATCCACTTCAATACTGAACATCCAATACCATGTGTTTTAAGTTTGTATACTAATCTCTTATGTGGGACCTTGTTGAAAGCCTTCTGAAAATCCAAATATAACACATCCACAGTTTCTCCCTTATCCATTCTACTAGTTACATCCTCGGAAAATTCTATAAGATTAGTCAGACATAATTTACCTTTCATAAATCCATGCTGACTTTGTCCAATGATTTCACCACTTTCCAAATGTGCTGCTATCCTATCTTTAATAACTGACTCTAGCATTTTCCCCACTACAGATGTTAGACTAACTGGTGTGTAATTCCCCTTTTTCTCTCTCCCTCCCTTTTAAAAAAGTGGGGTTAGATTTGCTACCCTCCAATCCTCAGGAACTACTCCAGAATCTAAGGAGTTTCGAAAAAATATCACTAGTGCATCCACTATTTCTGGGTCTACTTCCTTAAGTACTCTGGGATGCAGCCTATCTGGCCCTGGGGATTTATCGGCCTTTAATCCATTCAATTTACCTAACACCACTTCCCGGCTAACTTGGATTTCACTCAGTTCCTCCATTTCATTTGACCCCCGGTCCCCTGCTATTTCTGGCAGATTAATTATGTCTTCCTTTGTGAAGACAGAACCAAAGTAGTTATTCAATTGGTCTGCCATGTCCTTGTTGCCCATGATCAATTCACCAGTTTCTGACTGCAAGGGACCTACATTTGTTTTAACTAACCTTTTTCTCTTCACATATCTATAACAACTTTTGCAGTCAGTTTTTATGTTCCCTGCCAGTTTTCTTTCATAATCTATTTTCCCTTTCCTAATTAAGCCTTTTGTCCTCCTCTGCTGAACTCTGAATTTCTCCCAGTCCTCTGGTAGGCTGCTTTTTCTGGCTAATTTGTATGCTTCATCCTTAGTTTTGATACTATCCCTGATTTCCCTTATTATCCACAGATGCACTACCTTCCCTGATTTATTATGTTGCCAAACTGGGATGAACAATTGTTGTAGTTCATCCATGCAGTCTTTAAATGCCTTCCATTGCATATCCACCGTCAACCCTTTAATAATCAATTGCCAGTCTATCTTGGTCAATTCACATCTCATACCCTCAAAGTTACCTTTCTTTAAGTTCAGAACCCTTGTTTCTGAATTAACAATGTCACTCTCCATCCTAATGAAGAACTCAATCATATTGTGGTCACTCTTGCCCAAGGGGCCACGCACAACAAGACTGTTAACTAACCCTTCCTCATTACTCAATATCCAGTCTAGAATAGCCTACTCTCTCGTTGGTTCCTCTACATGTTGGTTTAGAAAATTATTCCGCATACATTCCAATAAATCCTCTTCCTCAGCACCCCTGCCAATTTGATTCACCCAATCTATATGTAGATTGAAGTTACCCATTATAACTGTTTTACCTTTGTTGCACGCATTTCTAATTTCATGTTTGATGCCATCCCCAACTCCACCACTTCTGTTAGGTGGCCTGTACACAACTCCCACTAGCATTTTCTGCCCCTTAGTGTTTCGCAGCTCTACCCATATCGATTTCACATCCTCCAAGCTAATGTCCTTCCTTTCTATTGCGTTAATCTCCTCTCTAACCAGCAACGCTACTCCACCTCCTTTTCCTTTCTGTCTATCCCTCCTGAATATTGAATATCCCTGGATGTTCAGCTCCCAGCCTTGGTCACCCTGGAGCCATGTCTCTGTGATCCCAACTATATCATATTCATTAATAACTATCTGCACATTCAACTCATCCGCCTTATTACGAATGCTCCTTGCATTGAGACACAAAGCTTTCAGGCTTGTTTTTACAACACTCTTACCCCTTATATAGGTATGTTACAAAACTTACCTTGCGCTGTGCTGCAGTTCTGCCGCTCCCCGTGTGCACGACTTTCGCGCCTTTCAGAGGGGGGCGGGCTTAAAGTGCCGTTTTTCCACAGGCAGGGAAAATCGATCCATGTCGGGCGATTTCGTTGCGGAAGAAAAATCGCTCCGACATTTCATGAATGAAGGTATTTTTAAATTACGCTAAATTATTTATTAACTAGAGTAATTTAAAAATCACCTTCAAAAGCCGTAAGCGCCGGCAACCGGAAGGATTTTGCGTAGGGGAGAAAAAAAGGTAAATAGTTTATTTTTATATTAAAAGTTGGTTTTTCGGGAGGCTTTAATAATATTTTCATTATGCGAAATGGGGTCCAAAAAATTGTATGAACAAACAGTATTTTTCCTCCCGACTTCACCGCTAACAGCAACGTTCCAATCCATCGCATTCTACTAAAACCCACTCGCTAGTTGATTTAAATGGCCATTAATTTACAGGAATCAAACACTAAATTTCTTCAATTTGGGCCAGAAATTCATGAAAATGAGATTTAAAAATTATGTTATATTGTGGATTATTGTGCGAATGTTATTTGGACACTTAGGCAATTTTAAAAAAGTTTATCTTTTCTTAAGAAAAGGATAGATGGTTAGATCTACTCATTGAATTTTATAATTAGCTACAATTAGATAACTAATTAATTATATGCTTTAATTTCAGGTCATCCAAGTAAGATTGTTTCATATTTGTTTCAGAATGCTTCAATCTATAATAACTGAAAATTTCATTGAGTTCTCTTAATTTTTAAGAAAGTTATGGGCTTTTAACTGTTCCAGATCACAGCTTTTGAGTTAAGTCAATTGAAAGGCAATGGGGAACAAGATGCTAATTTCCGAGTATGAAAATGGCCATAACTTTCTTAATACTGAAGATATGAAAGTGAATTAGGTGTCAAATTAAACTTCTTTTTATGCTTTATCTGATGGGATAAATTGCAGACTTGATTTTTTAAATCTCAAAATTTTGTAACATTGCTACCTTATACAATTATGTTGAAAAGATGGCCCTTTTTGATTTTTGCCCTGGATTTTTCTGCCTACCACTTTTACTTTTCACCTTGCTACCTATTGCTTCTACCCTCATTTTACATCCCTCTGCCTCTCTTGTACCCATCCCCCTGCCACATTAGTTTAAATCCTCCCTGACAGCACTAGGAAACACTCCCCCAAGGACATTGGTTCCCTTGCAGCCCAGGTGCAGACCGTCCTGTTTGTACTGGTCCCACCTTCCCCAGAACTGGTTCCAATCCCGAGAAATTTGAATTCCTCCCCCTTGCACCATATTTTAAGCCACGTATTCATCTGCAATATCCTCCTATTTCTACTCTGAGTAGCACGTGGCACTGGTAGGAGTCCAGAGATTATTACCTTTGAGGTCCTACTTTTAAGTTTATCTCCTAGCTCCCTATATTCGCCTTGTAGGACCTCATCCCGTTTTTTACCTATATCGTTGGTGCCAATGTGCACCACGACAGCTGGCTGGTCACCCCCCCCCCCCCCCCTCCAGAATGTTCTGCAGCCTTTCAGTGACATCCCTGACCCTTGCACCAGGGAGGCCACATACCATCCTGGAGTCTCGTTTGCGGCCACAGAAACGCCTATCTATTCCCCTGACAATTGAATCCCCTATTACAATAGCCCTTCCCCTCTTTTTTCCCCCATCATGTGCTGCAGAGCCACCCATGGTGCCATGAACTTGGCTGCTGCTGCATTCCCCTGATGAGCCATCTCCCCCAACAGTATCCAAAATGGTATATCTGTTTAGGAGGGAGATGACCGCAGGGGACTCCTGCACTACCTGCCTATTGCTACGCTGGCTAGTGGCCACCCGCTCCCTTTCTGTCCGCTTAACTTTTACCTGCGGTGTGACCAACGCACTGTACGTGCTATTCACGAGCTTCTCAGCATCGTGGATGCTCCAGTATGAATCCAACCGCAGCTCCAATCGTTCAATGCGGTCTGCCAGGAGCTGCAGCTGGACACACTTCCTGCAAATGTAGTCACTAGGGACACCGACAATATCCCTGATCTCCCACATGTTGCAGGATGAGCAACATGTGGGAGATCATGGGGCTGATTTCAAATGACATGGCTTGCCCCCAAATTAAATCAACTCACACTTTGAAAATCTTAATCCTTTAAACTAACCTTTACTAAAAAGCACTGTACCCTTAGCTCACTGTACCCTCAGCTCACTGAACCCTTAGCTCACTGAACCCTTAGCTCACTGAACCCTTAGCTCACTGTACCCTTAGCTCACTGTACCCTTAGCTCACTGAACCCTTAGCTCACTGAACCCTTTGCTCACTGTACCTTTAGCTCACTGTACCTTTAGCTCACTGTACCTTTAATGCAAACCAGGGGTTGCACCCAATCAACTGCTTCTTCCAGTATGCTTCCACCAATCAGCGGCTTCCACCAGAACACCTGTGTGGAACGTTACAGATTTGGGTCCCCCTCCTCTTGCTCCAAGGGCTCCTGGGCCTCTGTGGAGTAAAGCCCCACTCTCGATTTTATCACTCACCGCCCGGAGACTCCTCGTCTTGCTCCAAGGGCTCCTGGGCCTCTCCTTGCAGGGAATGGAGGGATACGGGTTGTATGCAATTAGATAAGTGATGGTCTTGGCATCATGTAGGGTACAGACATTGTGGGCCAAAGGGCCTACTTGTGAGCTGTACTGTTCTATGTTCTATGTACAATGCACAACCAGCTTCATCATAAAACTACACATCAACTAATTAGTACATGACACTAGTGTAGATGCTGTACTTAATTATATTGAAGACAATCGTGTCAAATGCCTTCCTCACCACCATGTTAACCTGTATTCCTATTTTCAGTGAGATGGATATATGTTTACCCCAAGGTTTATCTGCTCAACAGCATCACTCAGGGCCATTTCATTGACTGTTTAACTTCCCCACATACATCACTGCGCACTAGTCCAAGTTAAACATCCACTTGCCATTCCCTTGCTCACTTTTCCAGTTGATCTATATCCTGTTTGAAACTTAGAAAACGTCTTCACTGTGCACATTGGTGGTGGCCCGTCATGGATGACGATAGCATGGGTGTGCCGAGTGGGGTTGGGTCTAGCCGAGTGGGTTTGGATCTAGCCGAGTGGGTTTGTGTCTAGCCGAGTGGGTTTGTGTCTAGCCGAGTGGGTTTGGGTCTAGCCGAGTGGGTTTGGGTCTAGCCGAGTGGGTTTGGGTCTAGCCGAGTGGGTTTGTGTCTAGCCGAGTGGGTTTGGGTCTAGCCGAGTGGGTTTGGGTCTAGCCGAGTGGGTTTGGGATTGAGTGTGGCTCACTGGTCCGATGTGCGAGCACAACATGCGGGAGCAGTGGGGGGCACATGAAGACCACTGTGGGGGGATTTAGGGCTGCAACCTTCCTCAGTGTCTGCCACTAACCAGTCGGCTTTGGTGATTGTCCTCTTAACTGCTGACCGCCTTCCTAGTGGTTGTACGCCAGCCAGTCCTGTCACTGGCACGGGTTTCCAGTTGTTTTGGGGCTAGGCCTGGGTGCTGGAGGCGGTCCTTGATTCAGCCTTTGAACTGTTTCTCTGAGCGTTTCCCTGGGTTCCTTTGACCCTGTGACAGAACTCCATACAGGAGTTGACGAGGCATGTGGGATTCATCCATCCGGATCACGTGGCCTGTCCATCTAAGCTGGGCCTTTGTGATAATTGCTTTGATGCTTGTGAAGCCCAAGCAGTCCATCACTTCCATGTTGGGCACCCTGTCTTGCCAGCACCAAAATTACACCAATTTTAGTGTCATTTGCAAACGTACAAATCCTGCCACTTACATTCTCATCCATGTCATGGCAAACATCAGTGAAACAGCACTGATCCCTGGAACACTCCGCTGGTCACCAGCCTCCAAACTAAAAAGCAACCCTCACTCCCACCCTTTGCTTTCTTCCACCAAGCCGATTTTCTATCCCAATGGCAGGCTAACCCAGGATCCCATGTGTACTAATCTTTCACACCGGCTAGCATCACAAGAACCTTGCTGATCAACATGTACGCAATCCCTGCCCTTGTCAATCCTCTTAAGAAAACTCAATCAAATTTGTGAGACTTGTTTTCACACCCTCAAAGACATGCTGAATATCCCTAATTAATTCTTGTCATTCCAAATGCAAATAAGTCATGTTCACCAGAATGTTCTCCCGTAACTTTCCCACCTCCGATATAAAGTTCACTGGCCTGTTGTTCCCCGGCTGGGGCTCGGCTGGATTAGGCGCCGCTGCGAGAGGCCGAGCACGTGGACAGGACGTGGCCTACAGCGGTGGAGCAGCGGTGGAGGACACCACGGTTACGCTTGGTCAGGCCGACCCTGCAACGCCGCCAGGACAACAACCCTTCGTAGTCAGGTCAAGATCCCTGAACTTACAACAACTGCGACTTGAAAATGGGCCAAACTGGTGACGTTGTGTATTGTCTTAATGTACTACTGCTATACATTTGAACTGTATATGAACTGTCTTAATGTACTACTGCTATACATTTGAACTGTATATGAGATGCTTACCCAACATGTATCTAAGTGCTTGGGTATAGTGATACTTGAACTGAACAGTATACAAGATTGAATAGTAAGATTAAACAAGATTTTACCAGTTTGAAGTTTGATCTTTATTTTATTTATTTTTTTTAATATTTTTTTTTATTAGAAGTAACCAATTTGCAATGTTTTATACAGATTTACAAACATCAACTTAATTCAATATTTATACAAATAACACATTGATAATTATTATCTTCTATTTTTTTAGAAATAAAGATAGAAAAAGGATAGAGCAGTTATAAATCAATAAAGATGTGATTAAATAATAATTTGATTATATATAAGAAAAAAAGAAAGGAAAAAAGGTTAACAAAAAAGTGAAAAAATATTATATATATATATATATATAAATGAAAAACAACAAAATATATTGTAAATAAAACTATTACAAATGATAATATCAATAGAGACATGCATATTAATCCTAGTATGAAAATAAATTATTCTCATCAAATCCCGCAGGGTACCCGCCGAGCTGTGATGCCAAGAACAGCTACTTCTCTAAATACTGTATATATGGAGACCATATCTGTTCGAAGGAATTATACTTGTCCAATAGGACAAATCTAATTCTTTCTAAATGTAATGTCTCCAACATCTCTGCTGCCCACATTTTAATTGTGGGGGATAATGTTCCCTTCCAAAATTTCAATATGATTTTTTTCCCTATTATCAAACAGTAATCAAAGAAATTTCTTTGATTTACTGTAAGTACCAAATTTGAATCCGGAATTCCAAATATTATTAACTTTGGGTCAGGGTCCAATCTAACTTTAAGAACTTCAGAAATAACTTTAAAAATTTCTGTCCAGTAATAATTCAATTTGGGACATGTAACAAAACTATGTATTAAATTTGCTTCTAAATTCTTACATTTATCACAAATAGAGGAGAGATTGGGAAAGATACTATTTAATTTAGTTTTCGAATAATGTAATCTATATAATACTTTAAATTGTATCAATGTATGTCTGGCATTTAACGAACACCGATGTATTCATTGTAAACTTTCTTCCCAATTTTCTTTTGTTATAGATAAACCAATTTCATTTTCCCATGCTTGACGATATGTTTCAGTTGTTGGATTCTCCTTATCCAAAATAATATTATATATATAAGCTATTAATTTTTCTGTATTTGGGTGCAAGTTAAACAGTTCATCTAATAATCCGGGTTCTTTATTTTTATAATCTTGTGTATTGGATTTAATATAATCTCTAATTTGTAAATACCTAAACAAGTGTTGTGGAGACAATCCGTAGATATCTTGTAACTCCTGGAATAAAAGAAATTTTCCTTTTCTATAAAGATGCTCTATCCTTTTAATTCCTAAATCATCCCAATGTCTACACCCCCCATCTAATATAGAGGGTTTAAATAATGGGTTATTCGTAATTGGTAGTCTAAGTGAGAGATTATCTAAATGTAAATTCTTAACTATTTGTTTCCAAATACGTCTATTATTATAAATTATAGGGTTGTCCCTATAAAAAAATGTTTGTACTTCCTTTGGGGCAAAGAGAATCGAGCCTACATTGAAAGGTAAACAGTCTTCCTTTTCCATCTTTAACCACATTGGTTCATGATCCATATTTACCCACCAGCAATTCATATTCTTAATCTGGACAGCCCAGAAATAATATAAAAAATTTGGAAGTGCTAATCCTCCATTTATCTTAGATTTACATAAATGTTTTTTACTTATTCTATGATTTTTATAGTCCCAAATAAAACAATATTATCTATTTTTTTAAAAAAGGTTTTCGGGAGAAAAAAAGGAATAGCTTGAAATAAATATAACAATTGTGGTAAAAAAAACATCTTTATAGCATTTATTCTACCAATCATAGATATAGGAAGTGTTTTCCAATATAACATATTTTTTCTAAGTTTATCTAGTAGTTGAGGGTAGTTAGATTTAATTAATGAATTATAGGATTTAGTTACATTAATTCCTAAATATTTAAATTTGTCTGTAACTATTTTTAGTGGGTATTGTTGTAATATATTTAAATTTATTCCAGTGATAGGCATAATATCACTTTTGTTCCAATTAATCCGATATCCAGAAAATGTGCCAAATTTAGTTATAACATTAAACAGCTTGGGAATACTAATTTCCGGTTTTGTAATATAAATCAAAACATCATCTGCATATAAAGATATTTTATTAGTTGTTGTGTCAGTATTATAGCCGCATATTTCAGGTTCAGATCTAATTCTTTCCGCCAGAGGCTCTATCACCAAAGCAAATAATAAAGGCGATAACGGACATCCCTGTCTGCATCCCCTAGAGAGCTTGAATTTAGCTGATAGTATTTGATTAGTTAAGATTCTTGCAGTAGGATTCGAATATAGAATTCTTACCCATTTACAAAATCTATCCCCCAATTGAAACTTTTCCATTATATTAAATAAATATAACCATTCCACCTGATCGAATGCCTTTTCTGCATCTAACGATACAACCGCTAATTCCATGTCCCGTACTCTTTTTGAATATATGATATTAAACAAATGTCTAAGATTATGGGATGAATAGCGTTTTGGAATAAAACCTGTTTGATCATAATGTATTAATTTAGAAATCACCAGACTTAATCTCCGAGATAAAACTTTAGTTAATATTTTTTGGTCTGTATTTAGAAGGGCAATCGCTCCATATGATCCTGGATCTTCCAAATCCTTGTCTACCTTAGGAATGAGTGTAATTGTGGATTCATTTAAAGATTCTGGTAGTTTTCCTTGTTCATATGCATATCTATACACTGTATGTAATCTTGGGGAAATCAGATCTTGAAATTTTTTGTAAAATTCTGCACTAAGGCCATCAGGGCCCGCAGCTTTTCCATTCTTTAACGAACTAATTGATTCTTCAATATCTTTTACTGTTATTTCGGCATTTAACAAGTGTCTACCTTCCTGATCTAAACTATTAATTTGACATTCTTGTAGAAATGTTTCCATACCATCTGTTTGTCCTGTTAATTTCGATGAATAAAGATTTTGATAATATTGTAGAAATCTATCATTAATATCTTTTGGTATAGTCAATATATTTCCATGCGCAGATTTAATTCCATGTATCATTTTTTCATTTTCTAATTTTCTAAGTTGTCGTGCTAGCAATTTTTGTGGTTTGTCTCCAAATTCAAAATGCACTTGTTTAGTTTGTTGAAAAAGTTTAATGACTTGGTTAGAATATATTTTATTTAGTCTGTATTTTACTATTGCAATTTTATTACTTAACTCTTTAGAAGGATGTTTTATATTTTCGCTATCTAGTTGTTTTATCTCATTTTCTAACTTTTGTTCCATCTTTCGATTTTCTTTATTAAAATATGCTTGTGCTGATATTATTGCACCACACATAAATGCTTTAAATGTATCCCAAAGTAACGATGGTGAAATTTCAGGTTTGTCATTAGTTTAAAAAAATAATTTAATCTGTTCCACCACATGTTTACAACAATCCTTATCCTTTAATATCTGGGGATTAAATCTCCAAGTAGTAGTTTTATTAAATATATCTTTTAATTTTATCTTAAATGTTAGTGGCGCATGATCTGAAATAATAATATTGTGATATTTTACATCATACGTAAAAGGAAGTAGTTTTGAATCTATTAGAAAATAATCTATCCTCGAGTAAGTTCCATAAACGGGCGAGAAAAAGGAATATTCTCGTCCGGATGGGTTATCTAATCTCCAAATATCCTAAACATTAGATGTGTTAATAAAAGAATTTATAAGTTTACTCGATTTAGAGGCAGCTTTCCTTTTTGTTGAAGATCTGTCTAGGTAGTTATCTAGAGTGCAATTTAAATCACCCCCAATAATTAAATTATATTGAGTGGATATAGGAATATTATTGAATATTTTCTTAAAAAATAATGGGTTATCAAAATTTGGGGCATATATATTCATAAGAATTACTTTTTTTGAGTATAATTCCCCTGTGATTATTACATATCTGCCCTCTTTATCTTCTATTATAGAACTTTGTTTAAAAGGTATACCTTTACGAATAATTATTGCAACTCCCCTAGATTTATGTATAAATGAAGAGTGATACACCTTTGAAATCCATTTAGCTGTTAATCTATGTTGAGCATCCTTTTTAAGATGAATCTCTTGAAGGAAAGTAACATCTGATTTCAATCTATTCAACTGAGATAACACCTTTCCCCTTTTAATTGGTTCATTAATTCCCTTAACATTCCAACTACAGAAGGTAATTCCATCCCCCCCAGTCTTCACATTCATGTCTTGCATTTTGCTGTTAGGGTGGGTTTTTTTGGAGTAGCCTTCTCGACTCCTCCAGCCCAACGGTATACCCAAACGCCAACCTGATGAAAATTACTATCCTCAATAATCCATATACATGTCTTCTTAAAGTAATTATACAATATCGCTCATAACTACATTCATATAATATATAACATAAAATCAAATACTTGATATATAAAAAAATATAAGAAATGTAAATAAAAAAAGAGAAAAGGGTGTTAACAGGGTGCCCAGAAAAAAAAGAAACTACACTAATATGTTGTGTAGTGTGCATTAGTGGGAGCCACACTAGCGTGGCTGTTAATCTACTGACTTCCGTTTTATTTTTTTTTAAAAGATGTTAAATGTTCCAGCTCCTATCTAGAATGCTGTGTATATTGGGGTGGGGTACTAACTTTAAATACTTAGTAATTATTTCTATTATTCATATTACTAATTACTAGTTACTAATTTCTATTATAATTAGTATTATAATAAGTAATACTATATTAGGGGAACAATTGAAATTTCACTAATTAATACCAAAGTACAGCTACATGTCCATTATTCCCACTCTTTCTCAATGAATAATTCATAACCGCAGGCCGGTGATAAAAGTTCAGTCTTCTTCTTCTTCCTCCCGTGCTTCTTCTTCTGCTTCCTCTTCTGCCTTCTTCTGTATGTCTCGAGCGAATTCCAGTGCTTCAGTATGCTTAACGAAACGATATTCCTTGTTGTCGTAGGTCACTCTCAATGTTGCTGGGTACATCAGACCGTATCTGAGATCCTTTGTATCCTTTATATTCCGCAGAATACCTCTTGTTTCTGTGAATAAAGATCTTCTCTTAGCCACTTCAGCCGGGTAATCTCTGAAGATACTGATGTTGTCTCCCTCGTATTTCAAATTTTTCTTTCTTATTATTATCTTCATCATTTCTTCAAAGACGTGATCATAGGCCACCTTTACAATCATTTGTCTCGGTGGTGCACCTCTCCCAGGGGCCCGTCTTAAAGCCCTGTGCGCACGGCCCAACAGGGGCTCTTGATCCAAATTCAGAATGTCCTTTAGGAGTTTTGCAGCAAATTTTCGTGGGTCTTGATTTCCTTCACGACCCTCGGTCAATCCTACTATACGCAAATTCTTACGTCTTTGTCGTCCCTCCAAATCAATACATTTCTCGTTTATTTTACGTAGTAGCTCTGAGAGACGTTTATTCTCGGCGCGTAGCTTCTCACTTTCCTTAGCACTTGATACAGCAAAATCAGTCAGTTCTTTAATTGCATCATTTTGTTGGTCGAGTGAGATTAAAATAGGATCTATCTTCGCATCCAACATTTGTTCCATCCCAGCAGCCTTGTCGTTTACCTCAGCCATTCGGTTTTGAAACTCAGCGTCCGCCTTTATTTTCCATTCATTCATCATAATCTTTACCGTCTCTGTAACTTCTTTTGTTAATTCTTCTTTAATTCTCTCGTGATACACCTGGATATCTGCTCTTAAAGTTTTTATTTCATCTTTATATTCTTTCTTCATTTCTTTCAGCAGTTTCTTCATCTCACCTAGCAAGGAGTTTTTAAGCTCTTCCATTTCACTTTTCCTCTGTGAGATCTCTTCCTGGGAGGCAGCCAAACTCGAGCCCGAGGCTTTGGCGAGGCCTATCTCCCTTCTTGGACCTTTTTTTGTCGCGGGGGGGGGAGGAGGAATGCATTTTAAATTTCTTACTGAAGTCGCGCGCCTGATGACGTCACGCAGCTTGCAATCGCACCCGGAGCCGTTTAAAGTCGTTCTCCTGTGGTAAGTACGGTTAGTAGCCTCCTTTAACCCCGTTTATTTTCCAGATTTTTTCGGAGCTGATCTGGCGCGGTTCCTTCTTAGAACATGGCACCACCGGAAGTCCTGATCTTTATTTTATGAGGAGTTACGTTGAGGGATTATGTAAATAACCCTCCAGCCCGCATGCACGCCAATCTTCAAAGCAGCGGTGTGAAATCACAGATGACAGTTGGTGAACTGAATATAGTAAGATTAGAGAACTAGCATACCAGCTGACCTTTATGATAGAGGGTTGGGAGTGGAGGGCACGTAATCCCTCAACGTAACTCCTCATAAAATAAAGATCAAACTTCAAACTGGTAAGTTATCATTTAATCTTACTATTTTACTTCGGAGTCACGTGAGTGACTACATGAAGATTTCAAAGCTCTGTGATTTCATGCTGTGGAAACTAATCCATGCATCACACACTGCATCAGTTGACCAAGGATGAGTGAACATTAATAATGCATTCAGACATGACATAGATATAGACATGTCTATATTGTTTTTTAATGAACAAATAATGATAATAGTAACCTCCCTCAACCGGGAGGAAACTATAAAACAGAACCTAAAATAGAGTTGGCAAATACCCCTGGTCTGGCAATGGGTTAGTTCTAAAATGTTTAGAAAGATTGCTCATTTGACCATCCTGCAGCGCTAGGACGTGGCCCAGCGAAACGTCCATAACCCTGCTGCTGATGTTGTTGCAGCCCTGGTGGAGTGACACTTGAAAATGTCAGCGTTCACTCCTGTATAAGCCAGAACCCGTTTCAACCGCCCAGAGATGGTCTGTACTGATACCTTCTTATGAAGCTTTATGTAATTAACAAACATTGCTAGTTCAGAGTCTCTAAGGCTCTTAGTGACCTTAACATTCTGGTGTAGATGTGTGACCACACACAACTGCAGGTCCATGGGATATGCCAACAAATCTAGTTTGAGACCTGATGCCCCTGGTCGACTCTGCTTGACTAAGTCATAAACATAAAATATTATTTTGCCTGCAGATATAATCATCCTGTCCAGTCGCAGCTCATGCAATGACTGGACCCGTTGCGCTGAACTTTGTAAGTGAGTTTGCCAAGCACAGGGATGTAGCTGGAGCCCACCGGTGAAGCGACGTAGCACAATGTAAACATCCCATTTTTCTGCATACCTGGGCCTGGGAGGTTTTGAGTTGAAGATACCCTTCATAATCCAGATATCAGAGGGTGAGACCCAACAGAGTGGATCCTCCTCCCCACAGCCAATATAGAAACAAAGAACATAGAAAAATAGGTGCAGGAGTAGGCCATTCGGCCCTTCGAGCCTGCACCGCCATTCAATATGATCATGGCTGATCATCCAACTCAGTATAATCATAAACAATATGATGAGAAGGCACGTTTGGCACAGTTAATGGCACTATAACTTAATGATTGTCAAAGACCCATATAAAACTGAACTTCAAGACGTCAGTCATCCGTGCTGAATTATATGCAATATTCGCATTTAAACAAAACATTTCCCATTTTCTCATGAGGAAATATACTGCTTTTTTGGTGCTATCCCTGCAATCTGCAGTGAGCACGTCCATGGTTCGGTCTGACAACCCAAACCGCAGGAATGGTCTTCTCAGAGTCTGCAAGTCAATTAATTGATTTTATCATGCAGAGGATGGTTTCCCGAGTCACGGGCGAAACCAGCAATTTTTGTGTCTAGAAATAATCATATGAGGTTCTATTAGCATTCCCAACGTCAGCAAGAACCATGGCTGTATAGGCCAGTGAGGCACTACTAGAAATGTCTGAAGCGGGAACTTGCTGAATTTTTGCAAGACCCGGCTGATGAGGCAAAATGGAGGAAAGACATAAAAGGACATTCCTTCCCAGTGTAGCGAGAATGCATCCATCGCCACTGCCATACCACATATTTTTTGCAACAGGCGATTGAGCCAGATTTTCGGACAATGTCATTAAATACTTTATGATCCAACATCCATTCTGTGTTATCATTGATTTACGTGATGATATACCAGCGCCAAATGAGGTTATGTAAACTATCACAGGATGCTGAGTTTATTGCCCCCATGTGATTAATATATGCCACCACCACAATGTATCAACTTGGAGTTGAGCATGCAGATTAACCATTAACCCGTAGAATGCACCCAGTGTCTACAGGTAGTTGATACCATATAACTGAAGAATTGATAACTCATGCAAATTGCATCTGCCTCCGTAACTAGAGATGGTATTAGTAATTTTCCATCTTTGAGCATTAGCATCAGGTTGTAATATAACTGAAGATTTACTGACCAAAAGTAATTAGCAATGCTGAATACTGTTCGTCGACCATTGTGACTTTGATAGCTTCAGCTGGTACTAGCATAGGTCTGTTAACAAGAACCTAAATGGTACTAAAGAGCTTGGTCCTTTGCAACTTCTCTTTTGACTCCTCCCATTTCCTCCAAACACAAGGCGTAGCTATGGGCACACGCATGGGCCCTAGCTACGCTTGCCTCTTTGTCGGGCACGTCGAACAATCTTTGTTCTCGGCGTACCAGGGCCCTACCCCCGACCTTTACCTCCATTACATTGACGACTGCTTTGGTGTCGCCTCCTGCACCCACGCAGAACTGACTGACTTCATCCATTTCACCACCAACTTCCACCCAGCGCTCAAATATACTTGGACCATTTCCGACATTTCCCTACTATTCCTTGACCTCACCATCTCTATTGCAGGTGATACACTCCTGACTGACATCCACTACAAACCAACTGACTCCCACAGCTACCTGGACTACTCTTCCTCCCACCCTGCTTCCTGTAAGGACTCCATCCCCTATTCCCAATTCCTCCGTCTACGCCGCATCTGCTCCCAGGATGACGTGTTCCACACCAGGTCATCGCAAATGTCCTCGTTCTTCAGAGAACGGGGTTTCCCCTCCCCCACTATAGATGAGGCTCGTACCAAGGTCTCCTCCGTACCCCGCAACACTGCCCTCTCTCCCCATTGCCCCACTCACAACAAGGGCCGAGTCCCCCTGGTCCTTACCTTTCACCCCACCAGCCAGCGCATACAACAGATAGTCCTCCGCCAGTTTCGCCACCTCCAACGTGACCCCTCCACTCGCCACATCTTCCCATCTCCCCCCCTGTCTGCCTTCCGCAAAGACCGCTCCCTCCGCAACTCCCTCGTCAATTCTTCCCTTCCCTCCCGCTCCACTCCTTCCCCGGGCACTTTCCCTTGCAACCGCAAGAGATGCTACACTTGTCCCTTCACCTCCCCCATCCACTCCTTTCAGGGACCCAAGCAGTCCTTCCAAGTCCGACAGAGCTTCACCTGCACCTCCTCCAACCTCATCTACTGCATCCGTTGCTCCAGATACCAGCTGATCTACATTGGTGAGACCAAGCGGAGGCTAGGCGATCGTTTCGTCGAACACCTCCGCTCGGTCCGCAATAACCAACCCGACCTCCCGGTGGCTCAGCACTTCAACTCCCCCTCCCACTCCGTATACGACCTCTCGGTCCTGGGCCTCCTCCACGGCCAGAGTGAGCAACACCGCAAGTTGGAGGAACAGCACCTCATATTCCGCTTGGGGAGTCTGCATCCTCTGGGCTTAAACATTGAATTTTCTCAATTCTGTTAACCCAGACTGCCTCCTCTCCACCTCTCCCTCAGCCCTCGGGCCCTGACATTCCTTCTCCATCTCCCCCCCCCAGTCGCACTAGCTTCTCATTTTCACACCACAAACAGCTTACAATGGCCTGCTTCCTTTATCATCAATACTTTTTTGCATATCTTTCACTCATTGTTCTTTATCTCTCCACATCACTGTTTATATCTCTCGTTTCCCTGATCCCTGACCATTCTGAAGAAGGGTCTCGACCCGAAACGTCACCTATCTCCTTCGCTCCTTAGATGCTGCTGCACCCGCTGAGTTTCTCCAGCTTTTTGTGTAACCCTCGATTCTCCAGCATCTGCAGTTCCTTCTTTACCACTTGGTCCTTTGCACGTTTGTAAGTTCTGATAATGCAAGGCCCAAATTGCGCTGCTAAAAAGCACAGCCATTATATTGCCAATTACACTGGTCACTTGATGCGCTCCTACTAATTCTAATCTCTTGCCCCAGGGCGGAGTCACAGACAAATTAATAGTTAAAGATAAATTCCAAGAATCAATAACTCCAGTTGGTATCAACTTAAATTTAAACGGATGGATGAGTCTCAAATATAGCTTGTGGCTGAAACAGTTAATTTTAGCAAAATACAGCATTTAGAATATCTTCCAGATAGGCCATAACAAGTGATTTTGGGCTCTGAGCAGCCCAAGCCCTGGTTTTTAGTAATTTGGTAAATAACCTGGGAGCTGGTTAGCCCATTTTGCAACGCTTTAACTGTTATTATTGCCCCATCCAGTTAAATTTAAAATATCTCCGGTGATCCCTGTGAATGGGAACTGAATAGTATGTATCTTTGAGATCGATGCATTCCTATGGAATCAGTTGTTAGACAGAACAAAGTTTCCTATGCTGAAATATCTATACTCATTTCCTGTTATTATTGTTATTTTTACAAATCAAGTGTAAATATTACCAACTTGTAAATGGTCCACCTACCCCATGTTTTGGAAAGAGCCAGACCCACCTACCTCCATGGTTACTGGTGGACTTATGGTAAGCCCAAAAGGCCCCTGTTGCGGGTCCTGTTTCTGTCCTTAGTGTGGAGAGAAGGACTGCTGGGGTGCGTGAATTCCATACATTTACTGAGGACCAGCTTGGGCCTCGGCCTGGAAGACCTTTGCCCAGCTTCAGTGAACCGCTTACTGCCAACGGAGGCGTGGGGTGTGATGTCGCCAAAAAAATAAAGCTTTGCTTGTTGTTGGTACCTTGATTAGCCCGACAGCTTTGCTTCCTCATCCAGGTCTTACCTGTTGGATCGGTCTTCCTTGAAGAGAAGATTCGGCGGCTGGACATGGCTGGTCTTATATGAGCCTGCAAATTTGGTTGTAAGGCAGGTCTGATGGCGTTCCAGTTCATTATGAAGTGTGCAGTGTACATCAACACCAGGCCAGTAATTTTTAACATTTGTTGCAGTTTTATCGCCTGGACATTCATGCCCCTTCCATTGTCACCCCAGATAGCTGTTCACTGCCGGTATTGTCAGGAACAATATTGTGTTCCATGGACATCCTTCCCAGTTTGGAGTCAGTTATGCACTGACCCCTCGCACTCCCCTCCACAGAGAGGGAGATCTGTAAGCAACCTTGAAACAGGTGCTGCCGCAAGCCCCGAGGAGACCTGCGCTGATATAACTCAGTTCGTTGGAGCACATCATGATGGAGCATCTTTTCCATTAGATGCTCCATCCGGATAAACGTCCTAGGACGCTAACCACTGAAGGAGGCAAGTCCTCCCGGCCTGACTCATCGGAGGGTACAGGCCTGTCCGACTTACTTTTGGCTTTAACCCCTTTCTGGGGAACCACAACGGATTCAAGAGGCACTCGGAAGTCGCTGACCGCGCTGTCAGTGAATCGAGTAGCGAACCCGATGGCCGACGACTACTCGCATTTCCGCGGTCTCCGTAGCCTGTTCCCCGCGGTTTGTAGTCGGTCTTCCCCCGCGGTCCATGACCGGGATTCCCCGCAGTTCATAGCCAGTTCTCCCCGCAGTCTGTGACCGGAATTCTCCGCGGTCATAACTGGTTCCCCCAGTTAGACCGCGATTCCCCGTGGCGTATATTATACTTCCCCACGGTCCATCCAGCAGGAAACTGCAAGGAAAAACAGAACCTGGAAATAAGTTGAAAAACTTACCTTCAGGTTTGAAACTTACCGCTGGAGGAGCAAAGCGCCTGCCAGCCAGACGCGCAATGCCATAGACGATATGACGTGCATGCGTGCTGGCGGGTTCTTCACGTAGTCACTCACGTGACTCCGAAGTAAAATTTCACTCTACCTTGGTACATGTTACAAATAAATGACCACACCAGACCATACATACCAAGGTTTATCCCTGCTGCCTTTCCTAAATAAAGACACAACATGACTTATCCTCCAGTCTTCTGGTACCTCACCAGTGGCTAAAGATACAAAACTCTGTGCCAAGGCCCCAGCAATCAATCAATCAGTTTTATTTGTCACTTGCACATAAAGTGAAGTGAAATCAATTTGCCAGCAGCAGTACAATGAAACGAACACACAAAAATACAATACAATTTTAACACAAACATCCACCACAGCATTCATCACTGTGGCAGAAGGCACATAATTTGGCCAGTCCCCCTCCATTTTCCCCCGTGGTCGGGACCTCAACCCTCCGCAGTCGCCACTGCGAGCATCCAGATGAGTAGACAAGGTAAAGTTCCAGTAAGTCCAGAATCTGTGCATCCCCACCGGAGACCGCGGCCTCAAGATGGTGTAGGCCGCAGGCCGGCGGGCGACGATTTAAAGTTCCCGCCGTGCCGCAGCTAGAAGCACCGCAGACCGCAGGGCCGGCGGTCGAAACTCTCCTCCAGGGATCCCTGGCGAGCGACCCCACTCCTGATGGTAAGTTCCCACCGCGCCCGCGGTAGAAGCAGGCCGCGGGCCTGCGGTCAGAACTCTTCTTCTCCGGGGTCCCCAACGAGGGATCCCAGGCTGCGGACGCCGCGCCAGCTGGAGCTCTGCAGACGCCGTCTTCAGGCTGTCACGGGCCAGTGAACAGAGCGCTCCCCTCAGGCAAGCCCCGGCGAGGGCTCGCCCACTCCGCGCCCAGAGTCCATGCTGCGCCCGCTGCTGAAGCCTCGGGCGTGTCTCCGGGAAAGGCCGCTCCGATCCTCAATGTTAGACCACATGGAAAAAGTCGCCTCTCCGTGGAGGAGGCGACCAAAGTGGTTTCCCCCTTTGGTCGGCATGGTTCTTTTGAACTCGTAGTGCAGTGGAGTGGGGTCGCTATGCAGTTACAGGCAGTCCAGGGCACCTGGAGGCATTTTAATTGGCTCATTGGAGTTTTCAGGACCAAGGAAAACCGACCGGTAGGCAAAATGCCTGCTAAACTTTATTAAAAGTACACAAAAGGCTGGAGAAACTCAGCGGGTGAAAACCGCATTTCTCCAGCCTTTTGTGTACCCTCGATTCTCCAGCATCTGCAGTTCCTTCTTTAAAACTTTATTAAAAGTTGTCTAGCTTCTTAAAAGTGACTCCACTCCTTCTCCCCCCGCTTCTCCCCCCTTCTCCCCCCCCTTCTCTCTCCCCCCTTCTCTCTCCCCCCTTCTCTCTCCCCCCTTCTCTCTCCCCCCTTCTCTCTCCCCCCCCCCCCCCCCCAACCTCTCCGCGCTCTCTAAAGGACTTCCCGTACATTATGTAGCCATCTTTTACCTTCCTCTTCATCACGGGTGTGAATTTCATACACGCTCCCCTGCTTTCTCTGGCCCTCGCCTTTGTGATGTGTTTGTGTGTGCGGTCGAATGATCCAGCTCGCGGTTTCAACGCTGACAGTCGATCCAGCTCGAGGTTTTCCAGGCAAGTGCCTCGAGCTTGAAGGTCGCTGAAGGGTCACGTCAGTGGGACAGGCCCTTTACCTGGTCAGGCCTAGAGGATTTACCAACCCATACATTTCAACACCTCCTCCTTTATAATATTGATATCCATCAATATTCAATGACAATGTTTTCTTAAAACGTGACATATATTGATCTTGCTTTGACCTCTATTGAAATCAGATATCACGATTTTCAACACTGACAATTGCACTTTCAGGATAATTGCAGTGCATTTTCTTTCCCTGATCTTGTGTTTTGCATGCATATATTCGTGCTTTTCACATAAGATCTCCAGATCCTTATTCATGGGATTACAGAACCCCTTACGATCTTCAAGTTCCATAATGCATATTTCTGACAAACCACAGAATTAAATTGGCATAAAGTATTAGTTTCATGTACTGTATAATACAAAGGGATAATCAGAGCATAATTTGTGCTTCAAGAAAATCATTACCATTTGCATTGCGAACCTGCAAGATTTTAGATTATTCTGTCTAAATAACACCGTACATAGATTCTCCAATGCAAAATACAATCAATGTTATTATTATATTTCCCTTGCAAAATTATATATAATTTCCAATAGTGTTAAATATGCTTTGTAATAAATTGGTACTAGACCTATTAGGCATGGCTTTTCATTTTGACCTTTGCGCCACTTTGAGCTTCCAATTACATTTGCCAAACCAAGCAGACACTCTCCAAGATATAAAACTTCATTCTTGCCAGGAGAAAACCAATGGCATCCATCATATTAAGGAAATAAACCTTTCTGGTTGCCAGCGTTCTTCTCAACTATGGTTATGGTGCTTAAGTGCAAAGATTGTTTAGATTTTGATACTTTTTCCTGGCTTAAATTAAGTGACAATGAAATTTACTTTGTTCCGGCACGAATTTGCTATAAAATGTTTAATTCATATTTTATTGCTTGCTGCAAATTGTATCCAAAATAAGTCCATTTAATATCGCCATGTTTCATGTAAACATTTCATATGTTGTAAAAATTGCTCTGAATAGTTTAACGTACGTTAATTGGCTTGAATACATTTTGAGAATAAAGGTTAGCCTCAAATTATATAATTAATATTATTCATCTTATTAATCTTATTTTCCATAGGATTTATGATATCAGTTCTCAAAATAATATATACATATAGCAGAAATCTAATTAGTTGCATCAAGTACATTGCGTCAGCAATGGCTGCCTCGCCGACAGTCTGTCTGTCCATTCCATGTTTGTTGTTTGTTTGTATGTGTTACATGTATGTTTTTAGTATTTTGTAGCATGTTTTATGTATGGGGTGCGGGAGAGTGGGAGTTAGGGGAAACTTTTTCTAATCTCTTACCTCAACGGACTGCAATTTTCTTCCGTTTCGTATCTCTGTCCGCACTGAGGCGTAACATCGAGGAGCTGGCGACCTCTGCTGGAGACCGATGTCGGGAGCTCCAACCACGGGAGCCTCCAAGACACAACATCACGGAGCTCGCGATCCCTGTCGGGGATCGACCTTGGAGCTCAATCCGCAGGAGCATGCGGATTTTAACATCGTGGAGCTCGTGGTCTCTGGTTAGAGACCGACTTCGGGAGCTACAGCCGCAAGAGCTTTGACCACCCTGACGTGGGAGCTTTGATCACCCCGATGTGGGGACTTTCATCGCCGGCTGCGGAAGCTTTGAGTGTTTCGACTGCGGATGGTTCGACTGCCCCGACCACGGGAGAATAAAAGAGGAAGAAGCTTAGACTTTATTGCCTACCCTCACAGTAAGGAATGTGCGGAATCCGCTGTGGTGGAAGTTTATGTTAACTTTTATGTAGTTGTGGGTCTTGTCACTCTTTTTTGTATGACTGTATGGTAATTCAAGTTCCACTGTATCTTAATTGGTACATGTGACAATAAACTGACCTTTGAACCTTTGAGGGTTCCTGCAACGAATTATCACTCAAAACCTTATTTTCCTCTTTCTATAAAATATTTGCACTATACATAACAGCAGAGGAAGTAAAATGTCGAGCAAAGTAACAACAAATATATGTGTTGAATTAAAAAAAAAGATATCTTTAGGACTTGAAAAGAAATCACAAACACACAATCAGGGATGAGAATATGTTATTTTTCCATTTGATTTATTAAACATGAAAAACAAAGTAGAAACAGTCAATCTCCTAAAGTTAGACCTACCTGATCTCCTGGTTGCCAAACACTTTAATTCCCCTTCCCATTCCCACTCTGCCCTTCCTGTCCTAGATCTCCTCCATTGTCAGTGAGGCCAAACACAAATTGGAAGAACAGCATCTCATATTTCACTTGGGCAGCTTTCAGCCCTGTGGTGTCAAATTAACGTTTCTAACTTCAAGTAACCCCTGCATTCCCTCTCTCCGTCCCTCGCCCACCCAAGTCGTACCAGCTTCAGTTGTCTTGAGTTTCATGGTCTGTAACTCGTTCTCACCTAGCACTCAGCTAACAGTGACTTGTTTCTTTTATCATCATTACTTTTTTGCATATCTTTCATTGATGTGTTCTACATCTCTCTACATCACCATCTATATCTCTTATTTCCTTCCCCTGACTCTCAGTCTGAAGAAGGGTTTCGATCCGAACTAGAGAGAGTACAGAGGAGATTTACTAGAATGTTGCCTGGGTTCCAGCAACTAAGTTACAGAGAAAGGTTGAACAAGTTGGGTCTTTATTCTTTGGAGCGCAGAAGGTTAAGGGGGGACTTGATTGAGGTCTTTAAAATGATGAAAGGGATAGACAGAGTTGACGTGGATAAGCTTTTCCCATTGAGGGTAGGGAAGACTCAAACAAGAGGGCATGACATGAGAATTAAGGGACAGAAGTTTAGGGGTAACATGAGGGGGAACTTCTTTACTCAGAGAGTGGTGGCTGTGTGGAATGATCTTCCAGCAGAAGTGGTGGAGGCAGGATTGATTTTAACATTTAAAAGTAAAGTGGATAGGTATGTGGACGGGAAGGGAATGGAGGGGTATGGTCTGAGTGCAGGTAGATGGGACTAGGGGAAAATAAATGGTCAGCATGGACTGGAAGGGCCGAGAGGCCTGTTTCCGTGCTGTAATTGTTATATGGTTGTTATGTGGTTATATGGTTGTCATCTATTCCTTTTCTCCAGAGATGCTGATTGACCCACTGAGTTACTCCAGCGCTTTGTGTCTATCTTTGGTTCAAACAAGCACCTGCAATTCCTTCCTACACGCAATGTCCTAAAGTTAATATGTCTGCTGACACTTGTTTCATAAATGATAAGAAAGAAGTTAATTAATGTAGCCTCGGAAGTAAGATTCTTCACTCAGTTACTATTGGCAAATCACTACTTTAAGATTATGGGTAGTGACTTTTATTCTCAAATTACTTTTATTCCATGAAATATTTGTTGGGTGCAAAAGAAAGGGTTTTCAGTAAAAGCATTTTCATTGTTTTTTACTTAAAACTGTGCATTAACATTAGTTCTTATCCAGGCCACATTAAAGTCTAAAATGGCAATTACGTTCGTTTATCCCTTTAGCAGATGAAGAAACTCCCTACGCTATAAATCTTTTTCCCCTACTTGGCTACTTCATCTAGAGAATAAAATGTGATAGTTCAAGTTCTAACTGTAACACAAAGTGCTGGAGTAACTCAACGGGCCAGGCAGCAACTGTGGAGAACATGAATCGGTGACCTTTTGGTCCCGACCCTTGTTCAGACTGATGCAGTCATGCTGACAGTGGGTGGTGGGGGGAAAAGAGGTGGACAAGAGGTGAGGCCAGCAGTGGCAGCTAATCAATGGATAAAGGTGAGGGGCGTGGAGTTTGATAGGCAGATGTTTGGACAAAAGCCAGAGATGAAAAGACAGAAAGGTGTGAATCACGAAAGAATTGAAGAGTTGTGAATTATTCCACTTGGTCAGATTAAACCCAACAGTATGAGCACTGAATTCCCCAATTTTAGGAATTTACAATATGTTAGGCGCTTTTCCCCCCCGGTGAATGCTATGTACTTACCTTTTCTGTTTCTCTCCTGAGTGCAGGCCCCATGGCTGGGAGTCAGGAATCAAGGGGTTAAGAGCTCCTGTATCCGATTGGCAAAGCTGCGTCAGGTGACGGGTGACACATCGGAAGCTTAAATACCAGGAGTTCCCAGAACTCTCTCTCTTCGTCGTCGACCCTGACTAGCGAACAGGCTGCCGGTCTGAGCTGCAGGAGGCCTGGCCACATGGCATAGAACTTTGTGTATTCTTACCTATATTTCTCATTTAATGTTGAATTGGGACCGATAAGGGCTGACCTGAGGGTTTTTGTGTATTTTGTTTCAGGGTTATCTCCAATTAGGCAGGTTAGAGACTCTGGTTCGACGGTCCATTGCGAGGCTGGCTGGAGCACTGTTATATTTGTTTGTTAGTCTATTCTTGTCCATGACTGTGTTGTTTAAATCAGGTTTGGGTTTTTGTCTTCTTTTTTTTTTTTCTTAACTAAATTAAAGACTATTTTCTTGAACTTGAACCTGGTTTTTGACTATGTTACGCGGCTCTGAGGTACCTGTCTTCGGGAGTTGTAACAAAATGGGGGCTCGTCCTAAGCTTTGTGGACCCTAGACAGTTTGGGGTTTTGTTTGGTAGGCTTCTGGTGACTGAGGAAGTCTGTGTTGTGAGGGGATTTTGTTTCCTTCCGTTTGTGGTAACATTTGTGCCCAGGGTTTGGCTGGTGGTGTGGTCCTACATTTGATATGGAGTTTAAAGTGGAGGACTTTACTGAGGATCCAAGTCGGGAGTTGTTTGACAAACGTACGAAGGAGCATTTGTTTGTGCTGGCAGAAAGCTATAAGGTGCCTATTGATAAGCATTTGAAGAAAGAGGCTATAAAGTCGGTATTATGGTCTGCGTTGAAGAGGAGTGCGGTATTGCCTGCTGAGGCTGACAGTCCTCTATCTTTTACACAGCCTGGTCAGGAAATGGGGGACCTCATTCGATTGAGGGAGTTAGAGCTTGAAATGAAAAAGGAGGAGAGGGCCTTAAGAGAGAAAGAGCTCATGCTTGAGATGAAACACCTCGAGTTGCAGGAGAAGGAATTGAATGCCTCCCGAGTTTCTTCTCTGGAAAGGAAGTTTGATATGAGCAAGAACATCCGCCTGGTTCCCCCGTTTACTGAGAAGGATGTGGACAAGTATTTTGCGGTGTTTGAACGGGTGGCTTCGTCTTTGAAGTGGCCTAGGGACATGTGGTCCTTGCTCTTGCAGTGTGTCCTTGTGGGTAAAGCACGGGAGGTGTACTCGTCTTTATCTGTTGACAGCAGTCGGGACTATGAGTGTGTGAAGTCTACGGTATTAAGGGCTTATGAATTAGTTCCAGAGGCGTACTGGCAGAAGTTCCGGCGCTTTAGGAAGTTTGATAGTCAGACTTATGTGGAGTTTGCTTGGGAGAAGGAGACACTTTTTGACAGGTGGTGCGCTTCTCAAGGAGTGAAGGATTTTAAGCTGCTGCGGGCCTTGATGATTATGGAAGACTTTAAGAACTGTCTCCCTGAGAGGGTTGCTACTTACCTTAATGAGCAGAAGGTGCCGGAGGTGTGCAAGGCAACGGTGTTAGCAGATGAGTATGTATTGACTCTTAAAACTGAGTTTGTTGGGCGATCCTATAGTTTTGATGCGCGGCCGGTTAATTGTGGTGGTGTCGCCAGTGGCAGTGTCAAAGCTGTTTCTGTGCCTGCAAGTGTCAGCACATTGATACAGGGGGAGGTCCGAGCTGGTAAGGTTGATGGGGATTTCAGGACTAAGGAAGGTCCTGTGTGCTACTATTGTAAAGAGAGCGGGCACATCGCAAAGTCGTGTCCCGTCCTGCACAAGAAAGATGCAGCGCCTGTGGTTTTGGTTGGTTCACAAAAAGCACCTGTGGGTCCTGGGATGCCTGCGTCTGATGAGTGTAGGAATGATTCTGCGTTCATCACGAAAGGTTTTGTTTCTCTAGAGGATGGGGGTCATAGAGTTCCAGTATCCATCTTGCATGATACTGGTGCTACTCAGTCCTTTATATTGGATAGTGTACTGCCACACCCAGTCGTAACAGGGACAGAGTCCCAAACGACCTCACCTTTCACCCTGCAGCCGTTGCATGCAACACATAATCCTCCAACATTTTCGCCAATGGAATCCCGCCAATAGCCATATCTTTCCATCTCCACCCCTTTCCGATTTCCGCAGAGGCCGTTCCCTCCACAACTCTGTTAAACATCCCTTCCCACCCAAAACCACTCCCTCCCCAGGTACCTTTCCATGCAGCTGCAGGAGATGCAACACCTGTCTCTATACCTCCGCCCAACTCTGTCCAGGGATCCCCGATAGTTCTTTCAAGTTAGGCAGATCATCACAAGACCAAACGTAGACTGGGCAATCGTTTCACTGAACAGCTTCACTCAGTCCGCCAAAATGTACCTGATCTCCTGGTTGCCAAACACTTTAATTCCCCTTCCCATTCCCACACTGACATGTCCGCCCTGGGCCTCCTCTATTTTCAGTGATGCCAAATGCAAATTGGAGGAAAAGCACCTCATATTTCAGCTTCCAACCCAGCAGCATGAATATTGATTTCTCTAACTGTCCCTCCCCCACCCTAGTCGTTGTACAAGTTTCACTGGCATCCTGGTGAGTTTCATTGTCTGAGCAACATGTTTTCACCAGGCCCACAGCTATCAATGCACTGTGCCCTTGATCATCGGTATTTTTATGCATATATTTCATTTCTTTCTCTCTATATCTCTCGTTCCCCTTTCCCCTGACTCTGAGTCAGAAGAAAGCTGTCAACCCAAAACATCACCCATTCCTTCTCTCCAGAGATGCTGCCTGTCCTGTTGAGTTACTGTCCAGCATTTTGCGTTTTATTACCTTATTACCCGACAAGCTTTGTCCTGCCTCTATTCTCTTCCAGTTTTCTTTTCTCCCCCCTCCTCAGTCAATCTGAAGAAGGTTCAGAACGCAAAACATTGTCTCTCCATGTGTTCCAGAGATGTTGCCTGTTGAGATATTCCAGCACATTGTGTCTTTTTTAGTTCACATTCTGGCAGTTTTACATTATCATGGCGTTTGGACTTGGAAACATAGAAACATAGAAAATAGGTGCAGGAGCAGGCCATTTGGCTCTTTGAGCCAGCCATGAAATTCAATGTAATCATGGCTGATCATCCTAAATCAGTACCCCATTCCTGCTTTCTCCCCATCCCTTACTTCTCAAGTAACTAAGTCAGTTGATTTTTTTTTTAAACCAGGCTACAAAGGGATAACATTAGGGGGAACTTCTTTACTCAGAGAGTGGTGGCTGCATGGAATGAGCTTCCAGCAGAAGTGGTGGAGGCAGGATCGATTTTAACATTTAAAAGTAAAGTGGATAGGTATATGGACGGGAAGGGAATGGAGGGGTATGGTCTGAGTGCAGGTAGATGGGACTAGTGGAAAATAAATGGTCGGCACGGACTGGAAGGGCCGAGAGGGCCTGTTTCCGTGCTGTAATTGTTATATGGTTATATGGACCAATTTTATAATGTAAATATATTTTGGTACGAACGTTAATTACACTTCTTTTCTCCAATATTTCCTAATTGTTCATATGAGATACTGTTGAAAATTATGAAGGAAACTAGATACTATTAAAGATTGCTTCAAGTTCTTTAACCATAACCATGTTTGGGATTCAGAACAAAGAATGTAGATTAGTACAGCACAGGGGCAGTCCCTTTAGCCCATGTGCCAACAGTTAAACTAATCCCCTCTGTCTACACTTGATCCATGTCCCTCCATTCCCTGTCTCTTAAATGCCACAATCATATTTGCCTCCACCATCATCCCTGGCAGCGTGTTTAAGGCACCCACCACTTTCTGTGTAAAAAACTTGCCCCACACATCTTCTTTAAACCCTGCCCCTCTTACCTTAAAGTTGTGCCCGCTAGTGACATCTTTTCACATCCTGGGAAAAACGTATTGACTGTCCTCAGAATTTTATACACTTCAAGTTTCTCCTCGCCTCTGACGCTCCTTAGAAAACAAACTGAGTTTTCCAAACTCCCTTATAGTTAATACACTCTGATCCAGACAGCATTCCCATAAACCCCTTCTGCACCCTCTCCAAAGCCTTCACATTCTTTACGTAATGGAAGACCAGAACTGCACACAACACTCCAAATGTGGCATAATAAATGTCCTATAAAGCTGCAACCAGACTTCCTGACTCTTATACTTAATGCCCCAACTGATGAAGGCAACCATACCATACATCTTCTTTACCACAAAGATGGACACAAAAAGCTGGAGTAACCAGGAGGTCAGACAGCATCTCTTGAGAAAAGGAACCAGCATCTGCAATTCCTTCCTACACAAACCGTTTTTACCATACTATTGTGTTGCCACTTCCAGAGAGTTACCATGAACTATACTTCCTCCTTACATTTGACCTCCCGAAGGTTACTACCTCACACTTGCTCGGGTTATGACGGGTGGCGCCGCAAGTCAGCAACCTCGCCAGCAGCTGTACGTCTTTTCAACTTTTTTATGTTTTTAGTATGTGTTAAATTGTGTTTTAGTGTGGGGGGGGGGGGGTAGCGGGGAATAGGGGGAAACTGTTTTACAGTCGCTTGCCTCGGCAGAATTTGACTTTTCTTCATGTCACATTTTCCCCCTCCCTCGCAGCCTAACAGCTTGGATTGTGGCATCTCCTGGAGTCGGGGCCCAGAGCTTCAGCAGCGGGCGTAGCGCGAACTTTCCGTCGTGGAGCTGGGTAATCCCTTGCCGGGGAACCCCCCGAAGAAGAAGTGCTCCGATCACTGGCCCGCGGACGATAACATCCTGAAGCCGTGGTCTGCGGAACTTCTAGCCGCAGGCGCGGTGTGGACTTTCCATCGCAGAGTCAGGGATCCCTTGGCGGGGATCGCCGGAGAGGAGCTCCGTCCGCCGGCCTGCCGCCTATAACATCGTGAAGCCCCGGTCTCCGGTAGGAAGCGGCCGATTCAGGAAGAAAGATGATGGATGCTGTATCATCCTTGATTTGGCAAACTTCAACTCACATGTGCAGTATAGACATTTTAAAATGGAGAATTTCCTTACTACTAAGCAGCTACTTTGGATTTCAGCTGCTTACTTGCCGGGTAGAGTTAATAGGGTGGCAGATGCTAGATCTCGTAAATTCAATGATCACACTGAGTGGATGTTGAATCAAAAAGTATTTAACAACATTATAGCTCATTATGGAACACCTGATATTGATTTGTTCGCCTCCAGGCTTAATAACCAATTACCAACATATGTAGCATGGGAGCCAGACCCAGGCTATAGATGCATTCTCTATAGACTGGGAGGGGAATGTTCTTCTATGCTTTCCCTCATTCTGCCTCGTTGGACGATGCTTGCAAAAAATCATGCAAGACTTTGCAGTGGGTATTTTAGTAGCGCCTAACTGGCCTACACAACCATGGTTCCCTTTACTGAAAGGAGTATTAACGGAACCGCCCATGGTTGTTCACAGACATGAACATTTGCTTCCCGACTCGGTGACCCGACTCGGTCCCTGTGGACCCCTCGGGCCGCGGATTTGAACCGGCCCGTTCGCGGAGCTCAGTTGAACTGCGGGTCTGACTACTTACCATCGCCCGGTGGGGTCACGGCATCTGAGGCCTGGATCGCCTCGGTGCAGAGGGAAACAAAGAGGGAAGAGACACAGACTTTAAGACTTTGCCTTCCATCACAGTGAGGAGGTGTTTGGTGAACTCACTGTGGTGGATGTTAAATTTGTGTTTATTGTGTGTTCTGTCATTTTTATTTATTTTTAATTATATGTATGACTGCAGGGGAACAGAGTTTCGTTCAGACCGAAAGGTCGATTCTGTCTGAAAGGTCTGAATGACAAATAAAGAATCTAATCTAATCTAATCTAAACTTTGACAGCTCATCTCTCGGGAACCTCATCCTCTACATTTCCCATTGAGGGTAGGGAAGATTCAAACAAGAGGGCATGACATGAGAATTAAGGGACAGAAGTTTAGGGATAACATGAGGGGGAACTTCTTTACTCAGAGTGGTGGTTGTGTGGAATGATCTTCCAGGTATATGGAAGATCATTCCACTGCCGCTGCCCCGGGACCGAGTCGGGTCACCGAGTCGGGAAGCAAATGTTCATGTCTGTGAACAACCATGGGCGGTTCCGTTAATACTCCTTTCAGTAAAGGGAACCATGGTATATGGATGGGAAGGGAATGGAGGGGTATGGTCTGAGTGCAGGTAGATGGGACTAGGGGAAAATAAATGGTCCGCACGGACTGGAAGGGCCGAGAGGGCCTGTTTCCGTGCTGTAATTGTTATATGGTTATATGGTTATGACAGAATCGACCTTTTAACCATATAACAATCTACCAGGGCTACAGCCATGTCAGCAGCGAGAAATACAGACGTTCCGCTGGATCACATCCTTGCGACAGCAGGATGGGCGAATGAGCGAACTTTTCAGACATTTTATAATAAACCAATTACCAGGCCTGGTTCATTTGCTAGCAAAATTTTAAGTTCTCTTAATTAAATCAACTGTTTATCCCTGATGTGAATGGATTATTTTTTACACTGCATGAAATCACAGTGCTTTGAAGTCTTCTTTTTTTTTGAACTCCACATTTATTGACATAACAAAATACACATACAGGCAAAACAAAGAGACACACAAAAGACAAAATTACAAAATACAAATCACCTAACCTCTATTTGCATCACATCGGGTCCCCTTAACATTCTATCATAGAAGCATCTTATTCACAGGCACCATAGCAACCTCATCCATTCATATCCTTAATCAATCATTTGTAATAGTACCGGTTTCCATATAATATTAAAGGCATCGGTCCTCAACTGGAGTTTAGCAGTTATATTTTCCATCAAGTATACATTTTTCAATCTTTCCCTCCACTGTTGAACATTTGGTGGCATTTCCTTTCTCCATAGCACTGTTATCATCTTTTTAGCAATCAACAGCATCACCCCAAGCAAATATTTCTGATTTTGAATATCTGTCGCTGCTGGAGTATCTCCTAATATAAAACAAGCCGGTTCCAAAGGTAGATCCACTCCCAGAATTAATTTAATCTCCACCTGGATGTCTCTCCAGTATTGGTACAATTTGGGACAATCCCAAAAAATATGTGTGTGATCACTGATCTTCCCACATTGTCTCCAGCATAAATTTGAGGTGTTACTGTATCTTGCCAACACTAAAGGTGTCCTAAATACTCTCATTTTAATTTTCCAGTTGAACTCACTCCACGAGGGGCTGCTTGTCAGTTTATGGCCCAAGAGACATGTCCTTTCCCATATTACATCTGTAATAATATTCATTTCCAATTCCCATTCCTGTTTTGTTTTTATAGTAATTCCTTTTATATAGTCTTGAAGTCCTGGATATAAACGGGATATTAAATTATTTTGTAATCTATAGTCATCAAGAAAGTATTTTCCAAATTTGAAGGTAGTCTACTCCCAATCTGCTCCCAATCTACATGTGTCTGTAAGTAGCTTTGAAGTCTTCATGTAGTCACTCACGTGACTTTGATATAAAATAGAAAGATTAAACGAGAACTTACCGTTTGAAGTTTGATCTTTATTTTATGAAAAGTTGAAGTGAGGGATTATGTGCCCTCCACTCCAAACCCTACTTCTCACAAAGATCATTCGGTAGTTCTAAGCTCGTTAATCTTCCTATAGCTTAGGTCAGCAACTATTCTGTGGGTTCATACAGCTGCTCTAAAGGACTGGCGGGCTCTTCACCACATATTTCCTCACTTCAACTTCTCATTAAAAAAAATCACCTTCAAACGGTATGTTCTCGTTTAATCTTTCTATTAAAGTGAAGGGAGAGATGTGATGTAATTAAAGTGAAGGGGGAGATGTGATGTAATTAAAGTGAAGGGGGAGATGTGATGTAATTAGAGTGAAGGGGGAGATGGGATGTATTTTGTAATGTACTACCATTGAATGTATCCGAATGGAATTTGTGATGTATATGTAAAGCTTCTGCTTTTGGCCTCAAGGAGCAATGGCATTTACATTACATAAACATCACAAATAGCAAGAAGGTTCAAAGCTCTGTGGTCTCATGCAGTGAACCAGTCTACATGCAGACACACTGCTCCAGGGTTACACAAAAAGCTGGAGAAACTCAGCGGGTGCAGCAGCATCTAAGGAGCGAAGGAGATAGGCGACGTTTCAGATCGAGACCCTTCTTCAGACCCTGCTCCAGTTGACCAAACATGGGTGAAGAGACACTTCATTGAAACATGATGTTTGACTTTCAAACATATCTATGCTTTAATGGAAAAAATAGTCCCTTCACATCAGGGATTTAATTAACAGAACTTAAAATGTTGCTAGCAAATAAACCAGGCCTGGTAATGGGTTTATTATAAAATGTCTGACAAGTGCAGCGTAGGTTCATGAGGTTAATTCACGCGATGGTGGGACTGTCATATGCTGAGACAATGGAGAGGCTGGGCGTGTATACTCTGGAATTTAGAAGGATAATAGGGTATCTTATTGAAACATATAAGATTATTAAGGGATTGGACATGCTAGAGGCAGGAAACGTGTTCCCAATGTTGGGGGATTCCAGAACCAGGGGCCACAGTTTAAGTATAAGGGGTAGGCCATTTAGAACGGAGATGAAGAAAAACTTTTTCACCCAGAGAGTTGTGAATCTGCAGAATTCTCTGCCTCAGAAGGCAGTGGAAGCAAATTCTCTGGATGCTTTCAAGAGAGAGCTAGATAGGGCTCTTAAAGATAGCAGAGTCAAGGGATATGGTGAGAAGGCAGGAACGGGGTACTGATTGTGGATGATCAGCCAAGATCACATTGAATGGCAGTGCTGGCTCGAAGGGCCGAATGGCCTACTCCTGCACCTATTGTCTATTGTCTATTACTGCATTCTACCCCACCACTGCTACATAATCATTGACAAAATTAACAGGGGAAAAAACATATACGAATTAGAAATTAAAGTAGAAAGATGACAATGATCCATTCTCCATTTTCCTTGAACTTTGTCCCCTTTGATCTCTCCGTTTCACACCTTACCCGTCCATATTTCTGTCTCCCTCTCCCCTGACTCTCAGTCTGAAGAAGCGTCCCGACCCAAAACTTCACCCATTCCTTCTCTTCGGAGATGCTGTCTGTCCCGCTGAGTAACTCCAGCATTTTGTGTCTATCTTCAGTGTAAACCAGCATCTGCAGTTCCTTGCTACACAAAATGTCAGGTACCAGTTTCAGAGCACTAAAAGGTAAATAAACAGGCAAATAAATGTGGGGAAGGAGCATGTCAATTAGCAAGGTCCTGGCCTGACATGCCACCAGCTGAAGAAGGTACTGACCCAAACGTCACCTATCCATGTTCTCCAGAGATGCAGCACGATCCGCAGAGTTACTCCAGCACTTTGTGTTTTTTAAAAATAAACTAGCATCTGCAATTCCTTGTTTCTACATTTCAATTGCAGTTACAAATAAACCAATTCCCTGCTACTCAAGCAAGGATTCCCTCTTAAAATGTATTCACTGAGAATACAAAATAGATCACTCGGAATATGTTCAATATATGAGGGGCTACAGTATAAAACTGAGCAAACGACTGGAATGGTGGCGCAACTGTAGAGTTGCTGCTTTACAGCGCCAGAGACCCGAGTTGAATCCCAACTACGGGTGTTGTATGTACCAAGTTTGTACTTTCTCCCTATTACGGTGTGGGTTTTCCCTGGGTGCTCTGGTTTCCTCCAAACTTCAAACACGTACAGGTTTGCAGGTTAATTAACTTCAGTAAAGATTGTAAATTGTCCCTAGTGTGTGGAATAATGCAAGTGTACGCGGTGATCGCTGGTTGATGCGGATTCAGAGGCCCGCGCTGTATCTCTAAATTAAAACCAGGATCTAAAGGACCATCGGACTTTATGAGTGCATAATAGATAGACGTTATAGTGAGTTGGTCACACCTTGGGTACAGGCAGAATGTATTGGGTGAGTAGGCAGAGAGGGCGCAGGAATACCCATTCTTCAAAGCCTTTTGGATACATGAAAGTTCAAGGCACAGTGGCACCAGCAGCCAGATTGAGCCACTGTTGGGAAGGGGGAAAGCAGGCAGGGCAATTGGGACAGGTGACTCTCTCATCAGGGGGACAGACAGGAGATTCTGGGACCATAAACTGGACTCCAGGATGATCATAAGTGACTGAAGCAGAATTAGGCCATTCGGCCAATCAAGTCTATGCCACCATTCAATCATGGCTGATCTATCTCTCCCTCCTCACCCCATTCTCCTGCCTTCTCCCCATAACCCCTGACACCAGCGATGTGTGGTCTCTCTGGTGCCAGGGTCCAGGATGTCTTGGAGCAGCTGCAGAACATGTTCAAGTAAGGGTGCATGAGGAGGAAAAGGGATGAGGACCTGCCAAGTGAATCTAGGGAGTTAGACAAAGACCTCTAGGATAGTAATCTCTGGATTACTCTTGGTGCCATTGCTAGTAAGGGTAGGAATAGGAGAATAGGACATGGCTGAGGAGCTGGTGCAGGGGGGCAGTGTTTCCGGTTTTTGGACAAATGGCATCTCTTCTGTAACAGAGGTGGCCTGTACAAGAGGGACGGGATGCATCTTTACTGAAGGAGGACCAATATACTCGTAGAGCAGTTCGCAAGTGCTACAGGGCAGATGCAGTGTCTTGGGAACCAGTGTAGAAGGTCAGCAGATGGAAGCAGTGATGTGACGGTAGAAGTTATATCCAGTAAGACTCAAAGATAGGACAGGCAGAAGAGGAAAAGGAATATATGAAACTGATGGATTGAAATCAGTTTATTTCAAAGCAAGGATGTACTAGAGCCTGGATCGGTGCTGGAAACAATGATGTTTTACCATCACGGACACTTGATTATGAGAAGGACAGTAATGGCAGCTCAATCTTTCACCATTACCATCCTTCAGATGTGACACAGAGGGAGGTAAGGGAGGTTGAGGAGTTGCTTTACTAATCAGGGAGAATGGCATGATGGAACTCAGAGAGGACCTACTGCAGGCTTTTTCCACTGAGGCGATACGGGTAGAGCTAAAATATGTGATAGGTGCTGGCACTCTAATGGGATCGTACTAATGGCCTCCCAATAGAAAATAGAACATAAGATAGTACAGCACAGGACTGGGCCCTTCGGCCCTCAATGTTTGTGCCGACCATGATGTCTAGTTAATTTGATTAATATTATTTTAAATTAATATCTAATTAAATATAATTTAAATTGATTAATAGTTAAATTAAAGTGTAGGAAGGAACTGCAGATGCTGGTTTAAACCGAAGATCGACACCAAAAGCTGTAGTAACTCAGTGGGTCAGACAGCATCTGTGGAGAGATACATTTCAGATTGATGGCTTTTCAGCAGAAACAAAAGGTTATTGACCAGAAATGTTATTTACTTACTCTGTTTAGGTGCCGCATGACCTTTTGAATATTTCTACCATTTGCTGGGGTATTTTCAGATTTTAGCAATTGCTGTATTTGGCCAGGAAATGGGATCTTGCCATGACTGTGTTCTAGGTTTTATATGGGACTACCTGTCAACTGCACATTAACTATTCTATGTAATGTACTGCTTACAGTGTTAATTATGGTTCCTCCATTTCAGAGTCATCCGTAACTGTCACTGTATGTCATGTTGTTACTTGTGGGCGGAGCACCAAGGCAAATTCCTTGTATGTGAATACTTGGCCAATAAACTTACTTACTTACCTGAAGAGATGAGCTCTGATTTGGCAATCCTCATGACTACAAATCTACATTACACACTTTGTAGAGCACAGTGGCACGGCAGTAGAGTTGCTGCCTCACAGAGCCAGAGACCTAGATTAAATCCTGACTATGGGTGCTGTCTGTATGGAGTTTGTACGTTCTTCCTGTAGGTTTTTTCCGAGTGCTCCGATTTCCTTCCACATTCCATAGATGTGCAGGTTTGCAGGTTAATCTGTAAATTGCCCCTTGTATAGGATAGAACTAATGTTCGGGTGATCACTGGTTGGCACAGGCTCGGTGTGATGAAGAGCCTGTCCCCACGCTGTATTTCTAAAGTAAACTAAACTAAACTACAACTTAATTGTTGTCACAATCTACCTATTCTGCGTACCCCAGGGCTGCACCATTAACACCACAACTCGAAAGTGAATGGCATGACTAATACTGTAAAAAATGTGCAGCTTTTTCCTGCAGCAAATAGGCTTAGGGTGTACCCATGAAGCAAACACATTGGAATCACATCTTGCAGCCTTTGCTTTTTACTGAACTTGTGCTCTTTTTCTGACCACCTAAGGTTTTCATTGTTTCAACATACTCCATTTTGTAAATTTAATTCAGGCTATAAAGCTTGACATTGAATTAATAAGGTGTTATGAATTGTGTTTAGCCCAGCTGGGCAACATCTTGTAATAGAATGCACAGAGTGCTGGAGTAGCTCAGCTGGCCAGGCAGCATCTCAGGGGACCATGGATAGGTGGCATTTTGGGTCGGGACCCTTCTTTAGACTGATTGTGGGAGTGGGGGGAGGAAAGCTGGAAGAGAGGATGGGCAGGACAAAGCATGGCAGGTAATAGGCCGACACAGTGAAGCGGGTTATTCAATAGGCAGGCAGTTGCACAAAAGTAAGGGATGAAAAAGCAGAACGTCTGAGACAAAAGGAGTGAAGAATTGCGAATTGTGAAGCTAGAGGAAGGAATGTGGTTTGAAGGGGCGAGAGTCAAGGTGGGGCACAGGGGACGGGGGGAGGGGATAAGGGGATGGGTTATATGAGAGAAGGTAGAGGGGGAGGGGAGTTATGCAGTTACCTAACATTGGAAAATTCAATATTCATATCATTGGGTTGTAAGCTTCCGAACGAGAATATGAGGTGTTGTTCCTCCAGTTTGCGAGTGATATTGGAGGAGGCCTGGGACAAAAAGGTCAGCATGGGAATGGGAAGTTAAAATGGTTAGTAATGAATGAATGAATGAATGAATACGTTTATTGGGCAAGTATTCACATACAAGGAATTTGCCTTTGTGCTCCGCATGTGAAAAAACAGTTCGGAATGACAAATAAAACATTAAACATTAATAATAAAACATTATTGATTGGGACATAATGGTAATGATAATAGTAGCTGGGAGATTCACCAAGGTCCACCAAGGTTTGCAGGATCATAATTGCTATGTGTAGGAAGCAACTGCAGATGGCAAAGATGCCAAAGATGGCATGGATCAATGATGAGTAAATCAAAACTATTATCTGAATCCAGTGATTGGTCGAACACAACAGGTGGCTGCCGAGCCCAGGAAGAGGGGGCAGGGGGTGAACACAGAAACGATTTGTCACATTAACGGCACCCTTGTGGTGACTCTTTTGTGTACTTTGTATACACAATCGAAGAATTTCACTGCACCTAGCTGGGTACAAGTGACAATAAAGTATCATCATCATCATCATCATCATCATCATCACATCACCATGCTGCTGTACTACAGAGATAAACATAAAATGCTGGTGTAACTCAGCGGGTCAGGCAGCATTTTTGGAGAAAAGGAATGGGTGATATTTCAGGTCAAGACCCTTCTTCAAATTCAGAGTCTGAAGAAGGGTCTCGACCTGAATAGATCTCCTGATTGCTGTTCATTTTAACTCTTTTCATCATTTTGAGCAGCAAGCCCGTCGATTGTTTGCAGGAGGTGAATTTCAAGTCAGTGCCGGCATGGGAGCTTTAAAAAGCCAGTCTGTGGACAGGTTTGGACAAGTCAATTTCAGGTCTGACCAGATTTCAGCATCTGACAGAAGAAACGCTTAGAGCACACAATCTAAAATCTATAATTGTCTATGTTTAATTTGATTGCTGATCTTTTTCATCCAATCAGGCGTTGAGCCAAATGATTGCAGGACTGTCTGAGTTTTGCTGACATTGCCCCAAAATGCAGATCTTATTTTAAATAATACGCTTTAGGATAATTAGAAAGGTCCCCTCGAAATTTTAGAAATTAGTTTCACATTCAACAGTTGAGTTTTGTACGTTTGTTTAACACACATGTTCTGTACATTAAACTTCATAGTTTCTTTAAATATGTTGGCATTTCCTGCATGATAGATTTATAAATTCAGTTCAACTTGAAAGGCTTTAATTGCTCCACCACTGGCAGCAGCGGCTTCAGCTGCCAAGTCCTAAACTATTCTCATTCTCGTTCAAAATTCAACACATTTTTCTCCCTGTAGGAGCATCTTAAAATCTATCTATTTCATTATGTTTTCTGGTTCACTATCCCTGTATGTGAGCAGGAGATGCAAAGCCTTACAGTGGACATTAGACACCTCCCAGGAGGCCACGAAGAAGCTGGGTGGCGGGGGTCCCGCGATCAATCTCGGGGTCGGCGCCATGGAAGCGTCAGGAGTGGACCTGGCGATGGTCTTCGAGGCAGTCGGTGCAGCGGTCGATGAGAGCATTGGTCGGGGTCATCGGTCATCGAGGGCGGCCATTGTTAAAGGTGTCGGCGGTCGAGGACGGGCCACGTGGAAGTTGGAGGACGCGCCGCCAAGAACAAAGGAGCGCCCGGCACGGGGGAATCACCATGAGGGGCGGCGGGGGGACAAAGGAGGAACCAACATGGGGGAATCACCATGAGGGGCGGGGGGACAAAGGAGGAACCAACATGGGGGAATCACCATGTGAGGGGGGGGGGGACAAAGGAGGAACCAACACGGGGGAATCACCATGAGGGGCGGGGGGACAAAGGAGGAACCAACACGGGGGAATCATCATGTGGGGCGTGGGGACAAAGGAGGAACCAACACGGGGGAATCACCATGTGAGGGGGGGGGACAAAGGAGGAACCAACACGGGGGAATCATCATGTGAGGGGGGGGGGGGGACAAAGGAGGAACCAACACGGGGGAATCATCATGTGGGGGGGGGGGGGGAACAAAGGAGGGCCCGGTGAGGGATACCTTGTAACTGTTGCCGCCCTTAATGTGCACACTCTTTGCAACCTTGGGTGTGTGAAACAAAGAATATCACTGTGACTTGTCACGTGTCCAATAATGTATTCATTCATTCACCTTTCTTTTTAACTCGTCCCTTCCCACTATCCAGGGACCAAACTGTCTTTCCTGGAGACACAACAAATCACTCTCCTTTCTTCCAATCTTCTACACTGCATTTATTTTTATAATGTGCTCTCATCTATAAAGGAAAAAACAAACGTAGATTGGGTGATTGCTTTGCAGAATATCTGTGTTCAGGATTGATGGTTCTTCTGGTTACCTGTCACTTTAATTCACCTTCCCACTCATACACTGACCTATCTGCCTGTGGCTTTCTGCACTGTTACATCAAGGTGCAATGCAAGCTTGAGGAGTAACATCTGTCCAGGCATGTTGCCGTCTTTTGGACTCTATTACGTTCTTCAATTTTCGACAACTCACTTGTTCTTTCTGTTTGTAACAGAAGTGGTCATATCTACCTGTTATCATTTTGGCTCAATTTTCTGCTTTTATTGGTATAACCTGACTAGTTGGGCACGTCCTACAGCTTACTAGCATTACCATAATAAACAGACAAAAAAAACATACTCTTTTTCTAATTGGTGTTCTACCTTGTTTGCTTTCATTCTAACAGAGCCAACCTTTTCATTCAACCCAACTTTCTCTGCACATTGCAACTGGAAACTAACCTGTTTTTGCTCTTTCCTGGCTCTTGTGAAGAATCTTGGACCTGAAATATTCACTGACGCTCTTTCCACTGATGTTGCCTGACCTGCTGAGATCTTTTTCCTGCATCTTGTGGATATATTTTATTTTGTTGTGTAAGATATGATATACAGTATACATGTAAATATAGTTGAGATAAGTTAATTAAACAGCATAACAAGCCCTGTGGGCTGTGACCAAAAATGTTCTAACGTGATCATTCATTGAGTCCTTGTAAATCTACTCTGTACCCTTTCCAGCTTTACAATATCTTTCCTGTAACAGGATGACCAAAACTGAACACAATACTGTAAATATGGCCTCACCAATGTCTTGTACAAATGTAACATGACCTCCAAACTCCTATACTCACTACTCTGACTGTTGAAGGCCAATGTGCCAAAAGCCACCTTGACCATCTGTGATGTCACTTCCAAGGAACTATATACCTGCTCTCCTAGATCCCTCTGCTCTACGGAGCCCGGCCATTCAGTGTATGAGTCCTGCCCTGATTAACTTCCCAAAATGTAACACATGTATCTGTATTAAACTCCATCAACCATTCCTCTGCCCCCCTAGCCAATGATCGAGATCCTGCAGCAAATATTTGACAACCAGCTCTACTATCTACAATACCACCCACATCAGTGTCACCTTCACATCAATTAAAACGAGGTATTATTTTAGACAGTCATATCTACTTCTTTTTCCATTATATTCTAGTATCAATACGTTAGAATCCAGACAGCATTTTTTAATTCAGAAATTTGGAAGGAAAAGAAAGTCTTAACATAACTGAATAAAACCATGTGGTTGAAAGTTGGATCCAAACATCTTGGGAGAATTTACACAGAGCCGAGAGGTCTGGCAAAAATAATAAGCTCTATATTTATGACACTCATAATACCATGGATATCTTAACTATCTTAAAGCCTTGGAACTGCACATTTCCCACCTGTACATTTACTGTCTGTTCAATTGATACAAGAACATTGGGATTACCCGATGGACTATTGTTTTATATACAGAAGAAATACACTTTTCAAACGGGGATTAAATCATCTTCACTTCCTTTTCTAAAATATTTCACTGAATGCACAAGACCATGATGCTTATCTGTGAAATGTCACAATCAAAATCTGGAAGTAATGCTATTTTCATTATTATGTTAATTTAATTGACCGTTTAGAGAACAATTGCCAGCCACATTTAAATGAAACCACTTCAATTGCCCTGAGTTTATTCAGTTAAACTTAAACACCAAGTCCTCAAATATGAAATTCCGAAGGCCACAAAAAAACCGATACAATTTACACATGATTAGTTCACCAACTAACTCACCAAATTTGTTCTTTGACAAAGGTTCTGCACAGAAACAACATTTTCTATTTACTGGCTATCCAAGCAAATAAAACATACTTCTGAACTTTAGAACACATGTTAGTCAAGTCAAGTCAAGTCAAACAAACTTTATTGTCATTTAGAAATACATTGATATATGCAGTTCCAAACGAAATTACGTTGCATTTGGCTCCCTGTGCAACACAATAAATTAACCGAAGGATAGGCATGGATGAAAAGGATAAATAGACAGTGGTGGCTAGAAGAATTAAAGAAAAATTACTGATAATGTAAATGTTACATAGAAACATAGAAAATAGGTGCAGGAGTAGGCCATTCGGCCCTTCTAGCCATATGATCATGTTGGATCAAATTTCTTTAGTTTAGGTTAGAAATACAGCACGGAAACCGGCCCTTTGGCCCATTTAGTTGTCTCTTAATTGAAGAGAATGACAATAAATTGAATCCAAATCCAAAAATCCAAACCAAGCTCACAGTAGTTCTTTGTTATCCTACTTTCAAATCCACTCCCTGCACACTTGGTGCAAATATCAGCAGCCAATTCACCAACAAACGTGCAGTTTTCTGAAACTGAATTACTTTAAAGATCATAATGTCAGTTAAGGATGAATTGAATTGAATTGAATTATCTTTTCGGTCTGAACGAAATTTCGTGCCTGCAGTCATACATATATTAAAAATAACAAAACCACACAATAAACACATATTTAACATCCACCACAGTGAGTTCACCAAACACCTCCTCACTGTGGTGGAAGGCAAAAGTCTTAGAGTTTCTGTCTTTTTCCCTCCTTGTTCTGCCTCTGCGCTGAGGAGATCCAGGCCTCCGATGCTGCCGACCACCAGGCCCGCGGCCGAGCCTCCGAAACCGGGCCGCCGCCACCGCCATCGCCGGAACGCTGGAGCACCACCACAGGGCCCGCCGCAGGAACGCTGGAGCACCGCAGCCCCAAAAGCCGGGTCGTCGCTGGAGCGCCGCAGCCCCGAAAGCCAGGCTGTCGCTGGAGCACCGCAGCCCCGAAAGCCGGGTCGTCGCTGGAGCACCGCAGCCCCGAAAGCCAGGCCGCTGGAACGCCACTGGAGCGCCGCAGCCCCGAAAGCCAGGCCGCTGCTGGAGCACCGCAGCCCTGAAAGCCAGATCGCCGCTGGAGCACCGCATCCTCGAAAGCCAGGCCGCCGCTGGAGCACCGCAGCCCCGAAAGCCAGGTCGCTGCTGAAGCTCCGAAGCCGTGCCGCCGCTGCTGGAAGCTGGAGGCCGCCAGCTCCGCCATTAGGGCCTCAGCACAGACGGAGATGGAGACGGGGGACATGACAAGAAAAGTCGCATCCCCCCCGAAGGGAGAGACTAAAACCCTGTTTCTCCCCCCCTCCCACACACATACACAGCCTAATAAACCAAAATAATCACTAAAAACAGCCACAAAGTCAAAAATAAAATAAAAAACAGACGGACTGCAGGTGAGCCGCAGCTGCCAGGCAGCGCCCCCGCCACTTCCGGATGCTTGAGTTCCATTCTTAATTTTTTCAAAATTCACTTGGATTTATATTCAAATTAGAGTAAACTTAAATAGGCTACTATTTACATCGTTGGGTTGTCATTAAATTATGAGCAGGTAATGTTCCCCAAAAAGCAAAATTTCCACAGTTGAAATACAAGAACAATTTGTCAACAAAGTAACCTTTGTACACAGGAACAGACTGTTCTAGAATCGTAGTCATACAGCTTGGAAACAGGCCTTTCAGCCAGCTTGCCGATGCCAACCTGCACACTTTTAGCCCATATTCCTCAAAACATTTCCTATCCATATATCTGTCCAAATGTTTTATAGATGTTGTTATAGTTTCTGCCTCAACTACCTCCTCTGGCAGCTCATTCCATGTACCCACCACACTTTGTATTAAAATGAATCCCACAGATTTCTCTCACCTCAAACCTATGTGGTCTGCTTCTTGATTCCTATACTCTGGGTAAAAGACTCCATGCATATATCCTATCTATTCCCATCATGATCTATAAGATGACCTATCAACTTCTTACGCTCTTTGGAATAAGATCCGAGCCTGTCCAGCCTCTCCCTGTAGCTCAGGCCCTCAAGTCCTGACAACATCCTTGTATATCTCCTTTGCACTCTTTGCAGCTTGCTAACATCCTTCTTATAGAAGGGTGACCAAAACTGAACATACTCAAACTGTGGCCACGCCAGTGCTTTGTACAGCTTTGACGTGACATCCCAACTTCTAAACTCAATACCTTGACTGATGAAGTCCAATATGCGGAAAACCTTCTTGACCTACCTGTGCCAACACTTTCAAGGAACTATCAATCTGCACTCCTAGATCCCTCTGCTCTACAGAGCCCTGCCATTTATTGTTAAAGTCCTGCAACACCCCCCATTTATCTGTGTCAAACTCCATTAACAATTTCTCTGCCCACATTCATCAAGATCCTGCTATAACGTTTGGTAGCCATCTTCGCTATCCACGATACCACCCACATTAGTGTCATAGAAACATAGAAACTATGTGCAGGAGTAGGCTATTCGGCCCTTTAAGCCCATTCAATATGATTGTGGCTGATCATCCAGAATTTGTACCTTGGTCCTGCTTTCACTCAGTAACTCAGTGGGCCAGGCAGCATCTCTGGAGAGAGGGGACGTTTCAGGTCGAGTCCCTTCTTCGACCCAAAACTTCTCCAGAGATGCTGCCTGTCCCGCTGGGTTATTCCAGTTTTTTATGTCTATCTTCAGCTTAAACCAGCCTCTGCAGTTCCTTCTTACGCATTATCTGAATAGTGTCAGATTAGGAAAAGGGGAGGTGCAATGTGTCTATCTTTAGTCTGGACTATATTCCATCTGCCACCACTCTGTCAAATTTTCCACTGATCTATGACCCTCTGTATCCCCATAATGTAGAACTTTGGGTCATCAGCAAATGTACTTACTGTATCAGACTGCAGGCATTCCAAGCCATCCAAGTCATTAGCAAGATGATCCAAGACAAACAACAGCGGCCCAGCAGTGATCCCGCTGAGTTACTCCAGCTTTTTGTGTCTCCCATTGAGACAATAATCTGCCTTCTTGTACTTGCAACCAAAGTGGATAACCTTACACTTATCCACTGTACTGCATCTGCCATGCATCTGTCCACTCACCCAACCTATCCACGTCACCCTGCAGCCTCATAGTATATTCCTTGCAGCTCACACTGCAACCCAGCTTTGTCATCTGCAAACATACTAATACTGCCTTGTATGTACTGAGTAAAATAATTGATATAATCCATAAACACCAATGGGCCCAGCACCAATTTCCAGACCAAAAAGCAATCTTCCACCATTACCCCCTGCTTCCTTCCATGAAGTTAATTTTCTATCGTTGGCCAGTTCTCACAGGATCCCATGCGATCTAACATTCCAGACAGCCTACCAAGCGGAATCTTGCCAAATGCTTTGCTGGTCCAATACTCAACATCTACAGCTCTTTTGTGTTACTTCTTCAAAAAATGCAATCAGATTCATAGAAAATTAAACATGGAAAATAGGTGCAGGAGGAGGCCATTCGGCCCTTCGAGCCAGCACCATTCATGAGACAAGATCTCCCATGCACAAAACGATGTTGACTATCCCGAAGCAGACCTTGTCTAACTAAATACATGTGTATATTCTCCCTCAGAATGCTTTTTAGCAACTTTCCGACTGCAGCTGTCATTGGCCAGTACTTCCCACGCTTATCCCTGCTACCCTTCTTGAATAGAGGAACAACATTTGCCACCCTCCAGTCTTCTGGCACCTCACCTGCATTTAATGATAACTCCTGATTTCATCCTAAAGAGTGATCCTTAGTTCGTGAAGCCCCTCCAGGATACACTCGATTCCAGCTGCCGATACATTTAGTTTAATTTTGTTTAGAGATCCAGCGTGGAAGCAAGCCCTTTGGTCCACGCCGACCAGCGATCCTGGCATATTAACACTATCCTACACCCACTGGGGACAATTTTTTAAATATTTACCAAGCCAATTAACCCGTAAACCTGTACGTCTTTGGAGTGTGGGAGGAAACCGGAGATCTCGGAGAAAACCCACGCAGGTTACGGGGAGAACGTACAAACTCCGTACAGACAGCACCAGTAGTCGGGATCGAACTTGGATCTCCGGTGCTGCTTTTGCTTTTGCAACTCTACCGCCGTTCCCTCTTTTTCTTGACTGGACTCAATTTCTGGACCCTTTGCACTATGACATTGCCAGTTTGTGTGGGAAAAGTTAAAATCCCCATTATGAAAACCTTATTAGTCTTGCAGTTGCCTGTAAATTCCTGGCATATTTGTTCTTCTAATTCCTGTGACAATTTAGGTTTGTGTAGTCCACTCCCGACAGGGTGATCATCCCTTTTTATTTCTTAGCTCCACCCATATAGCCTCATGGACAAACCATCAGCAATATCATCTCAGACTATTACCCTATCTCCATAGTCAATAAAACAACACTCCCTCCTCGATCTCTCCTGTTGCATCTGTACCCTGTCCCTCTCTCAATCAGGTTTCTATAATGGTTACAACGTGCCAGTTGCATGTACCTATCCAAGCCCAGAGTTCATCCGCCTTACCAATCAGGCCTCTTGCATTAAACTCAATGCAATAGTCCTTTCTCGGTCCCTGCCATGCTCCTGTCTATACTGTCCACTGAACTTTCACTCATCACCATCCTCTCTCCCAGAAAAGATCCCAATGGTAGAAAAATCTGAATCCCTGCCCCATGTACCAACTCCTCAACCACACACTTATCTCTGCCCTCTACCCTCACTAGCACGTGGGTCTGGAAGTAATCTGGAGATCACTAGCCTGGACACTTTTCAGCCTTTTGCCTAACTCTCTATACTCACTTTGCAGGAGCCCATTCCATTTCCTACCTATGTCATTTGTGACAATGTGCATTACGACTTCTAGCTGCTCATCCTCCTCCTTGAGAATGTCATGCAGCTGCTCGGAGACATTCTGAACCCTGGCACCAGGGATGCAACATATTATTCTGGAGTCTCGCTATGCCAAATCAAACATATACTAAATCAAAGGATGACACAAGCATTGAAGCGGCTGCCCAGTTTTAGTCAATCTAATGATAATTCTACCATCATTTCCAACTTTAGTCATGTATGGTCCTATTTGGTCTAAATGTTATCGTATCCCAGCTGGCTCAATGGAACCAACCCCAATGTTTTAGATAATAATGTATATCTTCCAGTAGATAATTTACTGTTCTTGTCATAATAAGGCATATACATGCCAATTTATTTTTCAGAGACCTCCTATTATAAATCTGCCTGTTGGGCACAAAGTTTTATTGTGCTTTTCCACCGTCCAAAATCTGTTAAACAATTAATGTTAAGTAATGGAATATTGCAATAAGTTAACTGTGAATTTTTATATAGTCAAGTACTTTTGTAGAACTCTTAAGTAGATTTAAAATGGCACCCTCGCACTATTAAAACGTTGCTGTACGAACAACAATGACAAGAATCAACAATATAGCTCCTATATTGCAACAGTGCATTCCAAGATCCTGCATGGTGCTGTTAATAGTACAATCAAATGTCATTTGGAAATATCCCACACACCAGGAATTAATAACATATTGTGTCAAAGAGAGAGATTCTAATTAAAGTGAGGAGCAAGAGATAGAGAAGATAATTATTTTAGGAAGGGTATTCCAATTGTAAAGTCACAAGTGAGGGTAAGAGCAATAAATGGTCAAATGGTATCAGAGGCAAAACACCAGAACAACAAGAATACCCAAGAACTGAGGGTTTCAGTGAAGTAAAGGCTAGATCTTGTACAGATAAGAATTTTAAAGGTGCGCTATTGTAAACCAAAGGGCACAGGGGGGTGTTAAGCCCTATTATGAGCAAGGATATAAAAAGCTTAATGAAGGGAGAAATGAGAACCTTTGGAATGGTTACATCTGAAAGTAACTGTAATATGGATGACCATTTCAGCAACAGATGAGTTGGAATGAGGGCAGAGTTGTTGGAATTTTGTTTTACTATTTGAAGAATGAAAGAGGGACTTTATAAATCAGTGCTAGATTTCTCTCGCATTTTATTCTTAACGTCACAATTTTGTTTTCATTTGGGTAGATAAGCCATATTTGATATAGTCATAGTCAAACATTGTGGAGAACGGACGATCAGCCCAACATGCCAAGACCGATCAACATGTCCTATCTACGCAGGTTCCACTCGCCTGCGCTTGGCCATATCCCTCTAAACCACTGCTATCCCTGTACATACCCCGACATTCTTAAATGTCGTGATAGTCCCTGCCTCATCAGCCTCCTCTGGCAGCTCATCCCATACATCTACCACTCTTATTTCCGGTAGTGGCGGCGCTGCCATGCAGCTGCGGCTCGCCTGCAGTCCGTCTGTCTTTTCCTTTTCTTTGTCTTCTTTTGTCTTGTTGGACGTATGTTTTAGTTTATTTTTAGTTGTGTATGTGTGGGGGGTGGGGGAAACTTCCTTCGGGAAGATGCGCCTTTTCTTTGTTGCATCTCCGTCTCCGTCTGCATTGAGGCCTCATTGTGGAGCTGGCGGCCTCCAACTGGGACCAACCTCGGGGCTCCGGAGGCAGAGCCAGGACTCACCATTGGGAAGCTGGCCGACTTCGGGGTTGTGGTGGCGCTGCGGCGGTGACCCGCCGTCAGAGCCTCAGAGGCTTCGGCCGTGGGCCCAGTGGACAACAACATCGGGAGCTCGCAGTTCCCAGGTTGGTGACTGATTCTCCGGACCTCCCGCAACAACAGCTTCGTCCGCTGGACTGGAGAGTGGCAGCTTCGTCTGCCCCGGGCCGCGGATTTGAACCGGCCCGTTCGTGGAGCTCGGATTCGGCCGCGGGACTTACCATCACCCGGCGGGGTCCCAACATCGGAGGCCTGGATCGCCTCAACGCAGAGGGAGAACAAGGAGGGAAGAGACAAGGACTTTAAGACTTTTGCCTTCCATCACAGTGAGGAGGTGCCTGGTAGACTCACTGTGGTGGATGTTAAACTGTGTTCATTGTGTGTTCTGTTATTTTATTCTCCGTCATGATGCAAGGTACGCAATTTTGTTCAAGCTGAACGTTTGAATTGCAATAAAGGAAACTCTAAACTCTAAACTCTCTAAACTCTTTGCATGAAAAGATTCCTATATGGGGTTAGGTTAGGTAAGGGGGAGGTACAGCGAGACCTGGTGTCCTTGTACACCAGTCACTGAATGTTGGCTGCAGGTACAGCAGGCAGTGAAGGCAGTTAGCCTTCATAACAAGAGGATTTCAGTGTAGGAGTAAAGAGGTTCTTCTGCAGTTGTATAGGGCTCTAGTGAGACCACATCTGGAGTATTGTGTACAGTTTTGATCTCCTAATTTGAGGAAGGACATCCTTGTGATTGAGGCAGTGCAGCGTGGGTTCACAAGATTAATCCCTATGATGGCGGGACTGTCATATGAGGAAAGATTGAAAAGACTAGGCTTGTATTCACTGGAGTTTAGAAGGATGAGGGGGGGATCTTGTAGAAAGATATAAAATTACAAAAGGACTGGACAAGCTAGATGCAGGAAAAATGTTCCCAATGTTGGGCGAGTCCAGAACCAGGGGCCACAGTCTTAGAATAAAGGGGAGGTCATTTAAGACTGAGGTGAGAAAAAACTTTTTTACCCAGAGAGTTGTGAATTTATGGAATTCCTTGCCACAGAGGGCGGTGGAAGCCAAATCACTGGATGGATTTAAGAGAGAGTTGGATAGAGCTCTAGGGGCTAGTGGAGTCAAGGGATATGGGGAGAAGGCAGGCACAGGTTATTGATAGTGGACGATCAGCCATGATCACAATGAATGGCGGTGCTGGCTCGAAGGGCCAAATGGCCTCCTCCTGCACCTATTTTCTATGTTTCTATGTTTCTATAAAATCTTTCTCCCTTCACCTACAACCTATGTCCTCGGGTGCTTGATTCCCTTACCCTGGGCAAGAGATCTGTGTGTCCACCTGATCTATTCCTCTGATGATTTTGTACACCTCTCCAACATCACTCTTCACCCTCCTATGCACCATGAAATAGAGTCTTAGCCTCCTCAAACTTGCTCAGACCCTTGAGTCCCGGCAACATCCTTGTAAATCTTCTCTGCACCCTCTCCAACTTAACAACATCTTTCCTATAACATGGTGCACAGAACTGAACACAGTACTCTAAATGCGGCCTCACCGATGTTTTATATAACTGCAACATGAATTCCCAAATTCCATGTGTAGGAAGGAACTGCAGATGCTGGTTTAAATCAAAGATCGCAAAAAGCTGGATTAAATCAACAGGTGAGACAGCATCTCAGGAGAAAAGGGTCACCTATTCCTCTTCTCCAGAGCGTTACTCCAGCATTTTGTGTCTATCTCCTAACTTCCATACTAAATACTCTAACTGATGAAGGCAAATGTGCCAAAAGCATTTTTGACCACCCTATCTGCCTGTGACAGCACCTTCAAAGAACCATGTACCTACACTTCTAGATTCCTCTACAATACTTCCCAGAGGCCTCCCATTCACTGTGTAGGTTCTGCCCATGTTAGACTTTCCAAAATGCAACAGCTCACATTTTTCTGTATTAAATTCCATCAACCATCCCTCAGCCCACCTGGCCAATAGATCAAGACCCTGTTACAATTTTTGATAACCATCTCCACTTTGTATCATCTGCAAACTTGCTATCTTGCCAGGTATGTTCTCATCCAAATTATTTGTGTGGATGACAAACAGTAATGGGCTCGGCACCAAATCCTGATACACACCGCTAGTCACAGCCTCCAGTCCAAGAAGCATTTTCCTTCCATGAAGCCAATTTTATTTCCATTCATCTATCTCTCTTTGGGTCCAGGAATTTGGAATCCAACATTGCAAGGAGAATTGCGAGATAATCCACTGCTCACTTAGAACTTGTAAAAGAGCAAAGTAGAGAGGAACTGATATCTGGAATCCAGGTCATGGAAATGGAAACTAAACACCTTTCCTTTTGGAAACAGCATACTGAAAAACAAAGAAGATGCCGGGCCAAGAGATATGCAACAGGCAGCTCCAGCAATGTACAGTAGCTTGAACATGAGTTAAAGCTGAAATACAGTCAGCATTACATAGAAACATAGAAACATAGAAATTAGGTGCAGGAGTAGGCCATTCGGCCCTTCGAGCCTGCACCGCCATTCAATATGATCATGGCTGATCATCCAACTCAGTATCCCGTACCTGCCTTCTCTCCATACCCTCTGATCCCCTTAGCCACAAGGGCCACATCTAACTCCCTCTTAAATATAGCCAATGAACTGGCCTCAACTACCCTCTGTGGCAGAGAATTCCAGAGACCCACCACTCGCTAGAGAAGAGAAGCTAGATTAGAGCTAGAGAATCTTAAGTAGAGGAGAAAATATATAAAAAGACTGAAAATATTGGAATACACCGGTCATATTTGTTTTTAAGGAAGTACCTCCTCACCAAATTATAGTCATTGTCATTAAGGGATCCGTTTAAAAAGTTGGTCATGCATTTCTTTTTACAGATGCTGCTCAATCTGCGGAATTCCTCCAGTAGAATGTTTGTTGACAACTTCACCAACTTTCTGCTTTGAAGGGTCAACCGAGAGATCAAGTGGCAAGAAAGACAAGGAAATATTATGTTAAGCTGAACCATAAACAGATACACAGCAAGTCAAATGTAGTTTTGCTATCACCTCTGCCCCTTCCCTACAGACACCAGGCACCACCCACTTGGTCTCTCGGGTTTTTAGTTTTACTTTAATTTTGGAGATACAGGCCTTTTGGCCCATCGAGTCCATGTCAACCACCCATATACGAGTTCTATCCTACACGGTCAGCACACTTTTTATGGAAGCCAATATCCTACAAACCTGCAGGTCTTTGGAATGTGGATTGAAACCGGAGCACCCGGAAAGAACCCACACTGTCACAGGGACAACTCGATACAGGCAGCAGCCGGATCTCTGGCTATTATGCTGCACAGGTGAATGAACTGGGGATTGTTAGACCTGGAGCATTAGATATGTTTCACTCTCTACGCAAGGCCGAATAAGCATTTCCTGCATTTTCTGTTTTTGCTTCAGATTCTCGGCTACTGCAGCTTTTATTTTGCTTTTCAACCCCGGTCAGCTTTTCTTGCTTCACAGGTGCTCCTCAACCTCATCCGCATTCTCCTTTTTTTCAGGTCTATTATAACTGCTCGATCCTATCTATTCCAGCTCCAGCTTGTTTTTTTCATATAATTCTTTCTCCTTTGTTCTCCTTCCATTTACAGTTCCAGTTTAGTTTATTGTCACCTGTACCTCAGTACAGTGAAAAGCTTTATAATTTACACTAAAGAGTCGGTAAGGCCCGTTGACTCGGATGAGTCAGGCCAGGAGACTTCCCCTCCCACAATGGATAGCGTCTTCGGACATTTGTCCAGGATGGACTCCTGATGGAGAGGATGCTCCATCACGATATGCTCCAGCAAGAGGAGCTTTATATCCGGGGGTCTCCTCGGGGGCCCGTGGCAGCGGCACCTGTATAAGGGCTGCATCATGTCTCCCTCTCAGAGGAGGAGAGCATACAGGGTCAGTATTGGTCTGACTCCGAGGTCGGAGGTATAGCCGGTGAGCATACCGCAAGGCTAGAAGGCCGCGAACCAGGGGTGCCAAGTATGGCATCTAAATTTGCTATACTGACCGGAACTGGAGAACCGCTGGATGAGGACCTGGCCATGACTATAAACTACATAGCCTCACACCAGCTGCCAGACCTCACTATGGAAGAAACTCCCAAAAAATATGAGGCACCCGCCAATTGTGCCTCGATCAAAGTGCCGACTGTGAACACCGCTATCTGGGTGTAGGTATCAGAGCCCAAGAAGTGAGGCTCCAGAAGACACTAAAGCTGCTCGCTTCAGGCATTGCAGCTTTCGCTGGGTCGGTGGATGGAGGGCCCCTGTCTGAGGTGCAGCAGGATGCTCTGGCCCTAATGTGAAATGCACATTTTGAAATAAACTGTCTCGGAAAGAGTGCTATCCGTCCTACTCTGAATCCCAAGTTTGCAGCACTGTGCAAATCTAGCAATGTGCAACCACCGAATATACTATGCGGTGATGACATATCAAAACGGGTCAGAGAATTGGACGACGAGGCGAAAACGGTCGGCCTCATAGAAGTCCAACCGACTAACAAGATTCCACTGTGGCGGCAGCGCCCCAACAAACGGTTCGCTGAAGCTGGTTCAGGCCAAGGACCAAGCCGCCCTTGCCACCCATGCACAATTGGCACACTCCAACACTTCCCCTCCAGAACTCGGGGGCAGAAGTTTCCACCGATAACCATGGAGGTAGGTGGATCTGGGTGTTTTCAGACCATGTCATGTATGGATCAGTTACAAGTTGGTGGGAGATTACACTTGTTTTTCAATGAATGGTGTTGCATAACATCAGATTTGTTTATACTGCACAGTATACAAGGGTTTTGAATAGAATTCCTTTTCAAATTGCGTCCACCTACACAGCATACAACAAGCCGGACATTGTTTTTTTTCAAAACAAAAGTCTTTAAATGTACAAGCTGAAATTGAAACGTTATCTAAAAAAGGGGTAATTGAGAAGGCGTTTCATCAATCTCACCAATTTGTGTCTAATATATTTCCTAGACAAAAGAAGGATGGTGGGTTTCGAATCATTCTTGATCTAACGCAACTTAACTCCTATGTGCAGTATAAACATTTCAAAATGGAAACTTTTGTTACTGTTAAACAACTGGTTTCAAAAGAATGTTATATGGCATGCATAGATCTCAAAGATGCATACTATTCAGTTCCCATTCATTACAGTCACCGGAGATATTTGAAGGTTAACTGGATGAGGCAACTATGGCAGTTCAAAACATTGCCTAATGGGTTAACTTCGGCTCCTAGATTATTTACAAAGTTGTTAAAACCGGTGTTGGGCCTACTCAGAATCATATTGTAATGGCCTATTTGGATGATGTCCTAATTATAGGCAAGACTCAGAAAGCAGCTGAGTTATCTGTTTCAGCTACCAAACTCATGTTTTTAGAGGCTGGGGTTTCTCATCCATCCAGTTAAATCCAAATTGATACCATCTAGAGTCATATAACCATATAACCATATAATAATTACAGCACAGAAACAGGCCTTCTCGGCCCTTCCTGTCCGTGCCAACCATTTATTTTCCCCTAGTCCCATCTACCTGCACTCAGACCATACCCCTCAATTCCCTTCCCATCCATATACCTATCCACTTTACTTTTAAATGTTACAATCGATCCTGCCTCCACCACTTCTGCTGGAAGATCATTTCACACAGCCACCACTCTCTGAGTAAAGAAGTTCCCGCTCATGTTACCCCTAAACTTCTGTCCCTTAATTCTCATGTCATGTCTGCTTGTTTGAATCTTCCCTACCCTCAATGGGAAAAGCTTATCCACGTCAACTCTGTCTATCCCTTTCATCATTTTAAAGACCTCAATCAAGTCCCCCCTTAACCTTCTGCGCTCCAAAGAATAAAGAGCCAACTTGTTCAAACTTTCTCTGTAACTTAGTTGCTGGAACCCAGGCAACATTCTAGTAAACCTCCTCTGTACTCTCTCTATTTTGTTGACATCCTTCCTATAATTAGGCAACCAAAATTGTACACCATACTCCAGAATTGGTCTCACCAATGCCTTGTACAATTATAACATTACTTCCCTACTCCTATATTCAATGCTCTGATTTATAAAGGCCAGCACACCAAAATCTTTCTTTACCACCCTATCTACATGTGATTCCACCTTCAGGGGACTATGCACAGTTATTCCTAGATCCCTCTGTTCCACAGCATTCCTCAATTCCCTACCATTTACCATGTAATTCCTCAATTCCCTACCATTTACCATGTAAATTGAGTTATTGATTATTAGGGATTCACCATTAATTCAACTCAGATGTCTGTGACTCTGCCTAGACGCAAGAGATCAGAGTTAATAGAAGCTTGTAACAAGCTCGTTGAGGAGCAACAATCTTCTATTCGGCAGGTGGCTAGTATAATTGGCAAATTAGTTGCTGCTTTTCCAGCTGCACAGTTTGGGCCTTTACATTATCAAAATTTACAACTTGCAAAGGAGCAGGCACTCAAAAGACATGCAGGTCATTTCAATAGACCCATGCGGTTACCAGCTGAAGCCATTGCTGAGTTACATAGAAACATAGAAACATAGAAAATAGGTGCAGGAGTAGGCCATTCGGCCCTTCGAGCCTGCACCGCCATTCAATGTGATCATGGCTGATCATCCAACTCAGTATCCCGTACCTGCCTTCTCTCCATACCCCCTGATCCCTTTAGCCACAAGTGCCACATCTAACGCCCTCTTAAATATAGCCAATGAACTGGCCTCAACTACCTTCTGTGGCAGAGAATTCCAGAGACTCACCACTCTCTGTGTAAAGAATGTTTTCCTCATTTCGGTCCTAAAGGAATTCCCCCTTATCCTTAGACTGTGACCCCTTGTTCTGGACTCCCCCAACATCGGGAACAATCTTCCAGCATCTAGCTTGTCCAACCCCTTAAGAATTTTGTAGGTTTCTATAAGATCCCCCCTCAATCTTCTAAATTCCATCGAGTACAAACCGAGTCTATCCAATCTTTCCTCATATGAAAGTCCTGACATCCCAGTGGTGGATAGTGAATATTTGACATTGCTCCAGTAAAATTGATCAACCTTCAGTTATTTTACAAACTGATGTTAGCACTCTAGGATGGGGAACTACTGATACCATCTCTAGCTGCAATATTTAATGATATTGTTGCTCGGTATGGCATACCAGATATTGATCTGTTTGCATCCAGACTAAATCACCAGTATGTTTCATGGGAACGAGACCCAGAGGCAGAAGCGGTAGATGCATTCTCACTACACTGGGGTGGAATCTTTTTATAAGCATTTCCCCCATTTTGCCTCGTCAGTCGGTGCTTGTTTAAGATTGAGCAGGACTCCGCCTCAGGCGTTTTGGTATTTCCCAACTGGCCTACACAGCCATGGTTCCCACTCATTCTGAGACTAATAACACAGCCTTTTATGGCTGTCCTCAAATGCAGTAACCTGCTGGTTCACCCTGTGACTGGGGAGAACCATCCACTATATGACCGTATTAATCTGTTGATTTGCAGATTCTGAGGAGACCGTTCCTGGGGCTCGGACTATCAGGTCGTACGGTGGATGTGATTACTGCGGCCTGGAGGGATAGTACCAAAAAACAATACATCTCTCATATCAAGAAATGGGAGGTGTTCTGCTTGCTGTCGAACATATCATATCACACGGCAAGCAGACCGGATGTGTTGGAATTTCTGTTCACAATATATTTTGATGAGCGACTGAGCTATAGTGCCATCAACAGTGCCAGGAGTGCTTTATCATCCTACCTGTGGCAGGGATCGGGACAACACTCTGTTGGATCTCACCCTTTAATATCCCGGTTCATGAAGGTTATTTTGAACTGTAAACCCCCCAGACCCAGGTACACGGAGATCTGGGATGTGAGCGCGGTTCTCACGCTGCTTCGCCAGTGGGCTCCAGCAACATCTCTGTCTTTGCCCAGACTCACTCTTAAAGTGGTCATGCTCATGGCGCTGGTTTCAGCGCAATGCGTCCAGACATTGCAGAAGCTGCGACTGGACAGGATGGTTTCATCTGCAAATAACATAACGTTTTATGTTTATGATTTACTTAAGCAGAGCAGGCCAGGGACGTCAGGGCTTAAATTTATTTTTATGGCATACCCCATAGACCTTTGCCTATATGTAATCACGCACTTGCAGCAGTATATCAAGGTCACCAAGAGCCTCAGAGGCTCCGAATTATCATTTTTCATCAGTCACAAAAAGCCTCATAAGAAGGTGTCGGTACAGACCATTTCAAGGTGGCTGAAACAGGTTCTGGCTTGTGCCGGAGTGGGCTCTGACATTTTCAAATCTCAATCCACCAGGACCCCATCAACGACAGCAGCGAGGGCACTGGACGCCCCTCTTGACCAAATCCTCGTGGCCGCAGAATGGTCCAATGAACTGACGTTTCAAAGGTTCTATAGTAAACCTCTTGCCACGCCGGGGGTATTTGCCCACTCCATTTTAAATTCTGTTTTATAACTTCCCCCTGGGAGAGCGGGGTCGCTATTGTTTTCTTTTTTGCTAATTAAAGCATCAACATGTTTAAGTCTGTATCATGTTTGAATACATTATTTATTATTATTCATCCTGTGTCAACTGAGGCAGTGTGTCGCATGGAATCCATGGCATGAAATTACAGAGCTTTGAAATCTTCACAGAATCACTCACGTGACTCCGAAGTAAAATAGTAAGATTAAACGAGAACTTACCAGTTTGATCTTTATTTTATGAGGAGTTACGGTGAGCGATTACGTGCCCTCCGCTCCAAACCCTCGTATCATAAAGGTCATCTGGTAGTTCTAGTCTTCTCTAATCTTACTATATCACTTCGACTACTGTTATGTGTGATTTCACACCGCTGCTTTGAAGATTGAAGCGCATGCGGACTGGCGGGCTTCTTCACGAAATCGCTGATCGTAACTCCTCATAAAATAAAGATCAAACTTCAAACTGGTAAGTTCTCGTTTAATCTTACTGTTATCCCACTTTCACATCCACTCTCTACACGCTTGGGGCAATTTACTGAGTCCAATGAATCTACAAACCTCTAGCAGCCATTTAACTTAACTCAGTATGTTATAACTATAACCAGTTGCCTTTACATTTTATCTGCCTGTAATTATGTGGGTGGGATTTATACGTAGTCTGAGGTGTGTTTGCAGCTGGGATTCTCGCGCAGACTCCCAAGGAGTTTAGTTAAGTTTAGTTTGCAGAAGATCGGGGAAGGGACGTAGTTATTGACCATGCACAAACATGACCACGAGTATGATAGAAATGTACTTATACAAGAAGAAGCTAGTATGGATTATCTTACTGTTTGTACTACTGCAATAAAGAAACTATTAATCAAGAGACTGTTTTAGGAAGATTTATCTTTCGACGGCGTTGAATATTTTGTGGAGAGCTCGTGAGTGCATATTAATTACCTTCTGATCCTCGGTCATCAATTAAAGTGACTATCGAGGAAAGAATCCTTGAGACGACATAAAATCTGTCACTACAAACCAGTATTTCTTTGGTATGTGGATACAATCTGAAGCCTCTGCAGGGAACCCACGTGGTCACGGGAGAATGTGTAAACTGTATATGAGACAGCCCCCGAGATTTGAATCAATTTTGGGTTTTGCGCACTGAGAGGCTGCAGCTCTACCAGATGTCTCTAACCTTATCATTGATATTCCCTTTGTACTCTCCTTCCCTCCAACAAGGCAATTTAGAACATGCCTGTTTTCTTAATTTTGCTGAGAGAATGGAGCAGCTGGACTTGTATACTCTGGAGTTTAGAAGGATGAGAAGCTATCTTATTGAAACATATAAAATTATTAAGGGTTTGGACACGCTAGAGGCAGGAAACATGTTCCCGATGTTGGGGGAGTCCAGAACCAGGGGCCACAGTTTAAGTATAAGGGGTAAGCCATTTAGAACGGAGACGAGGAAACACATTTTCTCACAGAGAGTTGTGAGTCAGTGGAATTCTCTGCCTCAGAGGGCAGTGGAGGCCGGTTCTCTGGATACTTTCAAGAGAGAGCTAGATAGGGCTCTTAAAGATAGTAGGGGAGTCAGGGGATATGGGGACAAGGCAGGAGCGGGGTAATGATTGGGGATGATCAGCCGTGATCACATTGAAGGGCTCGAAGGGCCGAATGGCCTACTCCTGCTCAATTTGTCAAAATTTGCCGCAGGATCTTGATCGGTTGAGCAGGTGGGCTTCTGCAACGTTTAAGAAACATTTAGACAGGTGCATGGATGGGACAAGTTTAGAGGAATAGGGGCAAATGCAGGCAGGTGGAACCAGTATAGATGGGTCATGTTAGGCAGTATGGACTTGTTGGGCTGAAGGGCCTGTTTCTATGCTGTAAGGCTCTATGACTATGACTATGACTGGAAGTAATGAATGTTGGGTTACCCATATGTTGGTTTCAGGGTTACTGCTCATTTTACTTTGGAGTCACGTGAGTGACTACGTGAAGAAGGCCGTCAGTCGTCATGCGCGTCATTACGTCTGAAGCGTGTGCCAACGACGGACTGGCAGGCGAGTGCGTCCTTCCAGCAGTGAGTTTTAAATACCGAGGCAAGTGCATTTTAAAAGTTACTTTGCGGTCGTTTTTGGGCAGGTTTGGTTGTGTAGTTATCGACCAACAGAACGAACCGACCATGTCGAAGGTGAGGAGACGGTCTGCGAAGCCGGGTACAGAAGACCGCGGTGCTGCGGGCGGCGGGCGACTGTCCGAGTCACCTTCCAGGCCGCTGGCGTTCGAACCAGCGGCAGCAGACTTGGTGCTTCAGGAGAGCATCGTGGCAGTCCCGCCTGGGTGCAAAACCACCCACGTCTGCCAGGCCCGTAGACTAAGACAAGTCCGGGCCGGAGGGATCCCCTCCCACACTGGGAAGCACCTGTTGGAGAGGTGGCTCCAGACTGATCTGCTCCAGAGGAGGGAGCAGTATCAGCCCGGGTCTCCATGGGAGCCCGCGCTAGCAGCACCCTACACAGGGCTGCGATGTGTCTCCCTCTCTGGAGAGGGGAGTACACAGAGTCAGTACTATCCTGACTCAGATCAGGGAGGCACATCAGGGGAACACTCTCAGGGGCATGGGGCCGAAGTGCCTCTATTGGGGTCTACATTCGCCATACCTACCCCAACCGGAGCACCATTGGATGAAGAGCTGGCCACCACTATTAATTACCTGGCCTCGCACCAGCTCAAGGACCTGGTTATGGAGGAGACCACCGGCCAATACAACACGACTGCCAACTGTGCCTCCCTCAGTGTGCCGGCCATCAATCACGCCATCTGGGGCCATATTGGAGCTGGGCTAAGAGCCCAGGAGGTAAAACTCCAAAAAATCTTAAAACTACTAGCCTCAGGCGTAACGGCTTTTGCTAGGTCCATAGATGGTGGGCCACTGATGGGGCTCCTCTGTAATGCCCTGTTTGAGATTAACTGTCTGGGTAAAAACGCTATCCGGTCGGCACTCAATCCGAAATTTGCTGTGTTGTGCAAGGACAGCAACGTCCAGCCGGCCAACTACCACTTTGGGGCAGACCTGCCGAAGCAGGTCCGAGAGTTGGATGACAAGGCCAAGACAATACGCCTCATGAGCTGAGCCCCAACTGCACCCAGGGGCTCATCACAACGGGGCCACCCCTATGCCGCCTTCCGCACCAGGCGAAACCAGCCTAGGGGCTCTGGGACAGGAGGACAACTCCAGCTGTCCCAAGGCATGAGGACGGAAGCCAGGACCACACAGGCAGTAACGTTGAAGGTAGAAGAATCTAGTTCCTTGTGGAACAACTTACACATCTCTAACTTACAAGTTGGGGGGAGGCTGCGACATTTTTTGAGTGAATGGAATTGGATCACAGCAGACCCGCTTATACTGCACAGTGTACAAGGGTTTAAAATTGAGTTCCTTCTTGACTCATCACCACCCACACAAAATTTACCAAACCGCACATATATGTTTCCACAACAGGAAAGATTTTTAGGTACAAGCTGAAATTCAGGCTTTACATACAAAAGGGGTGATTCAGAGGTCGAACCAGGAATCACACCAATTTGGATCTAACATTTTCCCCAAGCGAAAGAAGGATGGAGGAAGTCGTATAATCCTGGACTTGACGGAACTCAATACCCATGTGCAGTATAAACATTTTAAAATGGACAATTTTGGCGCAGCCATCCAGCTGGTTTCCAAAGGATGTTATATGGCTTGCATAGACCTAAAAGATGCATACTAATACTACTCAGTACCTATTCACAGGGAACACATGAGATATTTGAAATTTAGCTGGATGGGGCAGATGTGGCAATTCAAAGCATTGCCTAATGGGCTGACTTCAGCTCCCAGACTTTTTACAAAATTACTAAAACCAGTTCTGGGGCTACTATGAGCTCAGAACCACATGACATTCTAATCATTGGGCACACTAAGCAATCAGCAGAATCATCTGTGTTAGCTACCAAACTCCTGTCTGAGAGGTTGGGATTCCTAATCCATCCAATTAAGTCACAATTGACTCCAACTAGGGTAATTGATTACAATTACAATTAACTCAATTCAAATGTTGGTGACCCTGCCAAGTGGTAAGCAATCAAACTTGATGGAAGCCTGCAATGAACTAATTGCAAACCAGCGGCCAACAATCAGACAAGTAGCTAGGGTAATTGGCAAGCTTGTGGCAGCCTTTCCAGCTGTACGCTTCAGACCTTTGCACTACCAAAATTTACAACGTGCAAAGGAACGGGCTCTCAAATCTCACGCAGGCCAATTCGGGACATATGCAATTACCACCAGACGCCATGGCTGAATTACACTGGTGGGCTACGAATATACATCACTGCTCTAAGAAAATTCAAATTGATACACCATCGGTAATATTACAAACCGATGCAAGTAGCCTGGGCTGGGGAGCAACAGATACTATCTCCAGCTGCGGGGGGCAGATGGAGTGTGCAAGAGTCCTTTATACTACAGCAATATGGCATTAACTACTTAGAATTCTTGGGAGCACTCTATGGACTAAAGGCTTATTGCACCAATATGCATCATGTGCATTGTTAAAGAAGGAACTGCAGATGCTGGAGAATCGAGGGTTACACAAAAAGCTGGAGAAACTCAGCGGGTGCAGCAGCATCTAAAGAGCGAAGGAGATAGGCGACGTTTCGGGTCGAGACCCTTCTTCAGACTGGTCAGGGATCAGGGAAACGAGAGATATAAACAGTGATGTGGAGAGACCCACGCAGAACTGACTGACTTCATCCATTTCACCACCAACTTCCATCCGGCACTCAAATATACTTGGACCATTTCCGACATTTCCCTACCATTCCTTGACCTCACCATCTCTATTGCAGGTGATACACTCCTGACTGACATCCACTACAAACCAACTGACTCCCACAGCTACCTGGACTGCTCTTCCTCCCACCCTGCTTCCTGTAAGGACTCCATCCCCTATTCCCAATTCCTCCGTCTACGCCGCATCTGCTCCCAGGATGACGTGTTCCACACCAGGTCATCGCAAATGTCCTCGTTCTTCAGAGAACGGGGTTTCCCCTCCCCCACTATAGATGAGGCTCGCACCAGGGTCTCCTCCATACCCCGCAACACTGCCCTCTCTCCCCATTCCCCCACTCACAACAAGGGCCGAGTCCCCCTGGTCCTCACCTTTCACCCCACCAGCCAGCGCATACAACAGACAGTCCTCCGCCAGTTTCGTCACCTCCAACGTGACCCCTCCACTCGCCACATCTTCCCATCTCCCCCCCTGTCTGCCTTCCGCAAAGACCGCTCCCTCCGCAACTCCCTCGTCAATTCTTCCCTTCCCTCCCGCTCCACTCCTTCCCCGGGCACTTTCCCTTGCAACCGCAAGAGATGCTACACTTGTCCCTTCACCTCCCCCATCCACTCCTTTCAGGGACCCAAGCAGTCATTCCAAGTCCGACAGAAGTTCACCTGCACCTCCTCCAACCTCATCTACTGCATCCGTTGCTCCAGATGCCAGCTGATCTACATCGGTGAGACCAAGCGGCTGGGCGATCGTTTCGCCGAACACCTCCGCTCGGTCCGCAATAACCAACCCGACCTCCCGGTGGCTCAGCACTTCAACTCCCCCTCCCACTGCGTATCCGACCTCTCGGTCCTGGGCCTCCTCCACGGCCAGAGTGATCAACACCGCAAGTTGGAGGAACAGCACCTCATATTCCGCTTGGGGAGTCTGCATCCTCTGGGCTTAAACATTGAATTTTCTCAATTCTGTTAACCCAGACTGCCTCCCCCCCACCTCTCCCTCAGCCCTCTGGCCCTGACATTCCTTCTCCATCTCCCCCCCCCCCCCCCCCCTCCCCAGTCGCACTAGCTTCTTATTTTCACACCACAAACAGCTTACAATGGCCTGCTTCCTTTGTCACCAATACTTTTTTGCATATCTTTCACTCATTGTTCCTTATCTCTCCACATCACTGTTTATATCTCTCGTTTCCCTGATCCCTGACCAGTCTGAAGAAGGGTCTCGACCCGAAACGTCGCCTATCTCCTTCGCTCTTTAGATGCTGCTGCACCCGCTGAGTTTCTCCAGCTTTTTGTGTAACCCTGCATCATGTGCATGTTCAACTACAGATTGACAACACCACGGCAGTGGCGTATGTCAATCACATGGGTGGAATAAAATCTGTATCATGTGACAAATTGGAACCTCCTTTGGCACTGGTGTATTGCAAGGAACATCTGGGTCATGGCTATCTACCTACCAGGTAGATATAATATGGTGACGGACACTAGATAACACAGAATGGATGTTGAATCATGTCGTGTTCACCAACATTGTTGGTCGATATGGCATGCGGATATTGACTTGTTTGCCTCCAGATTGAATCGCCACTTACCTAAATATGTCTCATGGGAGCCAGACCCAGGGGTAGTGGCAGTCGATGCGGTCACACTGCATTGGGGAGGAATGTTCTTGTATGTTTTCCCTCCATTTTGCCTCATGAGCCAAATAAAGCAAGACAATGCCACAGGCATTTTGGTAATGCCAGACTGGCCTACGCAATCTTGGTTTCCACTAGTCCTGGGAATCATGACACAGCCTTTAATGGCTGTCCCCAACAGCAGGGAGCTGCTGGTACACCCGGTCACGGGGAGCCATCACCCGCTACATGACCGAATCAATTTATTGGTTTGCAGATTCTGAGCAAACCATTCCTGGGACTTGGACTGGCTGATCGAACAGTGGATGTAATTACAGCGGCCTGGAGGCACAGTACACAAAAGCAGTACGTCTCTCACATCAAGAAGTGGGAGACGTATTGCCAGGCCTCCAACATCACATATGACACAGTGTGCATCACGGATATACTGGAGTTTCTGTCAACCTTACATTATGACCATAAATTAGGCTACAGTGCCATCAACAGTGCCAGGAGTGCACTGTCCTCATATTTAGTGCTGGGAACGGGGCACCATCCGGTAGGAACACACCCCTTATTACCAGGTTTTTGAAGGGCATATACAACACTACACCCCCCAGGCCACAGTATACGGACACATGGGATGTTAGCGTGGTGCTAACACTACTCCGTCAGTGGGCCCCAACCACCACACTATCCTTACACAAGCTCACCCTCAAGTTGGCCATGCTCATGGCACTCGTAACGGCGCAACGAGTCCAGACGTTGCATAACCTACGACTGGACAACATGACCACCACTGCAAACGCCATGACCTTTGTCATCTATGACTTAGTTAAACAGAGCAGGCCGTGGGTACCAGGGCCCAGGCTTGAGTTCCTGGCATACCCCAAAGATCCACGACTATGTGTAGTCACACATTCGCACCAGTACATTACAGTCACCAGGAGCCTCAGAGGCTCAGAGTTAGCTCTCCTAATCAGCCACAAAAAATCCACACCACAGGGTGTCAGCACAAACCATCTCCAGATGGCTAAAAGAGGTACTGGCAGGTGCAAGAGTGGATACTGACATTTACAAATCTCACTCCACCAGGGCTGCATCAACGTCGGCAGCAAGGGCTATGGACATGCCCCCTCGACAACATCCTAGCGGCGGCCAATGAAAGCATGTTCCGCCGATTTTATAATAAACCCATTGCCGGACGTTTGCATGTACCATTTTGAATTCTATTTATAGTTTCCCCCCAGGTTGAGCGGGGTCACTATCATTTTTTGTTTTTTACATTAAAGCATTAGTATTGTTACCTAACTATGTTATGTCTGAATGCATTAATTTTTTCTCACTCATCCATGGTCAATCCATTCAGTGTGTGATGCCTGGATTCAAACCGGCATGAAATCACAGAGCTTTGAAATCTTCACGTAGTCACTCACGTGACTCCGAAGTAAAATAGTAAGATTAAACGAGAACTTACCAGTTTGAAGTTTGATCTTGATTTTATGAGAAGTTACGATGAGCGATTACGTGCCCACCGCTCCCAACCCTCATATTATCAGGTCACCTGGTAGTTCTAGTTCTCCAAATCTTACTACCTTTAGGTCAACTTGTCTTATCTGTGATTCCACACTGCGGCTTTGAAGATTGACGCGCATGACGACTGACGGCCTTCATCACGTAGTCGCTCATCGTAACTCCTCATAAAATTAAGATCAAACTTCAAACTGGTAAGTTCTTGTTTAATCTTACCATTAATAGTTAGACTGCAGAACATCCAATTTTAAAAATGTGCACCGAATTCCAAGATAGCGTGCAGTTTTTTTCTATGCTCAAAATTCAGTGACCTAGATACATAGATACACAGATACATAGACAATAGGTGCAGGAGTAGGCCATTCGGCTCATCGAGCCTGCACCGCCATTCATTGTGATCATTACTGATCAACCACAATCAGTACCCCGTTCCAGCCTTCTCCCCATATCCCTTGATTCCGCTAGCCCTAACAGTTCTATCTAACTATCTTTTGAATGCATCCAGTGCATCGGCTTCCACTACCTTCTGAGGCAGAAAATTCCACAACTCTCTATGTTGAAAGGTTTTTTCTCATCTCAGTTCTAAATGGCCTACCCTTTATTCTTAAACTGTGGCCCCTGGTTCTGAAATCCCCAACATCGGGAACAGGTTTCCTGCCTCTAGCGTGTCCAATCCCTTAGTAATTTTATATGTTTCTGTAAGATCCCCTCTCATCCTTCTAAATTCCAGTGAATACAATCCTAGTCGCTCCATTCTTTCATCATATGACAGTCCCGCCATCCCGGGAATTAACCTGTGAACCTACGTTTCATTCCCTCAATAGGGGAGGGGAGGAGTGGAGAGGTGTATCCAGTGGAAGGAAAAGCCCTTTTCCTATCTCTAGTGCCCCCACCCCTCTACATTCAGTCCAAAGAAGGGTTCCGACAGAAACGTCACCCATCCTTTTCCCCCCAGAGATGCTGCTTGACCCGCAAGGTACTCCAGCAATTTGTGTCTATCTTCAGTATAAACCAGCATCTGCAGTTCTCTCCTACATATTTTCTCTTCTCCACTGTAATATCTCCTCAGGGTATACCTACTTTGAGGATGTTCTCCTCTCTCTGATGGAAGTTCTGTGAGACTCTCTCACTGCACCCCCTCTGTGATTCCTCCTGCCCTCCGACTCTATAACCATGTTTTAACCGAACTCGCTACCACATCCACGTGTGTTTTCTCGGTGTTTGCCTGCTCCTCCATCTTGTGCCTCGGGGCTTCCAACTGTGGTTCCAGACATCCCAGCCTGACCTAACCCTGATTACTGGCACTGACAGTCTATCCACTGCCCCTCACAACAGTTGTCCTTCCGTGCCCTGCGTTCCACACTGGCTGTAGTTCGCCAACACCAGCAGGCTCTTGCTCAGTCTCCCACAGCTATGGTAAATATAATCCCTTTTTCTAACTCACACCATCGCAATTTGGAGAAATATTGCCGTTCCCTTCATCCTCACATGGTCTAAATCGTAGGATTGCCTCCCCAACAGCATTGTGGGAGTATCGTCACCAGATGAAATGCTGCAATTTAAATGGCTCACCATTACCAAGGGTATTGAGGTTGTACTATTAATTATTAATTACTATTAATGAAGGTTGGCATGGGTATTGCCAGTGATATCCACAGTACTCAACACTTACATTCCAGAATCAACAAAGTTCTCGGCAAGTTGGTCAGTACAGGTATAACATTGGCATCTAATTAAAATTTGCTCTGTTCCCTTGCCAGCGATGCCAAAAAACTGGAAATAATATTTAAAAAGGACACTTTTAATGGTTTACTGTAATATTAAACAAAAAATTAAGTTCAACAAGTGTCCCTTCATAGAGATTTATGTGAATTGGCCAAGATAGACTGGCAGGTGATTCTTAAAGGGTTGACAGTGGATGTGCAATGGAAGGTATTTAAAGACTGCATGGATGAAGTACAAAAATTGTTCATACCAGTTTGGCAAAAGAATAAATCGGGGAAGGTGGTGCGTCCATGGATAACAAGGGAAATCAGGGATAGTATAAAAACAAAAGATGAGGCATACAAATTTGCCAGAAAAAGCAGCCTACCGGAGGACTGGGAGAAATTCAGAATCCAGCAGAGGAGGACAAAGGGCTTAATTAGGAAAGGGAAAATAGATTATGAAAGGAAACTGGCAGGGAACATAAAAACTGACTGCAAAAGTTTTTATAGATATGTGAAGAGAAAGAGACTAGTTAAAACAAATGTTGGTCCCTTGCAGTCAGAAACAGGTGAATTGATCATGGGGAACAAGGACATGGCAGACCAATTGAATAACTACTTTGGTTCTGTCTTCACTAAGGAAGACATAAATAATCTGCCAGAAATAGCAGTGGAAGGGGGGTCAAATAAGATGGAGGAACTGAGTGCAATCCAGGTTAGCCTGGAGGTGGTGTTGGGTAAATTGAACGGATTGAAGGCCGATAAATCCCCAGGGCCAGATAGTCTGCATCCCAGAGTACTCAAGGAGGTAGCCACAGAAATAGTGGATGCATTAGTGATAATTTTTCAAAATTCCTTAGATTCTGGAGTAGTTCCTGAGGATTGGAGGGTAGCTAATGTAACCCCACTTTTTAAAAAAGAATGGAGAGAGAAAGCAGGGAATTACAGACCAGTTAGTCTAACATCGGTAGTGGGGAAACTGCTAGAGTCAGTTATTAAAGATGGGATAGCAGCGCATTTGGAAAGTGGTGAAATCATTGGACAAAGTCAGCATGGATTTACGAAAGGTAAATCATGTCTGACAAATATGATAGAATTTTTCGAGGATGTAACTAGTAGAGTGGATAAGGGAGAACCAGTCGATGTGTTATATCTAGACTTTCAGAAGGCTTTCGACAAGGACCCGCATAAGAGATTAGCATACAAACTTAAAGCACACGGTATTGGGGGTTCAGTATTGATGTGGATAGAGAACTGGCTAGCAGACAGGAGGCAAAGGGTAGGAGTAAACGGGTCCTTTTCAGAATGGCAGGCAGTGACTAGTGGGGTGCCGCAAGGCTCAGTGCTGGGACCCCAGCTATTTACAATATATATTAATGATTTGGACGAGGGAATTCAATGCAACATCTCCAAATTTGCAGATGACACCAAGCTGGGGGGTATAATTAGGTGTGAGGAGGATGCTTGGAGGCTGCAGGGTGATTTGGATAGGCTGAGTGAACGGGCAGATGCATGGCAGATGCAGTATAATGTGGATGAATGTGAAGTTATCCACTTTGGTGGCAAAAACATGAGGGTAGACTATTATCTGAATGGTGGCAGATTAGGAAAGGGGGAGATGCAACGAGACCTGGGTGTCATGGTACACCAGTCATTGAAAGTAGGGATGCAGGTGCAGCAGGCAGTGAAGAAAGCAAATGGTATGTTAGCATTCATAGCGAAAGGATTTGAGTATAGGAGCTGGGAGGTTCTACTGCAGTTGTACAGGGTCTTGGTGAGGCCACACCTGGAGTATTGCGTACAGTTTTGGTCTCCATATCTGAGGAAAGACATCCTTGCCATAGAGGGGGTACAGAGAAGATTCACCAGACTGATTCCTGGGATGTCAGGACTTTCATATGAGGAAAGATTGGATAGACTCGGCTTGTACTCGCTGGAATTTAGAAGATTGAGGGGGGATCTTATAGAAACTTACAAAATTCTTAAGGGGTTGGACACGCTAGATGCTGGAAGATTGTTCCCGATGTTGGGGGAGTCCAGAACAAGGGGTCACAGTCTAAGGATAAGGGGGAATTCCTTTAGGACCGAGATGAGGAAAACATTCTTTACACAGAGAGTGGTGAGTCTCTGGAATTCTATGCCACAGAAGGTAGTTGAGGCCAGTTCATTGGCTATATTTAAGAGGGCGTTAGATGTGGCACTTGTGGCTAAAGGGATCAGGGGGTATGGAGAGAAGGCAGGTACGGGATACTGAGTTGGATGATCAGCCATGATCACATTGAATGGCGGTGCAGGCTCGAAGGGCTGAATGGCCTACTCCTGCACCTATTTTTCTATGTTTCTCTGTTTCTATGTTTCTATGTCAAACCGAATGACATTTGATTTTTGAACTTGGAAGATCAGTTCAAAAACTGCCAAAGATTTTGTACAAAATTGATTGCTGGAACAATGGGACAGCTCTCTCCAAGGACGTACAGGTTTGTAAGCAAATTAGTTCGGTAAATTACAAAAATTGTCCCTTGTGTGCGTAGGAGGATAGTGTGCGGGGAATCATTTGTCGGCGCGGACTCAGTGGGTGAAGGGCCTGTTTCCGCGCTGTATCTCTACTAATAAACTAAACTAAACTAAGCTGTGCATTCTAATTCTAGACATGCTTTAAACATTAGAGGTTTTGTCATTACCCTGATGGCACATTGCTTCAGTTAATAATGTCATTTAGTATCTTTAAGGACCTTGCTTCTGGAAATCTCCTCAAAGCTTAAGACTTCTGGCTGAGCTCATATGATGAGCTGCCAGAAATTAATCAATCCAATACTCTGAAACAGAGCGACTGTAAAACAGAAACATTTAGCCTGAGTGCACAGCCAGATGTGTACGTTTGCATAAATACAGTCTGGCTTTGCCTCCAAGCTGATTTCCTAAGTACAACCACTTCTTGCATGCTTCAAGGTGTAATTTTTTTCATTTTTGACGAACACTTACTCAGTAATATAATTCAGAACTCTATAAATGACTAAACTACAATGCAATTTGGTGCATCAAATATTTGATGCCCAGCTGCACACAGTTAAGTCTGGAATGCCAGCTCAGGTTTTTACTTTAGTTGTCAAAGTTCGACCAAGGACAAAGAATATTTTTCTGTGTCTTGTGCCATCTGGTGGATTTACTTTTAAATAGGAAAGTCTGTATTTCGATTGAACACACGAACAGGACCACATAAATTATTTGTGGTCTTCCGGGCTTATCTTAATAAACCAGCAAAAATAGCAAAGCATTTGTCAACACTTATGAATTGAAACCACGCATTTCATGATAATGACAGCACTGGTGACCCTTGGTAGACAAAAGAGGTGCAAAAGTGAATCATGAACTATATTAGAAGGTAATGTTGATACTATGGGATTAACATCTTAAAGCCACCGAAGGAATTAATTTGTTGGTAAGAGTAACATGCTGTTTTAATCATGAATGGTCAGAATTTGTCCTTCATTGGAGTAGGCACTAATTTATCACCATACTCAAATGACAATAACTTCCATTTGTTACAGCAATAACATCTACACATTCCATTCAATTGTATACTGGTTCATTTTATTCCACTTTAGTTTAGTTTAGTGATACAGCATGGAATTTAGTGATACAGCTTCGGTTTACGGAGTCCGCACCGACCAGCGATCCCCGCATCCTAACACACACAAGGGACTATTTTACAAATTATACCAAGCCAATGAACCTACAAACCTATACGTCTTTGGAGTGTGGAAGGAAACTGCAGATCACGGAGAAAACCCACGCAGGTCATGGAGAGAACGTACAAATTCCGTGCAGACGGCATGGAGAACTGAACAGTAATGAACCACCATACAGTATCGAACCCGAGTCCCTGGTGCAATAAGACAGCAACTCTACTGTTGTGCCACCCTTCTTTTGTATATCTACAGTATACTATAATGGGATGCACCAGGTTTAAAACTTATTAGAACAACCTCTGGCCCAGTATCCATGTGAGCAGTTGGGGGAGGCTTCACAACGGGGACCCAACGGGTCCACAGGTCGTTTAGTATCCTTTAAACCTTTCCTATCCATGTATTGTCTATAGACACAACATGCTGGAGTAGCTCAGTGGGACAGGCAGCTTCTCTGGATAGATGGAATGATGTTTCAGGTCGAGACCCTTGCTCAGATTGAGAGTCAGGGGAGAAAAATAATCTCTTGTATATCTTGGCTATTAAAGAGCAGCTTCCTAAATTCCTGAAACTGAATTTTCAAGGAAATACATCATTGTTATTGGTTCTGAAATATTGTTATCAATACAAAAACTATACTCCATGATCAAGAATTCAAAGGTTTAGGGCAGCTCATCATGACGAACAACTACAGTATTTCATTTCTCTGCCATTCCATTGGAAATTGATCATTGCCCTACCACAATGAGTAATTCATTAAAATTCAACAGGAGACATTTGTAGCATGCCAATGCGTTTTAGCACAAACAATTTATGCACTAAAGGATTTAATATCAATCAGCTGGATACTTCATTCTTAGATAGACACAAAAAGCTGGGGCAACTCAGCGGGTCAGACAGTATCTCTTGAGAAAAGGAATAGATGACATTTCAGGTTGAGACCCTTCTTCAGACTGTCAGGGGAAAGGGAAACAAGAGATATAGACAGTGATGTAGAGAGATATAAAACAAATGAAGATATGCAAAAAAGTAACAATGATAAATAAAACAGGCCATTGTTAGCTGTGTGATAGGTGAGAACGAGTTACAGAAAATGAGACTCAACAAAACGACTGAAGCTGGTATGACTTGGGTGGGAGAGGGACGGAGGGAGAGGGGGATGGAAGGATTACTTGAAGTTAGATAAATCAATTACCATCCCACTGGGTTGTAAGCTGCCCAAGCAAAATATGAGATGCTATTCTTCCAATTTGCATTTGGCCTCACTCTGACAATGGAGGAGGCCCAGGACAGAAAGGTCAGTGTGGGAATGGGAAAGGGAATTAAAATGTTTGGCAACCGGGAGATCAGGAAGTCCAGGCGGACTGAGCGAGTGTGTTCAACGAAACGATCGCCCAGTCAATGGTTTGTTATCAATCACAAAAATAGGAGAACTAAAGGTTTTCTTCACCCAAGGAATTAATGGCACTTGGCAGTCAAACATTCTGAATGAGTTTTAATATCCTTCATTAATAGAGTCATAAACTCAATTAAGATGTTCATTCATTTTTATAGGATACAGCACAGAAACAGGCCCTTCGGCTTAACTCGTCCATGCCGACCAAGGTGCCCCATCTAAGTAGTCCCATTTGCCTGCATTTGGTCCATCTCCCTCTAAACCTCTCCTGTAGTACTTGCTCAAGTACATGCAACACCTTCTGAGTGGAAAAGGTTGCCCCTCAGGTTGTATTAAATCTTGTCCCTCTCACCTTAAACATAAGCCATCGTATTTTTGATTACCCTACCTTGTATAAAAGACTTGGTGTGCTGTTGCCGATCGACGACGGCAAGGATCATGTTTGGACACCTTTGTAAAATATTGGGGAATAGAACTATGAACAGGCAAGTCTGCTTTAGTCAGTGCTATTGTACAGGGGTTGCAACCTCATGTAGAACAAATGTTCTGTGTAACTTGCATTGGCTGAGAAACAAAAAAGTGCAGAGGATGTTTTGCTTGTTTGTAACATTGTCAGCACCAGGTCGATTAAAGGAAGCAAAGACCCAGCAAGGAACCAGTAAGTATCCTGGTGGAAACATCTTACTCTGAAGGTCCCAGGACCCGAAGGGGAAACATGTTTGGAAGGGGAGGCGGAAGAGCTAGGTCACAATAAATGTGTCAATGTAGACACTGGGAGTAACTGGGAATGTACTACTCTGAAATTCCACTCGCAATGGTCAACTTTTTACACAGATTTTGACCCTTGAAATTGTGTGCACTTTTTTCTTCTCATTAATAACAATACGTTCTCAAAACATTGATATACAAATGCAATAACACTAATCCTTTATTTACTTTAGAAAAGATTTATTTAACATTTAAGGAAACATTAATTTAAGGAAAAATGTTCCTGATGGGGAAGTCCAGAACCATGGGCCACAGTTTAAGTATAAGGGGCAAGCCATTTAGAAAGGAGATGAGGAAAAACTTTTTCACCCAGAGAGTTGATAATCCGTGGAATTTCTGCCTCAGAAGGCAGTTGGGGCCGATTCTCCGGATGCTTTCAAGAGAGAGTTAGATAGAGCTCTTAAAGATAACAGAGTCAAGGGATATGGGGAGAAGGCAGGAACGGGATACTGATTGTGGATGATAAGCCATAATCACAGTGAATTGCGGTGCTGGCTCAAAGGGCCGAAAGGCCTACTCCTGCACCTATTGTCTATTGTCTATTTTCTATTGTCTTGCGAAATGCCTTATCACCTAGGTTCCTACTGCTGCTGGACATAGGGGAGCAGGGTGCGATGGGGACACCCCTCAAAAATAAAGGGAAGGGATTTTTCACCCCAGGGAGCCACATGAGTGACAAGTGTGTCTGGAAAAATGTTGTAAACACTGTTACGACGCATTGAATGTATATATAGCCCCCGTGAATGTCGGAAGAATTTGTGCACAGTACCTGCTTTTTTTTTCCGCTGAATAAAGTTAATTTTGATTTTTGTTTAATTCTTCTCATGATTGCATGGATTTTTCCCAGATGCTCTGGTTTACTCCTATGACATTTGGGACAGTAGGTTACTTGGCGAATGCAGAATGTAGTGGAACTCGGGTGAATTTGATAGACCTGTCAGCAGAATCAAATAAGATTAGAGTAGGATTCATGTAAATGAGTGTGTGAAGGTATGCATGGACTTAGTAAATAAAGAGTCCGTTTCCAAGCTGTTTATGACTATGGCCCATCAGACAAATGAAAATGTTCATATATTTGCAGGATCTATAATCATGGTTCCAATCTTGAAAAAATGAATAACGCAATCCATGAAGTATAACACTGAAACTTCAAACGTGGCTCAAAGACAGCTGAATTAAAGGAAAAGTTGTGGTTACTCCGAGGGTGTCTCTGACCAGTATTTTTGTGAGTAAAGTAAGTATGGTGTATTTAATTTGATACTATTTAGTATAGGAACTGTCATATTGTTGCTGCCCTGGAATTCCAGTAGGCGTATACTAAAACCTTTACCTATTTGAATACAACATAATGGTACAAGGACATACATTTTCACAGTCCTTTTTTAGTTTAGTTTTAGTTTAGTGATACGGCTCAGAAACAGGCCCTCTGGCCCAGCGAGTCCTTGCTAAATAGCGGTCCCTGTACACTAGCACTGTCCAACACACTCTTGGTGTCTTCCCAAGCCCTGATGGTATTAGTGGTAAACGTAATGAAACGTACAAGCTCAGCATGGGTGCCGGAGGCAATCTTGTTGCCATCATCGATGTAGCAGAGAAAGAGTTGAGCGATGGTTCCAGTATATGGTCCCTACAAGGATTGTTTGAGGCAGGCAAAGTTCGGGCCCATCCGTGTACCTATGCTTACACGGTTACCTTGAAGAAAGTGAGAGAACTCAAAACAGACGTTGTTGAGAGTTTACGTGCAGTGATGAGTTTACAAATGTGGTGATATAAGGTGGCGCAATTGCGCAGTGGTACAGCTGTTGCCTCGCAGAGCCAGAGGCCTGGGTTCAATGCTGACTTCGGGTGCTGTCTGTGCAGAGTTTGAATGTTCTCCCTGTGTTCGGGGGGGTTTTCTCCCACATTCCAAAAATGTGCAAGTTTGTAGGTTAATTGGCTTCTGTAATTTGTCCCTAGTGCGTAGGATGTGATACTGGAATAACGCAGAACTAGTGTGCCTCAGGGTTTGGTGCTGAGCCCATTACTGGATGTCATCTGCTGTATGTCAATGATATAGATGAGATCATACGTGGCAAGATCAGCACATTTGCAGATGGGACAAAAGTGGGTGGTTTAGCACATAGTGAAGTGGGTTTTGAAAAATTGCAGCAGGATCTTAATCGATTGGCCAGGTTGGCTGAGGAGCAGTTGATGGAATTTTTTGGTGGTGGTGCATTTTTGGAATTAACATGGGCGGGAGCTACACAGTGAATGGTAGGGCTCTGTAGAACAGAGGAATCTAGGTGGGGCAGGTGCATGGTTCCTTGAAGGTGGAGTCGCAGGTACATAGAGTGTTTAAAAAGGCTTTTGGCACATTGTCCTTCATCAGTCAGAGTATGGAGTATAAAATGTGTAGGAAAGAAATGCAGATGCTGGATTAAATCGAAGGTAGACACAAAATGCTGCAGTAACTCAGCGGGTCAGGCAGCATCTCTGGAGAGCAGGAACGGGTGACGTTTCGGGTAAAGACCCTTCTTCAGACTGAAGTTCAGAACTCTGGATTTAAGAGAGAGTTAGATAGAGCTCTAGGGGCTAGTGGAGTCAAGGGATATGGGGAGAAGGCAGGCACGGGTTATTGATAGGGGACGATCAGCCATGATCACAATGAATGGCGGTGCTGGCTCGAAGGGCCGAATGGCCTCCTCATGCACCTATATTCTATGTTTCTATGTTTCTATGTTTCTATGTTTCAGAAATTGGGAGGACATGTTGCAGTTGTACGAGACGTTGGTGAGGCCGCATTTAGAGTATTGTGTTCAGTTCTGGGCACCATGTTATAGGAAAGATGTTGTCAAGCTGGTAAGGGTACAGATCAGTTGTACGAGGATGTTGCCAGGACTTGAGGGTGTGAGCTATAGGGAGAGGTGGAGTAAACATAGAAACATAGAAAATAGGTGCAGGAATAGACTACTCGGCCCTTCGAACCAGCGAACCATTCAATATGATCTTGGCTGAACATCCAAAATCAGTACCCTGTTCCTGCTTTCTCCCCATATCCCTTGATTCCATTAGCCGTAAGAGCTATGTCTAATAGTAGGAAGGAGGGTTGTCATAGGCTGTCGTACGCTGCCGTATATTGTCGCTGTTGAGGTCCTGGGAAATGGTGACGTCGGCTGACGCAGATTGTGGCAGCTTGACGTCAACTGTCGTAGCCTGTTGTAGATTGTCGTACAACTTGACGGTTTCTCAGCGACTGCGGGCATTAGTCACTGCCGACTGCAGTCGCAGAAAAAATCGCAAAGTGGGACAGACCCTTAACTCTCTCTTGAATACATCGATTGAATTGGCCTCCACTGACTTCTGTGTCAGCGAATTCCACAGATTCACAACTCTCTGGGTGGGCTGGGACTCTATTCCCTGGAGCGCATTGTGGAAACAGGCCTCCTCACAGAAGGATGAAGTGTATAAAATCATGAGTAGAATAGATCGGGTAGATGCACAGAGTCTCTTACCCAGAGTAGGGGAATCGAGAACCAGAAGACATAGGTTCAAGCTGGAGGGGAAAAGATTTAATAGGAATCGGAGAGGTAACATTTTTCACACAAGGGATTTATGGAACAAGCTGCCAAAGGAGGTAGTTCAGGCAGCTTGTTCCATAAATCCCTTGTGTGAAAAATGTTACCCCTCAGATTCCCATTAAATCTTGTGTTTGTTCCATATCCCAACATTTAAGAAACAGTTAGACAGCTACATGGTTTAGAGGGATATAGGACAAGTTTGCAGGGATATGGACCAAACGCAGGTAGGTATCATAAAGCCTTGCCTACAAAGAGAATGTCAGCTAAAATAATGAAAAATTGTGATTTTTGGAAAATGAGGTTATCATTTCTAACTAGTATATCTCATGAGTAAATGATCTGTTGTTCACATTGCTGCCTTTTATTAACAAAAACATTATCAAAATGCAGACAGGTGGGCAGAGGGTTTGGGGTAGCTCAGTTGGTGAGGGATGAAATTCAGTCCCTTGCGAGGAGTGACATAGAATCAGGAGATGTAGAGTCAGTATGGATAGAACTGAGGAATTGTGAGGGTATAAAGACCCCAATGGGAGTTACGAGGATGCTGCCAGGACTTGGACCTATATCCAGGCTACTGTTGTGTGAGGCCCCCAAACAGTAGCCTGGATACAGGGTGCAAGTTGAATCAATAGTTAAAATTGGCATGTCGTAAAGGTAATGCTATGGTGGTTATGGGAGATTTCAACACGCAGGTAGACTGGGAAAATCAGGTTGGTACTGGACCCAAAGAAAGGGAGTTTGTGGAGTGCCTCCGTGATGGATTCTTAGAGCAGCTTGTACTAGAGCCTACCAGGGAGTTACCAGACAATTCTGGATTTAGTGTTGTGAAATGAACCGGATTTGATAAGGGAACTCAACGTAAAGGAGCCATTAGGAAGTAGTGACCATAATATGATACGTTTTAATTTACAATTTGAGAGGGAGAGGGGAAAATCGGAAGTGTCAGTGTTACAGTTGAGCAAAGGGGACTATGGAGGCATGAGGGAGGAGCTGGCCAAAAGTGACTGGAAAGATACCTTATCAAGGATGACAGTGGAACAACAATGGCAAGTATTTCTGGGAACAATACAGAAGGTGTAGAATCAGTTCATTTTAAAGAGGATGAAAGATTCTAAGGGGAGTAAGAGGTGACCATGGCTGACAAGGGAAGTCAGGACAGTGTAAAACTAAAAGAGAAGAAGTATAACATAGTAAAGATGAGCAGGAAGCAAGAGGAATGGGAAACCTTTAAAGAGCAGCAGAAGATAACTAAAAAGGCAATACGGGGATTGATGAGGTACAAAGGTAAACTAGCCAAGAATATAAAGGAGGATAGTAAAAGCTTCTTTAGGTATGTGAAGAGGAAAAAAATAGTTAAGACAAATGTGGGTCTCTTGAAGACAGAAACAGGTGAATTTATTATGGGGAACAAGGGAATGGCAGGTGAGTTAAACAGGTACTTTGGATCAAGGGAGACACAAACAATCTTCCTGATGTACAAGTGGCCAGAGGACCTGGGGTGATGGACAAACTGAGGGAAAATCACATTAGCAGGGAATGGTGTTGAGTGGACTGATGGGACTGAAGGCCGATAAATCCCCAGGGACTGATGGTCTGCATCCCAGGGTACTTAAGGAAGTGGCTCTAGAAATTGTGGACGCATTGGTGATCATTTTCCAATGTTCTATAGATTAAGGATCAGTCCTGTGGATTGGAGGGGAGCTAATGTTATCCCACTTTTTAAGAAAGGCGGGAGAGAGAAAACAGGGAATTATAGACCAGTTAGCCTGACATCGGTGGTGGGGAAGATGCTGGAGTCAATTATAAAAGATGTAATGGCGGCACATTTGGATAGCAGTAACAGGATCGGTCCGAGTCAGCATGGATTTACGAAGGGGAAATCATGCTTGACTAATCTTCTGGAATGTTTTGAGGATGTAACTCGGAAAATGGACAAGGGGGAGCAAGTGGATGTAGTGTACCTGGACTACATTTGATAAGGTCCAACATGGGAGGTTAATGAGCACATGGTATTGGGGGTAGAGTGCTGACATGGATAGAAAATGGTTGACAGACAGGAAACAAAGAGTAGGGATTAACGGGTCCCTTTCAGAATGGCAGACAGTGACTAGTGAGGTACCGCAGGCCCGTTGCTGGGACCGCAGCTATTTACAACATACATCAATGATTTAGATGAATATACAATATACATTAATGATTTAGATTAAAAGTAACATTAGCATTTCATTGTATACTCTTGAATGTAGAAGGATGAGAGGGGATCTTATTGAAACATGTAAGATTATTAAGAGATTGGAAACGCTAGAGGCAGGAAACATGTTCCCGATGTTGGGGGAATCCAGAACCAAGGGCCACAGATTAGAATGGGCATTTAGAATGGAGATGAGGAAAAACTTTTTCACCCAGAGAGTTGTGAATCTGTGGAATTCTCTGCCTCAGAAGGCAATGGAGGCCAATTCTCTGGATGCTTTCAGGAGATCATTATATAGGGCTCTTAAAGATAGCAGTCAGGGGATATGGCGAGGCAGGAACGGGGTACTGATTGTGGATGATCAGCCATGATCATATTAAATGGCAGTGCAGGCTCAAAGGGCCGAATGGCCTACTCCTGCACCGATTGTCCATTGTCTATTGTCTAAAACCTCTTGCCATTTAGTTCATGCAGCTGTTCTTCTTTCTTCACCACATTCGATAACAAATCTCAAGAATATACATGTGTAAAGTGATTTGCATATCATTGTTTGTACTTTTGCATAAAAATCTCATAAAGATTAAAGAAGATGGTTTCTTTGTTGATCAGATTATGTAATTCCTGGCCATATAACCATATAACCATATAACAATTACAGCACGGAAACAGGCCATCTCGGCCCTTCAAGTCCGTGCCGAACATCTTTTTTCCCCTAGTCCCACCTGCCTGCACTCATACCATAACCCTCCATACCCTTCTCATCCATATGCCTATCCAATTTATTTTTAAATGATACCAACGAACCTGCCGCCACCACTTCCACTGGAAGCTCATTCCACACCGCTACCACTCTCTGAGTAAAGAAGTTCCCCCTCATGTTACCCCTAAACCTCTGTCCCTTAATTCTAAAGTCATGTCCTCGTGTTTGAATCTTCCCTATTCTCAAAGGGAAAAGCTTGTCCACATTAACTCTGTCTATCCCTCTCATCATTTTAAAGACCTCTATCAAGTCCCCCCTTAACCTCCTGCGCTCCAGAGAATAAAGACCTAACTTATTTAACCTATCTCTGTAACTTAGCTGTTGAAACCCAGGCAACATTCTAGTAAATCTCCTCTGTACCCTCTCTATTTTGTTGACATCCTTCCTATAATTGGGCGACCAAAACTGCACACCATACTCCAGATTTGGTCTCACCAACGCCTTGTACAATTTTAACATTACATCCCAGCTTCTATACTCAATGCTCTGATTTATAAAGGCTAGCATACCAAAAGCTTTCTTTACCACCCTATCTATATGAGATTCCACCTGCAAGGAACTATGCACGGTTATTCCCAGATCCCTCTGTTCAACTGTATTCTTCAATTCCCTACCGTTTACCATGTACCATGTAATAAATAATTGTAGCAACTAATTATCTCAAGGAGTATTTGAAACCAAATTTTGAACTCCTGTAAAGATGGAATTAATTCTACCACTTAGAAAGTGAAGCCGCATTTAGGTTTCAATCTTAAACTGTAGATCATTTTCTGTTCTGCATAGAAGTTTGATCATTCCCTGTCCAATTTTCAGTTTGCAGACAATACACATGGTTTGAAAAGTTACTTCAAGAGTCAAGAGTCAATAGACAATAGACAATAGACAATAGGTGCATGAGTTGGACATTTGGCCCTTCAAGCCAGCCAATGTGATCATGGCTGATCATCCCCAATCAGTACCCCGTTCCTGCCTCCACCCCATATCCTCTGACTCTGCTATCTTTAAGAGCCCTATCAAGCCCTCTCCTGATAGTATCCAGAAAACCGGCCTCCACCGCTCTCTGAGGCAGAGAATTCCACAGACTCGCAACTCTCTGTGAGAAAAAAATGTTTCCTCGTCTCCGTTCTAAATGGCTTACCCCTTATTCTTAAACTGTGGCCCCTGGTTATGGACTCCCCCAACATCAGGAACATGTTTCCTGCCTCTCGCATGTCCAATAATCTTAGATGTTTCAATGAGATATTCTCTCATCCTTCACTGCCTGCTGTACCTGCATGTTTACTTTCATCGACTTATGAACAAGGACCCCCAGGTCCTGTTGTACCTCCCATTTTCCCAACTTGACACCATTTGGATAGTAATCTGCCTTCCTGTTTTTGCTACCAAAGTGGATAATCTCACATTTATCCACATTAAACTGCATCTGCCATGCATCTGCCCACTCACGCAACCTGTCCAAGTCACCCTGCATTCTCATAGCATCTTCCTCACAGTTCACACTGCCACCCAGCTTTGTGTCATCTGCAAATTTGCTAATGTTACTTTGAATCCCGTCATCTAAATCATTGATGTATATTGTAAATAGCTGTGGTCCCAGCACTGAGCCTTGCGGTACCCCACTAGTCACTGCCTGCCATTCTGAAAGAGAACCGTTAATCCCTATGCTTTGTTTATTGTCTGCCAACCAATTTTCTGTCCATGTCAGCACTCTGCCCCCAATACCTTGTGCCCACTAATCTCCTATGTGGGACCTTATCAAATGTTTTCTGAAAGTAGACAAAAGTGCTGGAGAAACTCAGCGGGCGCAGCAGCATCTATGAAGCGAAGGAAATAGGCAACGTTTCGGGCCGAAACCCTTCTTCAGACAGATGGGGGGGGGGGGGGGGGGGGGCGGGGAGAAGAAAGGAAAAAGGAGGAGGAGGAGCCCGAGGGCTGAGGGAGTGTTAGGAAGGGGAGGAGACAGCAAGGGCTAATGGAATTGGGAGAATACAATGTTCAGCCACCGGGATGCAGACTCCCCAAGCGGTATATAAGGTGCTGTTCCTCCAATTTCCGGTGTTGCTCACTCTGGCCATGGAGGAGGCCCAGGACAGAGATGTCGGATACGGAATGGGAGGGGGAGTTGAAGTGCTGAGCCACCGGGAGGTCGGGTTGGTTAATGCGGACCGAGCGGAGGTGTTCGGCGAAACGATCGTCCAGCCTACGCTTGGTCTCACCGATGTAGATCAGCTGGCATCTGGAGCAGCGGATGCAATAGATGAGGTTGGAGGAGGTGCAGGTGAACCTCTGTCGCACCTGGAATGATTGCATGGGTCCTTGAATGGAGTCGAGGGGGGAGCTAAAGCGACAAGTGTAGCATCTGCTGCGGTTGCAAGGGAAAGTGCCCGGGGATGGGGTGGTGCGGGAGGGAAGGGAAGAATTGACAAGGGAGTTACGGAGGAAGCCGTCTTTGCGGAAAGCAGACGGGGGAAGATGGGAAGATGTGGTGAGTGGTGGGGTCATGTTGGAGGTGGCAAAACTAGCTTTCTCAAAGTCCAGGTACACTACATCCTTTGGGTCTCCCTTGTCCACTTTCCTAGTTAAATCCTCACAAAATTCCAGAAGATTAATCAAGCATGATTTCTCCTTCGTAAATCCATGCTGACTCGGACCGATCCTGTTACTGCTATCCAAATGTGCCGCTATTTCATCTTTTATAATTGACTCCAGCATCTTCCCCACCACCGATGTCAGGCTAACTGGTCTATAATTCCCTGTTTTCTCTCTCCCGCCTTTCTTTAAAAGTGGGGTAACGTTAGCTACCCTCCAATCCACAGGAACTGATCCAGATTCTATAGAACATTGGAAAATGATCACCAATACTTCCACGAACCACTTCCTTAAGTACCTTGGGATGCCGACCATCAGGCCCTGGTGATTTATCAACCCTCAGTCTCATCAGTCTGCCCAACACCATTTCCTGCCTAATGTGGATTTCCTTCAGTTCCTCCATCAACCCAGATCCTCTGGCCACTAGTATATCAGGAAGATTGTTTGTGTCCTCCTTAGTGAAGATGGATCCAAAGTACCTGTTCAACTCATCTCCCATTGACTTGGTCCCCATAATGAATTCGCCTTTTTCAGTCTTCAAGGGTCCAACTTTGGTCCTAACTAATCTTTCCCTCTTCGCATACCTAAAGATGCTTTTACTATCCTCCTTTATATTCTTGGCTAGCTTACCTTCGTACCTCATCTCTTCTCCCCGTATTGCCTTTTTAGTTATCTTCTGTTGCTCTTTAAACATTACCCAATCCTCTTGCTTCCCGCTCATCTTTGCTACGTTGTACTTCTCTTTTATTTTTATACTGTCCCTGACGCCCCTTGTCAGCCACGGTCGCCCTTTACTCCCCTTGGAATATTTCTTCCTCTTTGGAATGAACTGATCCTGCACCTTCTGCACTATTCCCAAAAATACCTGCCATTTTTGTTCTACTGTCATCCCTGCTAGTGTATCTTTTTGGTCAACTTTGACCGGAAAGATACCCTAGCAGGGATGAGAGTGGAACAAATATTTGTGTGTGCATATGACTATATATGTCTAAATGCTCATGTATATATACATATACACAGAATTACATAAAAACTAAATGTAGTCCTCGCTGACAAGCTCCACGTAGGCAGTAGTAAAAAAAATCCATGTACCCACCTCTAATGAAGTTTCGCAACTGAGCAATGACAAGTTTATTTTGCTCCCCTGCAGATGTGTGCACGACAGACTGTGCCTTGCACATCTGGAAGTAAATCTAGGTTGAACTAACTACCGAAAACTGGACATAATTTATCAGTGAGACGCAAGTACAAAAAATAGTGTTATGTGATCGCCATATAACGTGTCCCACATGAGAGACGTATTGACTGAATGGGTTTAATACGTACACAGTAGTGTCAGTTTTTGTCGGACCAAACGGCAAGTATTTGTTTTAATAAGATGCAGCGAAATGAACCAGTGCATGAGACAGACACCACTAACCGCTGCTGTGGGATTGTTGAGAACAGAATAACGCCTTGGATCCTTACACCCATTCCAAGAGCCTCCAGTATATCAAACCTATGGCTCATTGTGTGGAACAAATGCGGCAATGTGCGTTACTGTGCTGTTAAATCACACGGAGACTGGCATGCAGCACCCCACACTGCTAAAATCAACCGGCGTTTTTTTAGTTTTTCGAACGAAAACTGTTCCTGTCTGTGAAATGTTGAAATGATCCACTTAGCCTGGTGATGTACTTGCTTCATATCAACGGGAACGTCTTTGCTTTCTTCGCCTGACGTTGCGGAAATTTAGTGAGATCACTGAGTTTGTCGAGATGTCACTGTTTCAGATATGCAGAACAATTTAAGGACCGGAAGTCTCACAACTTATTGTAAGTGATAAAATACAACTCGTCTTCATAATTTTCAACGAGAAAGTAAAGACACAATTCTGTGAAATTTAGGACTCTTGCTCTCTCTCAATTAATATAAATGGAAAACAGATTGAGACATGAGGGATCAAGGCATGTAAGAGAAGGGGAAAGTAGAACTCGCTGGTTATGGATATAAATGGTAAGTAGATGGGAAACGTTTGACGGTTAAAGTGGCATTTCTCTGTTGGCTGCTGTTGCTTAATTAAGAATAATTCACAAGTATACAGTTTGTTAATGAGTACGTCGAATAATGCACTTTCTCATCATAAACTAGAGAAAGAACATGGATTACATTTGGATCTTTAACAGTGTTTTTGGGCTTCTCCCAGAGATTGTACAATGCAGTGTGATTGCAGCAAAAAAACTGCAACTGAAAGTTCACATTGCGTGGCATCAACGGTACTAAGTGGTCTTTGTCATTAAATTTGCAGGTTTTTTGCTCCTCGTAACATGCCTAGTACAGAGCAGACTAGCAAAGGTTGTGCCGTGGCGCCCCCTGTGTGACACTCGTGTAATGGACAGATACATCAGGGAAGCGAAAGACCTGTTGAAGGCGCCGGTAAGAGCACTGCAGGTTTCTGCGCCGAACTGTCCGCTGTGTTTAATGTAATCTCAGATAGAACCTCTACTCCAATATGCCACGTACTTTCTAAAAGGCTTCGAACAATTATAGTGGAAAGGATGTGAAATTAAGTCAAGCTGTCACTTGGTGCAGTTGCATAGAACTTGCTTATTAGGCAGATAGTAGCGGGCAGGTTTCATGATTTCAGTCAGACTGTGGACATTGAAACGTGGGATGCTTAAAGTAACGGGATACTATGGGGGGGGGGGGGCAACGTGTGATTTCATTTTGCGAGGGAACGTGTGGAAATGGTCGGTGCTCCGGGACCCGAAGCCCGTGTATTTGAACAAACGAGAGCTTAGATAAATAAGCAGGAGAACTGTGATTGTTGGAAAAGCACAGGGGTTCGACATTCCTCCACTCAAACGTAATGGCCAACATAAATATGATTTTTTAAGTGCCTGTAAAATATATGAAATGTTAGAAATGGCCAGCTGGTAAAATGCGAACCAGGTGAGGGGAGCAAGAACTATGTGGGATAAGACACGTCTCAGATTTAACGGAATTCAAGATGCGCCTGGGGAAACAAGGGGAGACAGTGATAGATTTAGCTTTTTTAAATCATTTCCCCAAATTTAATCTTTCTATTTGCTCGTCGTCTATTTATTTTCCGGGTCTCGCTTTAGTTCAACGTGTTCGGAAGCATCAGTCAGAAGTGAGTCAGGCATGTCTGCTAACTCAGCAAGTTTTGTGCCGCTTAACCACTTCGTTGCCAGTTCGTGGCACTTTCACATTTCAAATTTATACGTTTTCTGCGTTCTATCTATTTTTTCTCTTTTTCCAGCTATCGGTTACTTTTGGCATGGTATGTGCTTTGTCCTTGCTGGCTCTGTGTGCAGGGTTAGTGGAAGCAGCAACGCTCTCTGATTTGCACTTGACTGATTAAAGAGACCACAAGTGTTTTGTTAAACTGTTAAACTCTCCCTTTCCCCTGACTCTCAATCTGGAGAAGGGTCTCGGCCCGAAACGTCACCCATTCCTTCTCTCCAGAGATGCTGCCCGTCCCGCTGAGTTACTCCAGCATTTTGTGTCTATCTTAACCATATAACCATATAACAATTACAGCACGGAAACAGGCCTTCTCGGCCCTTCCAGTCCGTGCCGACCACTTATTTTCCCCTAGTCTCATCTACCTGCACTCAGACCATACCCCTCCATTCCCTTCCCATCCATATACATATCCACTTTACTTTTAAATGTTAAATTCGATCCTGCCTCCACCACTTCTGCTGGAAGCTCATTCCACACAGCCACCACTCTCTGAGTAAAGAAGTTCCCCCTCATGTTGCCCCTAAACTTCTGTCCCTTAATTCTCATGTCATGCCCTCTTGTTTGAATCTTCCCTACCCTCAATGGGAAAAGCTTATCCACGTCAACTCTGTCTATCCCTTTCATCATTTTAAAGACCTCAATCAAGTCCCCCCTTAAACCCCTGTCTCACGGTGCGAGTTGTCCCACGAGGTACCCCGAGTTTTCACTTGCGGTAATCCTGTACAACCAACGTAGCGAGGACGTCGGAACTCGCGTGAGCAACTTAGCGACTCGTGGTGCTAACGTCAGGTACCCGTGAAACATATCAACTCGTGAAAAAAATCAATATTTTCCACGAGTCAAATTTACTGTCCAAGTTTAAAATTGAAACATTTAAACTCATTGTAATATCGTAGTGGCCCGTGCGTTAACTTTAGTGATTCGTGCGTCTACCGTGGGAACACTTTAATAGACACAAAATGCTGGAGTAACTCAGCGGACCAGGCAGCATCTCTGGAGAGAAGGAATGGAGTCGAGACCCTACTTCAGACTTACCCGAAACGTCTCCCATTCCTTCTCTCCAGAGATGCTGCCTGTCCCACTGAGTTACTCCAGCATTTTGTGTCTATCTCAGAAGGGCACAGTCCCGTGGTTAACACCACACTCCAGACCTATCTAACCCTTTATTTGTGAAAGTTCCACACGTATTTATCGATATTTTTTCCAGCAGTGTGCCCAGGCTACGGACACCACACTGAGCCCAAACTAAAACAATCCCAGTACTTATTGGTGTGTATGGTTTGACCGAGGACACGTGCAATTTGGCCGAGGCACTTCACTGTCCGTGTGTAGGAAGGAACTGCAGACGCTGGTTTACACCGACGATAGACACAAACATGCTGGAGTGACTCAGCGGGACAGGCATAGCCTCTGGAGAGAAGGAATGGGTGATGTTTCGGGTCGGGACCCTTCTTCAGACTCCCCGCTCATTCTTCCCTCGTTGATGTGAACTTGTGGGGGTGCGAGGAATCGGGCGTCGCTGGGTAAGGGGAAGAGAGGTTTTACTGCTGAATTATAACCATATAACCATATAACAATTACAGCATGGAAACAGGCCATCTCGGCCCTTCAAGTCCGTGCCGAACAACTTTTTTCCCTTAGTCCCACCTGCCTGCACTCATACCATAACCCTCCATACCCTTCTCATCCATATGCCTATCCAATTTATTTTTAAATGATACCAACGAACCTGCCGCCACCACTTCCACTGGAAGCTCATTCCACACCGCTACCACTCTCTGAGTAAAGAAGTTCCCCCTCATGTTACCCCTAAACCTCTGTCCCTTAATTCTAAAGTCATGTCCTCGTGTTTGAATCTTCCCTATTCTCAAAGGGAAAAGCTTGTCCACATTAACTCTGTCTATCCCTCTCATCATTTTAAAGACCTCTATCAAGTCCCCCCGTAACCTTCTGCGCTCCAGAGAATAAAGACCTAACTTATTTAACCTATCTCTGTAACTTAGCTGTTGAAACCCAGGCAACATTCTAGTAAATCTCCTCTGTACCCTCTCTATTTTGTTGACATCCTTCCTATAATTGGGCGACCAAAATTGTACACCATACTCCAGATTTGGTCTCACCAACGCCTTGCACAATTTTAACATTACATCCCAGCTTCTATACTCAATGCTCTGATTTATAAAGGCTAGCATACCAAAAGCTTTCTTTACCACCCTATCTATATGAGATTCCACCTTCAAGGAACTATGCACGGTTATTCCCAGATCGCTCTGTTCAACTGTATTCTTCAATTCCCTACCGTTTACCATGTACGTCCTATTTTGATTTGTCCTGCCAAGGTGTAGCACCTCACATTTATCAGCATTAAACTCCATCTGCCATCTTTCAGCCCATTTTTCCAACTGGCCTAAATCACTCTGTAGACTTTGGAAATCCTCTTCATTATCCACAACACCCCCTATCTTGGTATCATCTGCATACTTACTAATCCAATTTACCACCCCTTCATCCAGATCATTGATGTACATGACAAACAACAAAGGACCCAACACAGATCCCTGAGGCACCCCACTAGTCACCTGCCTCCAACCCGACAAACAGCCATCCACCATTACTCTCTGGCTTCTCCCATTCAGCCACTGTTGAATCCATCTTGCTATTCCTGCATTTATACCCAACAGTTGAACCTTCTTAACCAACCTACCATGAATTATGCGCAACAGAAGCATGAAGTGGGGGTAAGGTCCATTTAAACTATCTCGTCGTCGTCCCCTCCTCCCCCCCCCCATGTTGGGAGAGAAAGGGGAGAGAGTTGTGCAAACAAACCACGGGAGACTGCATCTTTGGAGGGAAATCATAAAATGTACACGGATGTTTCGGGCCGGGACCCTAAAGGTTGACTACCCGTTTCACAGATGCTGCCTGGCTGTTGGCTTCTTCCTGCAGTTTGCTTTTGTCCCAGACTCCAGCATCTGCAATCTCCTTGGCCTCCAAAGGGAAAAGTTGCTCGTGAATCGAAGGTCGATATTGACGCATGCTTACTGCGAAATCAACCTGCACCTTAAACAGATTCAAACTCTTTTTCCGTGGTTGGTGCCGTCGGAATTGAAACAATTTCCCAAAGCACTCGGTTTGTGCTTCAGATTAAGTCATAACTTCCTCAATTGTATGAACAAAATGATCATTCCCTCAACCTGCTCTTTCATCTCGATCAGTTCGCTCTTCACCTCTTCTGACCTCCAGCCGAGTCCAGACCCACTCCTCTACCCCTTCCTCTCATTCCTTCTCCTCAACTGCCAATGCAGTTCCCAGCCCCCCTCTCACTCCTCCCCACCCATAGTCCTTGACTTCTCCCAATTCCACCATCCCTCATCCCTCTTCCCCCCCTCCCCCCCCCCCCCCCCCCCCCAACCTGTCCTCGCCTGAACTGCTGAAGATAACCGAGTGCTTTAAATGCGAATCCCGGACTGCAGCAACAACACACGCCCTGAGCGGGAGGGGAACTTGGTAACTCAAGAGCAAACGGGAGGGGAACTTGGTAACTCTGGAGACGAACTCGGAACATCGCAGAAAGTACAAGTAAACGGCAAACTCACCATACCCGTGGGAACTCGCCTCAAACACTTGAACATCAACTTGGAATATTGTACACAACCACGAGTCTGTCACTCTGAGTCACTCGAGGGTCAACTCGCACCGTGAGACAGGGCCTTTAGTCTTCTGCGCTCCAAAGAATAAAGACCCAACTTGTTCAACCTTTCTCTGTAACTTAGTTGCTGGAACCCAGGCAACATTCTAGTAAATCTCCTCTGTACTCTCTCTATTTTGTTGACATCCTTCCTATAATTAGGCAACCAAAATTGTACAGCATCTTTAGTTTAAACCAGCATCCGCAGTTCCTTCCTAGACATACCGACTTCTCCCTCAGCTAGCATCAATGAAATCAATGAAAATGACGGTCATTTTTGCTGCTCATGGAAACTTCCTACGTTTGACATTGTATCCGTGTAGAAAATCACGACAGGAATAGATAGAGTGAATGCATGGTTTTGTTTTTACCAATGGGAATTAAGAACCAGAAGACATGAGAGAATGATTTTATAGGAAGCTGAGGGGTAACCTTTTCACACAGAGGGTGGTGGGTGTATGGAACCAGCTGGCAGAGGAGGTAGTTGAGGCAGCTAGTGTAACAACTTTAAAAGACCTTTGGCCAGGTACCTGGATAGGAAAGGTTGAGAGGGATGTGGGCTAAAAGCAGGCAGGTGGGATGGGCGTGGATGGGGCATCTGGTTGGAATGGGAATGTTCCAATACAGAATTCACTTGGTCCTACACAGGGAGTTAAATCTGACTGTTTTTGATGAGGTCATTACGTCATAAGGTCAGAAGTGATAGGAGCAGAATTAGGCTATTCTGCCCATCAAGTCTGCTCCATCGTTCAATCTTGGCTGATTTATCTCTCCCTCCTAACCCAAATTTCCTGCTGTCTCCCATAACCGCTGAAAATATCCATTGACTTGGCCCCCCACAGCCTTCTACGGCAAATAATTCCACAGATTCACCACCCTCTGAATAAATAAATAATTTACAGACATTTGTTGGAGGTGAGATGAGCATCCATCTCTTTGCTTAATACCCATACACCAATCCAGCCAAACTCCTGAGTTTTCCTCACTGGCCTTTGATTAAAGGTTACAGATGTGGATCAGGAATTTTACCTTGATCACATCAATTTGAAGAAATAAACAAAAATGTTAATGAGGGGAAAGCCGTTGTCTATATTGACATTGTCTATATGAACTTCAGCAAAGCCTTGGATAAGGTTCTGCATGGTAGTCAACTCTTGAAGGTTAGATCACATAAGATCCTGGAGCAGTGAGCCAACTGCATAGGGAATTGGCTTCATGGAAGAAAGCTGAGGGTGATGGTGGAAGGTTGCTTTTCAGTCTGAAGGCCTGTGATTAGTGGTGTGTCTCAGGGATCGGTGCTAGGCCTATTGCTGATTGTGTTTTATGTGTCAACTATTTGTATGAGAATGTACAAGGCATGATTAGTAAGTTTGCAGATGACACTAAAGTAGATGGTATCATGAATAGTGAAGTTGGTTATCACAAATTATGACAGGATTTTGATCAGCGAGACAAGTGCGCTAATGAATGGCTAATGGAGTCTACTACAGATAATTGTTGGTAAGGAATTAAATCCAATTCTTTGCAAGAACTGACATAGGATCAGAAAATGTAGAATCCTTGTGGGTAGAGTTAAGAAACTGCAAGGGTAAAAAGACACTGCTGGGAATTATATACAGCCCTCTGAAGAGTAGCCAAGCTGAAGGGCACAAATTACATCAGAACAGGCATGTAAGGAAGGCAATGTTACAGTGGTCCTGAGGGATTTCAATACGCAGGTAGACTGGGGAGATCAGGTTGGTACTGAATCCCAAGAAAAGGAATTGTTAGGATCTATATGAGATGGCTTCTTAGATCAGCTTGTGGTCGAGCCCATGAGGGAAATGTTATTTCTGGATTTGGTGCTGAGTAATGAACGAGGGTCATTGGGGAGCTCAAGGTGAAGGAGGCAGTGATTATAACATAATAGAATTCAACCTGCAGTATTGGAGGGAGTAGCTGAAATCAGATGTATGGGTATTACTGTTGTAAAGGTAACTACAAAGGCATGAGGGAGGAGCTGGCTAAAGTTGATTTGAAGGCCACCCTGGCAGGAATGACGGTGGAGCAGCTGTGGCAGGAGTTTCTGGGAGTAATCCGAAAGAAGCAGGATTTTTTCATTCCAAAGAAGAAGAGACGTACCATGGGGGGAATGAGGAGACCGTGGCTGACAAAGGAAGTCTGAAAATAAGGATGTGCTGGCTCTGGAGAGGGTCTAGGTTTACAAGAATGATTCCAGGAATGAGTGGGTTACAATATGATGAGCGTTTGATGGCACTGGGTCTCTACTCGCTGGAGTTTAGAAGGTTGAGGGGGGACCTCATTGAAACGTACAGAATAATGAAAGGTATAGATAGAGTGGATGTGGAAAGCATGTTTCCACTGGTGGGAGAGTCTAGGACCAGAGGTCACAGCCTCAGAATTAAAGGGTGCTCTTTTAGAAAGGATTCTACTCCTATAACTTGTGAACTTGTGAATTCAAGCACAGCAAACACAGCATAAAAGCAAAAGAGAAGGCATATAATATGGCAAAGGTTAGCACTAAGCTAGTGGATAGGTCAGCTTTTAAAAACCACTAGAAGGCAACTAAAAACGCAATAAGGGATGAAAAGAAGAAATATGAAGGTTACAGGGAAAGGTTGAACAAGTTAGGTCTTTATTCTTTGGAGCGCACAAGGTTAAGGGGGGACTTGATTGAGGTCTTTAAAATGATGAAAGGGATAGGCAGAGTTGACGTGGATAAGCTTTTCCCATTGAGGGTAGGGAAGATTCAAACAAGAGGGCATGACATGAGAATTAAGGGACAGAGGTTTAGGGGTAACATGAGGGGGAACTTCTTTACTCAGAGAGTGGTGGCTGTGTGGAATGATCTTCCAGCAGAAGTGGTGGAGGCAGGATCGATTTTAACATTTAAAAGTAAAGTGGATAGGTATATGGACGGGAAGGGAATGGAGGGGTATGGTCTGAGTGCAGGTAGATGGGACTAGGGGAAAATAAGTGGTCAGCACGGATTGGAAGGGCCGAGAAGGCCTGTTTCCGTGCTGTAATTGTTATATGGTTATATGGTTGTAAGTTAGCCAACAAGATAAAAGGGGATACCAACTTTTTTTTCAGTTATATTAAGGGTAAAAGAGGGACAAGAGTGGACATTGGACCGCTGGAGAATGAGACTGGAGAAGTAGTAATGGAGAACAAAGAAATGGCAGATGACTATTTACAGTGGCTTGCAAAAGTTTTCATACCCCTTGAACTTTTCCACATTTTGTCACGTTACAACCACAAACGTAAATGTATTTTATTGGGGTTTTATATGATAGACCAACACAAAGTGGTGCATAATTGTGAAGTGGAAGGAAAATGATACATGGTTTCCAAATTTGATTACAAATAAAAAACTGAAAAGTGTGGCGTGCAAAAGTATTCAGCCCCCCTGAGTCAATACTTTGTAGAACCACCTTTCACTGCAATTACAGCTGCAGTTCTTTTGGGGTATGTCTCTACCAACTTTTCACATCTAGAGACTGACATTTTTGCCCATTCTTCTTTGCAAAATAGCTCAAGCTCAGTCAGATTGGATGGAGAGCGTCTGTGAACAGTAATTTTCAAGTCTTGCCAGAGATTCTCAATTGGATTTCGGTCTGGACTTTGACTGGGCCATTCAGACACATGAATATGCTTTGATCTAAATCATTCCATTGTAGCTCTGGCTGTATGTTTAGGGTTGTTGTCCTGCTGGAAGGTGAACCTCCGCCCCAGTCTCAAGTCTTTTGCAGACTCTAACAGATTTTCTTCCAAGATTGCCCTGTATTTGGCTCCATCCATCTTCCCATCAACTCTGACCAGCTTCCCTGTCCCTGCTAAAGAAAAGCATCCCCACAGCATGATGCTGCCACCACCATGTTTCACAGTGGGGATGGTGTGTTCAGGGTGATGTGCAGTGTTAGTTTTCCGCCACACATAGCGTTTTTCATTTAGGCCAAAAACTTCAATTTTGGTCTCATCAGACCAGAGCACCTTCCTCCACATGTTTGCTGTGTCCCCCACATGGCTTGTGGCAAACTGCAAACAGGACTTCTTATGGCTTTGTTTCAACAATGGCTTTCTTCTTGCCACTCTTCCATAAAGGTCCGATTTGTGGAGTGCACGACTAATAGTTGTCCTGTGGACAGATTCTCTCACCTGAGCTGTGGATCTCTGCAGCTCCTCCAGAGTTACCATGGGCCTCTTGACTGCTTCTCTGATCAATGCTCTCCTTGCCCGGCCTGTCAGTTTAGGTGGACGGCCATGTCTTGGTAGGTTTGCAGTTGTGCCACACCCTTTCCATTTTCAGATGATAGATTGAACAGTGCTCCGTGAGATGTTCAAAGCTTGGGATATTTTTTTATAACCTAACCCTGCTTTAAACTTCTCCACAACTTTATCCCTGACCTGTCTGGTGTGTTCCTTGGGCTTCATAATGCTGTTTGTTCACTAATGTTCTCTAACAAACCTCTGAGGCCTTCACAGAATGGCTGTATTTATACTGAGATTAGATTACACACAAGTGGACTCTATTTACTATTAGGTGACTTCTGAAGGTAATTGGTTGCACTGGATTTTATTTAGGGGTATCAGAGTAAAGGGGGCTGAATACCTTTGCACGCCACACTTTTCAGTTTTTTATTTGTAAAAAAATTTGAAAACCATGTATAATTTTCCTTCCACTTCACAATTATGCGCCACTTTGTGTTGGTCTATCACATAAAATCCCAATAAAATACATTTACATTTGTGGTTGTAACGTGACAAAATGTGGAAAAGTTCAAGGGGTACGAAAACTTTTGCAAGCCACTGTACATCATGTTTACTTGGGTTTTTAGAAAGCCTATGATAAAGTGCCACATGTGAGGCTGTTAAACAAGGTAGGAGCCAATGGCATTAGAGGCAAGATACCAGCATTGATAGAAGATTGCCTGACTGGCAGAAGGCAAAGAGTGAGAATAAAGGAGTCTTTTCTGGTTAGTGGCTGGTGATTAGTGGTGTCCTGCAGGGTTTTCACTTGATACAGTATGTTAATGATTTGAACGATGGATTGAGGTGACCAAGTTTGCGGATGATACCAAGATAGGTGGAGGGTGCTGGTGGTGTTGAGGTAACAGGGAGTGTGCAGAAGGACCTGAACAGGTTGGGAGAGTGGGCCAAGAAGTGGCCAATGAAATATAGCATAGCAAAGTGTACGGTCATACACTTTGGTGGAAGGAATAAAGGTAAAGGCTATTTTCTAAATGTGGATCTGATTTAGAAATCGGAGGTGGGAAGGGAATGGGGAGTGCCGGTGCAGGAAACCCCAAAGGTTAATTTGCAGGCTTCCTCAGGTTGAGGCAAGGAAAGCAAATGCAATGTTAACATTCATTTCGAGACGACTGAAATATAAAAGTAACAATGTAATGCTGAGGCTTTATGAGATGCAGGTCAGACCACATTTGGAATATTGTGAGCGGTTTGGACACCATGTCTGGGGTAGGTTATACAGGCATTGGGAAGGGTCCAGAGGAGGTTTATGAGAATGGTCCCCAGGATAATTGGGCTAACGTAGGAGGAGTGTTTGATGGCTCTGGGCCTGTACTCGCAGTGTTTAGAAGAATGAGGATGGATTTCATTGAAACCTACCTTTATATAATGAAAGGACGAGACAGAGTGGATGTAGAAAGGATATTTCTAGTTGAGGAAGAGTCTAGGACAAGAGGCACAGCCTCAGAGTAAAAGGACATACCTTTAGAATGGATATGAGGAGGAATTTCTCTAGCCAGAGGGTGTTGAATCTGTGGAATTCATTGTCATGACTGAGGATGCCAAGTCATTGGTTGATAGGTAAATGCACTGTCTTTTGCCCAGAGAACAGGAATCGAGAACATGGGTTTGAAGTGAGGGGGCAAAAATGTAATAGGAAACAGAGGGTGGCACTTTTTTATACAAAGAGTGGTGGGTATATGGAATGACCTGCCAGAGGAGGTAGTTGAGGCAGGTACTACCGTTACGTTTAAGAGAAATTTGGACAGGTACATTGATAGGATGGGTTTAGAGGGTTATGGGACAATTGCGGGACTAAAGTCGAGCGTGGGGTAGTTGGGCAAAGGGCCTGTTTCCACTCTGTACAATTTCATGAGACTCTATGACTCTATGATAGGTTCTTGATTAGTGAAGGTGTCAAAGGGTGTTATGGGGAGAAGGCAGGAAATAGTTGTGAGGGGAAAAGAGATCTGCCATGATCGAAGGGGAGAGCAGGCCAGATGGGCTGAAAGGCAAAATCCGCCTCCTATGTCTAATGGAAACTGTTATGATAGGAGGCCGCATTGACTGATGGGCTGAATGCCCTCCTCTGTGGTGTTATAAGTGTAAGATTAAGGTCAATGTAGTAACAGAATGTTTAGAAATTAAAAATAGGATCAGGCAGACCTTACATGGATGTCAGAGAGATTTTGATGCTGTAATGAGGAGAATACGTAACAGTGCACTCAGAAAACCTGTATGAGGGGCCACGCTATTAAATAAAATGAAAGGACGTGGGGTTTTGGGGGAGGGGGGGTGTGCTAATGTACAGATATGATGGGTTAATAGTCAGAAAATAGCAAGTCGGAATAAACAATTCATTTTAAGGTTGGCAGGCTTTGACTAGTGGAGTATGTGAAGATTGGCTCTGGGCTCCAGCTGTTCACAATCTGTATTCAAGATTTAGTAATGGGGTGAAGTGTAAAATACCCATGTTTGCTATTAATTGAAAGTGTGAGTGGTAAGATAAAATGCATAGAGTATTCAGTGGGCTATGGACAGGCTAAGTGAAAACATGAGACTCCAGCAGCTGAAATATAATGTCGAACATTTGAGCTCATCCACTTTGACACAACAAATAGACAAGTAGTGTATTTATTTAAAGACAAGAGACAAGGCAAGAGTGTTTTATTGTCGTGTGTCCCGGCTGGGACAATGACATTCTTACTTGCTGCAGCACAGCAGAATATGTGAATATTTAAACATAGTACATAACGGGGGAAGAGGGAAAAAAGTTCAATAACTAACAAATACAGTGCAATAATAATGTAGTCTTTTACAGTTCAGAGCTTAGAGCTTATTCGTTGTTGTGTTTAATAGCCCGATGGCCTTAGGGAAGAAGCTGTTCCTGAACCTGGACGTTACAGTTTTCAGGCTCCTGGACCTTCATCCTGATGACAATGGTGAGATGCGTACCTGGCCAGGATGGTGTGGGTGCGAGATTAAGAGGTGCTGGCGTTCCTTATGCCCCTGTCCCACTTAGGAAACCTAAACGGAAACCTCTGGAGACTTTGCGCCCCACCCAAGGTTTCCGTGCGGTTCCCGGAGGTTCCCGGAGGTTTTTGTCAGTCTCCCTAATGGTTGAAAGTGGTTTCCGCTTCTTCTATGTTCCGGCGATTATTTCAGAAAATTGGAAAACCCTCTGGGAACCTCTGGGAACCTCTGGGAACCTGACAAAACCTCTGGGAACCTCTGGGAACCTGACAAAACCTCCGGGAACCTCCGGGAACCTGACAAAACCCTCTGGGAACCTCTGGGAACCTGACAAAACCCTCCGGGAACCTCTGGGAACCTGACAAAACCCTCCGGGAACCACACGGAAACCTTGGGTGGGCCGCAAAGTCTCCAGAGGTTTCCGTTCAGGTTTCCTAAGTGGGACAGGGGCATTAGCTACCCATGTAAATGAATCACAAAAACTTAACTGGAATTTTCTTTTAAACTTACGGATGCTGGAAGTCTGAAATAAAAACAGAAAATACTGGAAATATTCAGCAGGTTAACATGCAGGTGCAACAACAATCAGGAAGTTAAATTATATGTTGGCCTTTATTCAGAGGATTTGAGTACAGGAGTAAAGATATTTTACAACAATTATATGGCGGTGGCAAGACACAAGAAAAATGTCCCCATGTAGGAGGGAAGGATAGATTTATGATAAATGGACAATGAAGGATCAACTGCTTCTAGGATACAGGTTGCGTCCTATGAGAAGAGATCAAAGCAGATGGAGCCTATATTCTCGTGAGTGTAGAAGAATTAGAAGTGACCTCATGGAAAGATATAGGAAGGTACTGCAGACAGACACAAAATGCTGGAGTAACTCAGTGGGACAGGCAGCATCTCTGCAGAGAAGGAACGGGTGACGTTTCGGGTCGAGACTGCTCTTGAGACTGTACATGAACTGCAGATGCTGGTTTAAACCGAAGATAGTCACAAAAAGCTGGAGTGACTGAGTGTTAGACAGCATCATGGAGAGAATGAATAGGTAAAACACTGATGGCTGTGGTAGCAAATCAGGGTTACAACGTGGTGGTGGGAAGAGTCGGAGAGCCAGAGGAATCACAGAGGGGGAGCAGCAAGAGAGGATGTTGCAGGTCTCGTCATATTCCTTTTCCCCAGAGATGCTGACTGATCCGCTGAGTTACTCCAGCTTTTTGTGTCCATCTTCATTGAAAGATATAATATTTGAAGGGGCCTTGACAGATTGATGCAAGAATGACAATGTCTATGGCTGGGGTGTCCAGAACCAGGTTTCACATTTTCAATATAAAGCGTCAAATATTCAGTACTGAGTTAAGAGAAAATGTCTTAATCCAGATCTTTATGCATCTTTGGAATTCTCTAACCGGGAATACCATGATATATTATACAATTGGATATACTATACAGTTACTGAATATAACCAAGATTAAGACTATTAGATTTTGAGATAAATCGGCATTATGAGGTAAGTACAGGAAATGGGACCTGAGATGAAAGATCGCCCATGATTATACTGAAGACTGAAGAGACATGATGGAATAAGTCATCTAAAGGCGTTTATTAATCTCCTGTCATATTCTGAGGAAACAGAGCAAAAAGCTCAGCCACATTTACATTCTATTTCACATATACCCAAAGCCAACCTCGACCACAAACAATGTTTAATCATGCACAGAGCCATGGCAATGGAAAGGAGGAAAAACAAATGTATGTAGTGGAGTGGAAGGCAGGGGGATCAACTGACAAAAGTGATGATGATAGATGATAAAACGGTGGAGCAATGGCATCAATAATGAAATAAACGGGAACCCCATTATCAATAGCCCCATTGTCAATAGTTATGGCAAAACTATTTGTTTTGTCCAATAACTGTGTTATGACCTAAAGTTGTGACTTTGTTCCTGACACTTCCTTCATTTCAACCAAAATAGAGATTTAGTTTAGTTTAGTTTAGAGGTACAACATGGTAGCAGGCCCTATTGCTCACCGAATCCGCACTGACCAGCGATCCCTGTACATTAACATTGCCCTACACACACCTGGGACAATTTACACTTATACCAAGTCAATTAACCTACAAACCTCTACGTCTTTAGAGTGTGGGAGGAAACCGAAGATCTCGGAGAAACCCCACGTGGTCACGGAGAGAACGTACAAAGGACAAAGGACATTTATTGTCACATACACCAATTGGTGTAGTGAAATTTGTCTTGCCATGCAGCACATAGATAAAGATAAGACATAACATTAAGGAATTTAACATAAACATAAAAAACATCCCCCCACAATGGTTCCCATTATGAGGGAAGGCACAAAGTCCAGTCCCCATCCCAAGTTCTCCCATAGTCGGACCTGTTGAGGCCCCAACAGTCACCGCTATGGGGGTCGATGTTCCAGGCCCTTCTTCGCCGGGTGATGGTGCTCCGGCGGTGGGAGAACCCTCTCAGCGGCTCGGGGTGCCTGTAACGGCCGCTTCCTTGCTGGAGACCGCGGCTTCCGACGCCAACAGGCCGCGCTGGATGGAGCTCCACAACTGGCGATCTCGCCGAGAGATCCCAGGCTCCCGATTTAAATTACAGCGCCGCTGCCCGCGGCCGGCTGCCCCACAGCTCCGCAATGTTCACCTGCGGTCTTCAGCTCACCGGAGCTCCAGCGCGACGACCCAGGCAAGGCATCGCCCGCCCCGCTCCGCGATGGCGCTCCAGCGCTGCACCGCTGCCGAAGCCGTGGTTCTGGGCGGTCCCCCCAGGAAACGCCGCTCCAGGCCCGCTGGTAGGCCGCGAGGACGGGTCGATGGTGCCGCCCGGAGAAAGCTGCCTCTCCGACCAGGTAGGGACCCTAGAAAGCAGTTTCCCCCTTCCCCTCCTCCACCCCCACATACAAAAAGGCTAGGACTCCGAAAAACAAAAAACTCAACTATCTAAAAATAAAAAAAAGGGAAAAAAGACGACAGCTGCAGGCTGGGTAGCCATACCCGTACAGTGTACAAGATCGATCCCAGGTCTCCGGTGCTGCAAGCGCTGTATGGCTGCAACTCTACCGCTGCGCCACCGTGCCGCCCCAACACAATAACCTGCTTTGGTGACTCAAAACTAGGGAAGAGAATGTTAGTGAGGCTTCACCAAGTTTGCCATTCACTCACATAAACACAGAATACACTGGATATACTCAGCAGACCAGACAACATCTGCAGAAAAGAAACAATTAATATTTCCTATTGCAACCCCACATCAGAGCTGATGAGTTTCCCCACCCTCCTCGTTCATTTCATGGACATTTATCATTATTCATTATCTGGGTTTATATGTGTATGTTCTAGATGAGGCAGTTGGACAGAGTCAATGTCCTGAATGAATCTTTCCATAGAGAGGGAAAAACGGAATTATTCGTACCCGAGTAAGATTTACTGGACATTTAAAGAATTTAGGAAAAGTTTTGTTCCTTCAGAATGAATATTCTCAACATTAATTGGCCAACCTTCAGGAAACATCAGAAAGCTATTAATTAAACAGCTATGAATGAATTAAATGGCTGAATAAATTCAGCTTAAAGGTTTAACAGTTACATTTATAGCAAATCAACAAATGTCAATAATAAAGATCTACACTTTAATATTACCAATGGTATAATGGTAGATATTTGCACTACAACTTTAAACACACTTGTGAGACTGCGGCATATAAACTGATCCTAGATACACAAGATTTATTTATTCCAAATGAATCCCAGTATGAAAATACTCATATGTTTCTCTCAAACCTAGCCAAAGCTGAAATTTAAGAAGTTCGCATCATGCTGGTAGAAAATGACTGAAATAAATCACATTTGGATTTAAGCTGGAACAGGATATCATGTACATGGAAGTGAAGTTAATCCCTTCTGCATATGTGGGGTATTCCCTGTGAGTTAACATTGGCAACTGTTTATCCAGTCTGCAGATTTGAAAGTATAACCGGTGGACTAGGTTGTGCATCAGTGAATTGGCCTCCACTTCCTTCTGTGGCAGAGAATTCCACAGATTTACAACTCTCTGGGTGAAGAAGTTTTTATTCATCTCAGTCCTAAATGGCCTACTCCTTATTCTCAAACTGTGACCCCTGGTTCTGGACTCCCCCAACATCGGGAACATTTTTCCTGCATCTAGCCTGTCTAATCCTTTAAGAATTTTATGTTTCAATAATATACCCTCTCATCCCTCAAAATTCCAGTGAATACAAGCCCAGTCATCACATTCTTTTAATATATGAGTCAGTCCCGCCATCCCAGGAATTAACTTAGTGAACCTACGCCGCACTCCCTCAATAGCAATATTGTCCTTCCTCAAATTAGGAGACCAAAATTGCACACAATACTCCAGATGCGGTCTCACCAGGGCTCTGTGCAACTGCACTAGGACTTCCTGGCTCCTAAACTCTAATCCTCTTGCAATGAAGGCCAACATGCCATTACCTTTCTTCACTGCCTGCTGTACCTGCATGCTTACTTTTAGTGACTGATGTAGAAGCACACCCAGGTCTCATTGCACCTCCCCTTTTCCTAATCTGACACCATTCTTATAGTAATCTGCCTTCCTGTTCGTGCCACCAAAGTGGATAACCTCACATTTATCCACATTATACTGCATGTGCCATGCATCTGCCCACTCCCCCAACCTATCCTAGTCACCCTTCAGCCTCATAGCATCCTCATCGCAGCTCACACTGCCACAGCGTTGTGTCATCCGCGAAGTATATATTGTAAATTACCTTGGTCCACCCAAATATGTCCACATGCAATCGGTCCAAATTAACAGCTCAGTTAACATAACGTTTATGGCTTCACAGCTGATAATCGTGCAGATACTCGTCTGTCGGTGAGAGCGCGAGCGGGAGTAGACTGCTCTGCTGTATGCTGACCACAGTCATTGTCTTGACTGGATATTGGGAAAGGAAAAGTGTCCAATCGTCTTCTTCCTGTCCCTGCCTACTTGCAATTAGACGCCTCGCGTTCCATCTGATGCCATCTTGGAGGAGGCACGCGTTCTCGCCAAATCTCCGTTTAATCTGTATCAGCTTCGAGAGTACACTTGCGAGCTTATGCTGTCTGTTTGGGCGACTGATTCGTACCCAGTCGCCGACCTTGAACCGCGGCGCGCGTACTGTGCGTTTGGCATCACAGTCCGCTTTCCCTTTTGCTTGTCTGTGTGCTATCGTTCCGCCCTCACTTTTGTGTCTGGATTATGGTGCGATGGTGGTTGAAGAGCATTCAGTTTGTTTGCAGGTTTCGCCCTATCATCAGCTCTGCCGGCGTTTTCCCAGTCACCGTGTGTGGTGTGGATCTGTGGAATCGGAGGAGGATATGGAAAAAAGACGACAGCTGCAGGCTGGGTAGCCATACCCGTACAGTGTACAAGATCGATCCCAGGTCTCCGGTGCTGCAAGCGCTGTATGGCTGCTATGGCGTCTTGTTTGAACATTTTCCCCTCCAACATGCTCGCTTTTATGCTTTCCTTGATCACGCGATTGAATCGTTCAACCCTGCCGTTCGATTGGGGGTTGTATCTCGATGTCCGCTGATGTTGAATGTCATAACCCGCGAGGAAAGTGGAGAACTGTTTAGATATGAACTGAGGGCCGTTGTCAGTCGTTATGACCTCCGGCAGTCCCCACTTAGCGAACAGCTTTTCGAGAATCGCGATGATCGAGCTTGTCCTGACTAAGGAAGTAGTTGCGATCTCAGGCCACTTGCTGTGGAGAAACCACTGGCTTCTTGGTGCAGCAAGCACCTCTCCGAAGATGTCGACTTGCAAGTGCCTCCATGGTTTGTCTGGCCATGGGATTTGCCGAAGAGGGGCAGGACATGGTTTTGTTGCTGTCTCACTAACTGTGCATGCTTCACAATTTTTTACAAAATCTTCTACACGATGATCTATTGCTGGCCACCACAGGGCCTCGCGACACTGTTGTTTCATCCTAACAATGCCCGGGTATCCTTCGTGTGCCAGTTGTAACACGCGGTGTTGCAGTGATGCCAGTCAGTTCATGGTGTACCCGGTGGTACAGAACCAAGTCGTCTGCTATCTCCTTGGAACCAAGTCGTCTGCTATCTCCTTGGAACCAAGGCGTCTGCTATCTCCTTGGAACCAAGTCGTCTGCTATCTCCTTGGAACCAAGTCGTCTGCTATCTCCTTGGAACCAAGTCGTCTGCTATCTCCTTGGAACCAAGTCGTCTGCTATCTCCTTGGAACCAAGTCGTCTGCTATCTCCTTGGAACCAAGTCGTCTGCTATCTCCTTGGAACCAAGTCGTCTGTTGTCTGTCCTGAGAAACTGGCAGATGATTTGCAGTGTTCCGTCTGCTGTCGACTCTGCTTTCAGCTCTCCCTGCGTCACGAGATTCGCAATCGCGTGCTAAATTACCGCGAGAACGTATTCGTCGATGTCGCTTGAAGCGTCGCTATCATGTGTGCTTGCGGTGCCACCATTGGGACGCGACTGAGCATGTCTGCGATGCGATTGCGTGAACCTGCGAGGTATTCTACTTTGAAGTTGTACTGGTGAAGGCGATCGGACCATCTGTAGATCCTGAGCGGACGGTGTCCTGAGCCTGTCGTGTCCAGCAACGTAGTTAGCGCTTGGTGATCTGTACGGAGAGTGAATGGTCTCCCGTATAGGTATACGTGCCAGTGTCCACACGTGTATATGCACGCTAATGCTTCGCTTTCACCGGTGGAGTACTTGCGTTCGGTTACAGTCAAGGGACGGGACGCAAATGCGATCGGCCGTTCGCTTCCATCGATACCCTGCGAGAACACGGCTCCGATCACTATACCGGAAGCATCTGTTGTGATGTACGTTTCGCACTTGGGTCGAAGTGCACGAGAACAGGCGGAGATGCTATTTTGTCTTTCAGCGTGTTGAACGCAAAGTTCTGCTCATCCGTCCATTCCCACTGTGTGTCTTTCTGTAGCTGCTTCTGTAGCGGTTCTGCGACCTGCGCGTACTGCGGCACAAACCTGCGGTAGAAGTTGGTGGTGCCCAGAAATGATTCTAGCTCTTTCATGTTAGTTGGGGCGGGAGCGTGTTGATGACTTGGACATTGTCCTGAGTTGGCTCAACTCCAGTCGCTGTCACTCTGTACCCGAGAAAGTCAATCTCGGACGCTGTAAATGTGCACTTTGCTGCGTTGAGCGTCAAGTTGTGTTGCGCGAGCCGAGCTAACAATGCATGCAGTCGTCGATCATGTTCCTCCTTGTCCCTTCCATGGACCACGACATCATCGAGGAGATTGAGTGCTCCGTCAATGCCTGCCAGAACTGACGCCATGATTTGTTGAAATGCGCAAGGCGCTGCGCACAGTCCATATGGCTTCCTACGGTACTGAAATACTCCTTCATGTGTGATGAATGCTGACAACTGCCGACTGCGTTCTGCTAGTGGTACCTGAAGGTAGCTTCGGGCATGTCCAGGTTTGTGAACACCGTTGAACCGTGGAATGACGCAGCTAGCTCTTGTATTGTTGGCAGAGGGTATTTGTCTGGAATGATGGCTTTGTTGACCGAATTGAGATCGATGCACAGCCTGAGTTCACCGTTCTTGCGTCGTGCGATGACCACATTCGATATCCAAGGGGATGAATGGATGCGCTCAATCCTTTTCGAGTCATTTCAGTTCCAGTGAGACTTCCGCACCAACGGAAAATAGATGCCGTAGGTGTTGTGAAACAGGACGGACTGATGTGTCTACACGAGGTGCGTGGCAGTGCCCTTTAACTATCCTAAACCCAAGAAAAGGGAGAGGTTCTCATTCCCATAGTCCACGTCACTGGTCACATTGATGTTCGTGCCGGCTGAGTCCTGAAGCTTGAATCCTAGTTGATCAAACAAATTGACTCCCATCAGACTCTTTCCTTCTGCGACGTAGAATATGAAGCTATCAAGCTTAACTCCTTTGTAGCAGACAGGAACGGTCACTAGCCCTCTCGTGGGTCTGGTTGAACCATCATAAGCATGAAGAGTGTCCCTCGGGGGAACAAGTGGGTAGACCGAAAAGTACCTTTTGTAGAGGTCGACGCTCAATATTGAAACCTTCGCCCCAACATCTATGAGAAGCGATACCGAGGTCCCAGTGATCTCGACCCTGCAGTCTTTGAAAGTCCCTGTTGACCGAACATCCTGGTCAGCCCTGTCCTTTATGTAGTATAGATCGTGTCCACCCGGAGATTCATCGTCTACATGGCGGACAGATGATGCCTTCTCCTTTGATGACCGGCATACTTTCTCGAAGTGATCCAGCTTTGAGCACGCGTTGCATCGTTTACCGTATGATGGACATTCCCCGGGAGCGTGTGTCCGGCCACAATTCGGACACTGCTTGTTTGGGCGATTGTGTTTTGATTGCCTCTGAATGCCCTGCACTGGTGCTGTGTTCATCTGATGAGATGCATGACTAAATCCTCCCTCAGAGCATGCCATTGGCTGTTGTTTGATCACCTCGGCGTTATGCATCGCACTTTCAATTTGCACAGCTAACGCTTGTGTCTTTTCGAGTGTGAGAGCATCATCCTCCATGAGAAGGTGGTCTCTAATCCGCAGGACAGAAGTCTTTTTGATCAGCTGGTTTCTCACCAGCTCATCAGTCAATGCTCCAAAATTGCACTTTGCAGCCAGTGCTATTAATGCAGACCGTCCAGGCCACTTGTGATCAGGTAAGTCTTGAAACTTTCACACCAGCGTATCCATGGTACAGGAGGCTCTCCTGGAGTTTTCAAGAATGGAGATGGGGCAGCGAGTGTTAAACCAGCCATCCACGTCGCCAGATGTTGTATACGAGGGCTAAATCATTCACAAACTACACTTGGTGTCCAGAACCCGAAGTGTATTTATTACAAGCCAAACATGGCTGTTGCTGAAGCCCTGCAGATCTCCTACAGACCCTCCCTGAGGAAACATTCATTTAGAGACAGAGCCCTCAAGTGGTGACTCCAGGACACAACTTACTTTCAGTGACTGATGTACAAGCACACCCAGGTGTTGTTGTACCTCCCCTTTTCCTAATCTGCCACCATTCAGATAGTACTCTGTCTTCCTGTTCTTGCCACCAAAGTGGATAACCTCACATTTATCCACATTATACTGCATCTGCCATGCATCTGCCCACTCACCCAACCTATCCTAGTCACCCTTCAGCCTCACAGCATCCTCATCGCAGCTCACACTGCCACCCAGCTTTGTGTCATCCGCAAACTTGGAAATGTCACATTTAATTCCCTCGTCTAAACTGTAAATGTATATTGTAAATAACTGGGGTCCCATCACTGAGCCTTGCGGCACCCCACTAGTCACTGCCTGCCATTCTGAAAAGGATCCTGTCAACATTTTTCTGTACACATTTTTAATTAAACCCCCCCCCCCCCCCCTCACTCATTTTGTCGCCTCCTGCTGGCCACCTTCTCATCACGTCTCCCGCGCGACCCTAACGGCTGCTGCCGCCCGGCTCTCAGAGAAAACATCCAAGCCTGTCCAATGTCTTCCTCGAACTAATACCCCCTAATCTAGACAACATTCTGGTAAATCTCCTCTGCAGCCTTTCCAAAACCTCCCCATCCTTCCTGTATGAGGCAATCAGAACTGCGCACAATATTCCAAAGGCAGCCTAACCAAAGTACTATAAACCTATCTCATTTTGATTAAAACCTTAGATAAAGTGATATTTTTACTGGATAGGGTACTTACACTTTTGAACCTCCTCATTTGCAGATTCCTACCCCAAAGTAACAATAGCTTTCCTACCACTGACATGAGGCTCACCTATCCGTATTTCCTTGGATGCTCCCTACTTCTCTTCAATAAATATCGGTTACTCTCCAGTCCCGTGGCTTGGGAAGATACAACAATCTTTGTCAATTCTCTCTTAAACTGGGATACTCCTTGAGTGCTCCAACCTTCTCCCTGGTTACCCTCTTGTCTTTAATAAAAGCTTTGTGATTTTCTTTCATATGGCTCATCAAAGCCACTTTGGGACCCTTTTTGACCGCCCACGATTTATTCCCTTCTTCTTTATATTCCTTGCGTGTACATTCTTTGTGCATATATTCTTTGTTCATCCTCTGGTTCCAAGCATCAATTCTATCCTTTATCTTTGAGTGGTCAATTTTCCCTCTTTCGTGTATATACGAAAAGCATTGGGATTTTCTTTAATCTGATTTGCCAATGCCATTTTGTGGCCCCTGTTGTCCTTCCTAATTGCCTGGTTGAGTTGGATCCAACATGCTTTATGTTCCTCAAAGGCCCTATCTGATATTCTCTTTCTAAACCTTGCACATGCTTCCCTTTTCCTTCCCCACAGATTTACAACCTCTTTCATCATCCAAGGCCGCCTTATCTTGTTCTTCCACTGAAACACTGGTGACCAAGTTCATTTCCAATACAAGGTCCAGAATGATTCCTCCTCGAGTTTGACTATCCACATCTGTGTTGGGAAACCCTCTTGGGTACACGCAACAAATTCTGCCCCATCTAAATCATTTGTATTGCGTAAATGAATATAGGGGACATTTATATTGCCCACTTTGACAACCCTGTTCTGTAGTCTACCCCTCTATCTCCTGCTGGCCATTGGGAGACCTACATTTTAATCCATGAGATTGATTTCTCCTTTGTTATTTTTGAGCTCTATACATTTTGCCTCAATGGACCAACCCTCCAGTACATCCTCTCTGAGTGCTTCCATGACATTCTCCCTGATTAGTAAAGCAACTCTTCCACCTCTATCTCATCTGACACATCAATGAACCCTAGAATGTAGACTTGCCAGTCCCCTCCCTCTCATAGCCAAGTCTGCTTAATCATAGTCTCGCAGAGCCAAGTCTCCATAATCAAGATCATAGTTTCATGCACCACTCAGCCTCTACGTCCATCTGCTTTATAGGATTAGGGAAGTAATGTTAAAATTGTACAAGGCATTGGTAAGACCAATTCTGGAGTATGGTGTACAATTTTGGTCGCCTAATTATAGGAAGGATGTCAACAAAATAGAGAGAGTACAGAGGAGATTTACTAGAATGTTGCCTGGGTTCCAGCAACTAAGTTACAGAGAAAGGTTGAACAAGTTAGGTCTTTATTCTTTGGAGCGCAGAAGGTTAAGGGGGGACTTGATTGAGGTCTTTAAAATGATGAAAGGGATAGACAGAGTTGACGTGGATAAGCTTTTCCCATTGAGGGTAGGGAAGATTCAAACAAGAGGGCATGACATGAGAATTAAGGGACAGAAGTTTAGGGGTAAAATGAGGGGGAACCTCTTTACTCAGAGAGCGGTGGCTGTGTGGAATGAGCTTCCAGCAGAAGTGGTGGAGGCAGGATTGATTTTAACATTTAAAAGTAAAGTGGATAGGTATATGGTAAAGTTGGAAGGGAATGGAGGGGTATGGTCTGAGTGCAGGTAGATGAGACTAGGGGAAAATAAATGGTTGGCACGGACTGGAAGGGCCGAGAAGGCCTGTTTCCGTGCTGTAATTGTTATATGGTTATATGGTTATAGCCCTGTCCCACGGTACGAGTTCATTCCAAGACCTCTCCCGAGTTTTAAACAAATCAAACTCATGGTAAGCACGGAGCATAAACGTAGCGGGTACGCGGAGCTCGGGGACGTCACTTAGCGGCTCGTAATGCTAACGGCAGGTACTCAGGAAGACTCGCTAATGGCAGGAAGGCACGGGAAGACTCGTGAAGATTTTTCAACATGTTGAAAAATGTCCACGAGAGCCCTGAGTACCAACGAGTGGCCATTACCATAAATCTCCGAGTTAGAATCAGGGCAAACTCGGGAGAGCTCTTGGAATGAACTCGGACAGGGCTTTAACCCACAAAGCCCCTTGCATTGAAATAAGCACACTTCAGTCCATCTGATTGGCCAAATTCCTTAAACTCTATTTGCCTATCCTTCCTTAGAGATTTATTGCCCATAATCTCTCCCCTCCCATCATCCCTTTCATTTGCTGACCTGCTCTGTTTCCCACTCTGCTGCCATTCTAGTTTAAACCTCCTGAATAACATTAACAACTTTCCCTGGAAGATTATTAGTCCACCTCCCCCTTGTACAGGTCACTTCTGCCCCAGAAGAAATCCCAGTAGTCCCCAAACCTGAATCCCTGCACACTGCACCAACTCCTCAGCCACTCTGTTATTCCTACCCTCACTACCCGCACATGGATCACAGTGTAATTCAGACATTAATACTCTTAAAGTCCTGCTTTTTAACTTTTGTCCTAACTCCCGATATTCACTCTGTAGGACCTCATCCCTTTTCCTACCTATCCCATTGTGCCAATGTGCAGAACAATGCCTGGCCACTCTCCCTCCCCTCTTGACAATGTTCTGCAGCTTCTCCGAGACATCCTGGACCCTGGCACAAGGGATGCAACATATCACCCTGAAGAAATGTGTAGGAGGGAACTGTAGATGCTGGTTTACACCTAAGATAAATACAAAATGCTGGAGTAACTCAACAGGACAGGCAGCATGTCTGGATAAAAGGAATGGGTGATGTTTTGAGTCGAGACCCTTATTTAGACTCATCCTGAAGTTTTGTTTATGCCACAGACCTCCTGCCTGTCTCCCTAACCAACAATTCTCGCATCACTCTGCCTGTCTTCACCCGTCCTCGCAGTGCTTCAGACCCAGGCGTGATGCCACTCACCTGCTGCTTCTTCTTTCGTGTGGCGTGCACAGCCTAAAGTTGTTGCACAACTTGTTCTATTTGATCTTCCGTTTGTGCGGAATCACGTCGAGTTGATTGCATTAGTCGAAACAGGGCGGACCACGTGAAGGTTGCAATCTTCCACCCCCTTCTCACACCATAGCAGTTTTCAAAAGGCTACACCTGCTTTCAAGGAAAATGGACATGGAGGTTCCTGTATGCTCGGCCTACTCCTGGTAGTCACCCCTCTACTTCCTGCCTGCACCTTGGGGTGACCTCCTCACTCTAACTCCTATCTGTGATGCTGTCAAGATCCAACAAGATCCTTAAGTAAACGAGGCACAGCTCCACTTCGCACAGGCAGTCAATCACCTCACACAGGTGTAGTTCTCAAGATATTGGAAGTCTTCCTGATTTCCCACATCCTGTAAGTGGACATAGCACTGCTCTCACTGGCATTTTCACAGCGCAAGAGGAATTTGTGAAAAGACAATGAAGTCTCACTTTGTATTACTCTCAGCCTCCCAAGCCTAATCCTCAACACCTACCCTCAACACACTGCGCTTCCTCTCAACTCACGGTCGCTCCTCATAGACCACTCCATTATCCTTCACTGCTGTGCCTCTCAATGAACCAGTCCAACAGCTCTTTCCAAAGCTTTCCCACTACTGTGCTGCTTTTCCATTGACGGGTCAATTAAAAAGCACGAGACGGTATTCTGTTATTTGTTCCACTTGTGTGGCTGTTATAGGCCGGGTGCCATTTTTGAGAATGTTTTTCTATTCTCTAATGCAATACAATCTGGGTGGGAATTTGGTGTGGTTAGGGCAGAAGTTTATGTGTCCAAGTCTGATTGTTGTACAGCAAGGCTTGCTGGAACTGTAAATGTGTAGATGCAGCACAGTGGCGCAGTGGTAGAGTTGCTGCCTTACAGCGCCAGGCACCTGGGTTTGGTCCACACAATGGGTTCTGTCTGTACGGAATTTGTACATTCCACGCTCCAAAGACATACAGGTTTGTAGGTTAATTGGCTTGGTATAAAAGCCAATGATACTTTGATAGCAACTTTGATAGTTTCAGTTGTGAGTAGCATAGGTCTTGGTAGCAATGACCTATACGGTTCTTGAGAGCTTACTCCTTTGCACGCTGTATAGTTCTGATAATGCAAAGGCCCAAATAGCACAGCTAAAAGCCGACATATTGAATAGAAGGCTGCTTGATAACAACAAGGTTGTTACAGGCTTCAATTAATTCCAATCTCTTGCCTCAGGGCGGAGTCCCAGACAATTTAATAGAGTTAAAGGTAGATCACAATAATCAATAATTTCAGTTGGTATCAACTTAAATTTAACTGGATGGATGAGAAACCCAATTTCTGAAATATAGATTTGTGGCTGATACAACTAATTTAGCAAAATACAGCATTTAGAACATCATCCAGATAGGCCATAACAATAGTTTTTTAGCTCTGAGCAGCCGAAGCACTGGTTTTAGTAATTTGGTAAATAACCTGGGAGCTGAAGTTAGCCCACTTTGCAACGCTTTTAACTGTATCATTGCACCATCCAGCTAAATTTCAAATACCTCCGGTGAACCCTGTGAGTGGAAACTGATCCTTAGTTGTTAGACAGTAATGAAGTTTCCTATTCAGAAATGTCTATACTGCACATGTGAGGAACCAGTATCCTCCATTAGGACAATGATCATGCCGCAACTGCGAGCCTGTCTTGAAAGGCAACTCCGGTCATATTCCGCGTCTGTCTCGCTTGTATACTGTGCAGTATAAAACTAATGTCATGTTATCATTTTAGTTTATAAATAGATCATATACACAAACAAATGTAAATGTTTTCCCAACTTGTAAATGGTCCACATACGTCATGTTTCGGAAAGAACCAGACCAACCTACCTTCATGGTTATTGGTGGTCTTGTGGTAAGCCCAAAGGACCCTGATGCGGGTTCTATTTCCATCCCAGATTTGGAGAGAAGGAATGCTGGGGTGTGTGGATCCCATATTTTTCCTGAAGACCGGTTTGGGCCTTGGCCTGAAAGACCAGTGCCCAGTTTTGAAGTTGCCACCAGCTTCAGCGAACCACTTACTACCGATCGAGGCGTGGGGTGTGTTGTTGCCGTGGTACCTTGATTAGCCGGACAGCTTTGATTCTTCATCCGGGTCTTACCTGCTTCGACAGGTTTCCTGAAGAGAATATTCGGTGGCTGGACATTGCTGGCCTTACCTGCAAATTTGGAATTTAATGCAGGTCCGCCCTCTGTGAAGTATTAGGTTTTAAGGCTCTAGAAGAGCCTTAAAGTATCCTTTTACTTAAAAGCATTACCTGGGGCATAGCATCAAGAGTCAGGAAGTCACGATGCAACTCTAGAAGAGTTTGGTTAGGCTGCATTTGGGGTGTTGCGTGCAGTTCTGATCGCCCTATTACATGAAGGATGTGGAGGCTTTCAAGCGAATGCAGAGGAGGTTTACCAGACTGTGGCCTGGATTAGGGGGTGTCAGTTACAAAGAAGAGGTTGGATAAACTTGGATTGTTTTCTCTGGAACATCAGAGGTTGAGGGGGAGCTTGATAGAAATATATAAAATCATGATACTGTGCAGTCAGAACCTATTTCACAGTTTGAAAATGTCCAACACTAGAGGGCGTAGCTACAATGTGAGAGAGGGGAAGTTCAATGGAAGTAAGACAGCAGGACAAGCAGCATCTCTGGAGAGAAGGAATGGATGACGTTTCGGGCCCAGGCCATTCTCCTAATAGCGATGTGCTGGGCAAGATTTTTATGCAGAGAGTAACCATATAACCATATAACAATTACAGCACGGAAACAGGCCTTCTCGGCCCTTCCAGTCCATGCCGACCATTTATTTTCCCCTAGTCCCATCTACCTGCACTCAGACCATACCCCTCCATTCCCTTCCCGTCCACATACCTATCCACTTTACTTTGAAATGTTAAAATCGATCCTGCCTCCACCACTTCTGCTGGAAGATCATTCCACACAGCCACCACTCTCTGAGTAAAGAAGTGAATGAATGAATAGCCTTTATTGTCATTCAGACCTTTCGGTCTGAACAAAATTTTGTGCCTGCAGTCATACATATATAAAAATAACAAAAACCACACAATAAACACATATTTAACATCCACCACAGTGAGTTCACCAAACACCTCCTCACTGTGGTGGAAGGCAAAAGTCTTAGAGTCTCTGTCTTCTTCCCTCCTTGTTCTCCCTCTGCGCTGAGGAGATCCAGGCCTCCGATGCTGCCGTCCACCAGGCCCGCGGCCGAGCCTCCGAAACCGGGCCGCCGCCACCGCTGTCGCCGGAACGCTGGAACACCGCCACAGGGCCCGCCGCCGGAACGTCGCTTGGGCACCGCATCCCCGAAGCCAGGTCGCCACTGGAGCACCGCAGCCCCCGAAAGCCAGGTCACCGCTGGAGCACCGCAGCTCCCGAAAGCCAGGTCGCCGCTGGAGCACCGCAGCTCCCGAAAGCCAGGTCGCCGCTGGAGCACCGCAGCTCCCGAAAGCCAGGTTGCCACTGGAGCACTGCAGCTCAGAGGGAGCCAGGTCGCCGCTGAAGCTCCGAAAGCCGTGCCGCCGCCGCTGGAAGCTGGAGGCCGCCAGCTCCGCCATTAGGGCCTCAGCACAGACGGAGATGGAGACGGGGGACACAACAAGAAAAGTCACATCCCCCCCGAAGGAAGAGACTAAAACCCCGTTTCTCCTCATGAGTGCCCCCTCATGTTGCCCTTAAACTTCTGTCCCTTAATTCTCATGTCATGCCCTCTTGTTTGAATCTTCCCGACCCTCAATGGGAAAAGCTTATCCACGTCAACTCTGTCTATCCCTTTCATCATAGTAGTTGGGGCCTGGGATGTGTTGCCAGGGGTGATTGGACAGGCAGATACATAGTTGTGTTCAAGAGGCTTTTCGATACACACACAGACGTGCAAGGAATTGAGGATATGGATCATGTACAGACAGGTGAGATCGTCGTGTTGGGCAAAAACATTGTGGTCTGAAGAGACCATTCCTGTGCTGTATGCACCCTGACTGATGAAGTCCAAAGTACCAAAGGCCTTCCTATTCCTTAGAATCCCATATTCTCCTATGTTAGGCTCACTGTCTTTACTGTAGTTCCTAGTCTTTTCATTGCAGCCCTTAATCACCCCTCAGTCATCCAGCACCTCACTCATGCCGGACATTGCTTGAGTTGTTTTTGTTTAGCTTAGTGATACAGCGCGGAACCAGGTCCTTCGGCCCATCAAGTCTGCACCAACCAGCGATCCCCACACACTAAATCTATTCACACACACTAGGGACAGTTTACAATTTTACCTAAGCCAATTAACCTACAAACCTGTACATCTTTGGAATGTGGGAGGAAACCGGAGCACAAAGAGAAAACCCATGTGGTCATGGGGAGAATGTACACATTCCGTACAGACAGCACCCGTAGTCAGAATCAAACCTGGGTCACTGGCGTTGTATGGCAATAACTCTACCACTGTGCCACCGTGCCAGCCATTGATTTATATATTTGAGCCAGGTCTCCCTGAATCTCTTCTCTAGCTTTCCACAGCCTTTTCACAAACACCTGATCATGCCTAGGAGATTTATCTACCTTTATATGACATCCTGTTTCTCCTTTGATGAAATTTAACTTGGGGGTTCACCCAATCCATATCCATAACTGTTTTAAAAGTTAATAGCACTGTGGTCACTGGTCCCGAAGGGCTTGCCCACTGACACTTCAGTCCCAATTTCCTTAAAGTATATCAAGCTTCACCCTCTGCCTTGTAGGGCCCTGTACATATTGTCTGACGAAACTTTCCAAAACACATTTGATAAATTCCACCCTGCCTAAGCCCCTGGCAATACAGGAGTCTATATCGGGAAAGTTAAATTCTCCGACACTGACAACTGGGAGAGATCTACTATTAGTCTCGTAGCTGCCTGCAATCTCCAGGTATATTTGTTCTAATGTCCATTCAGTATTTGGGGGCCGATATTACACTCTGAAAAGGGTGGTCATCGCATTTATTTCTCATCTCCACCCTTATGGCCGCTCTAGATGAATCATTTGTTGTGTAATCTTGGATTACTGCCATGACATTTTCTTGAATCATTAAAGCAATTATCACTCTGCTTTTACCTTACCTTTGTCTCACATGTTGCACCTGTACCCAGGTGCATTCATCTGCCAGCCCTCTACCTCCCTTAGCTAATTTCCTGTAATGGCTATAATGTTCCACCCCTGAGTTCATCTGCCTTACCCGTCAGGCCTCTAGCATTGAAATAAATGTAATTTAATCCAACAGTTCTTTGTCACTCCCTGCCTTGCTCCTTAACTTGCTTTTATCACTTTCCGTAGCGACTTCTAACCTCTCACCTGCCGCATTCCTTCACTGTATCCCGTCTCCTGGTCAATCTAGTTTACCCCTCCCGGGTAGCACTTCCAAAACTACCCAGCAGGATATTGGATCCCCCCCAATTCAGGGGTTGCAGGGTGACCTGGACAAGTTGAGTGAGTGGGCAGATGCGTGGCAGATGCAGTATAGTATAGATGAATGTGAGGTTATCCACTTTGGCGGCAAAAACAAGGGGGCAGATTATTATCTCAATGGGGTTAGGTTAGGTAAGGGGGAGGAACAGCGAGACATGGGTTCCTTGTACACCAGTCACTGCAAGTTGGCTTACAGGTACAGCAGGCAGTGAAGAAAGCTAATGGAATGTTGGCCTTCATAACAAGAGGATTTCAGTATAGGAGTAAAGAGGTTCTTCTGCAGTTGTATAGGGCTCTGGTGAGACCACATCTGGAGTATTGTGTACAGTTTTGGTCTCCTAATTTGAGGAAGGACATCCTTGTGATTGAGGCAGTGCAGCGTAGGTTCACGAGATTGATCCCTGGGATGGCGGGACTGTCATATGAGGAAAGATTGAAAAGACTAGGCTTGTATTCACTGGAGTTTAGAAGGATGAGGGGGAATCTTATAGAAACATATAAAATAGTGAGATTAAACAAGAACTTACCAGTTTGAAATTTGATCTTTATTTTAAGAGGAGTTACGATGAGCGATTATGTGAAGACCCCGCCAGTCCGCATGCGCGTCACTCTTCTAAGCAGCGGTGTGCAATCACAGATAACAGTAACTGAAGTAACATAGTAAGATTATAAACCAGACCTTCCAGTTGACCTTTATGATATTGAGGGCCGGGAATGGTGGGCACGTGATTGTTCATCGTAACTCCTCATAAAATAAAGATCAAACTTCAAACTGGTATGTTCTCGTTTAATCTTACAATTTTACTTTGGAGTGATTCAATGAAGATTTCAAAGCTCTGTGATTTCATGCCGTAAATATGAATCCAGGCGTCTCACACTGCATCAGTTCTCAGGAAGAGTGAATAATGCGCAATACATTCAAACATGGTACTGATTAACATGTTGATGCTTTAATTCACAAAAATAAGCAAAAGAAAACACAATAGCGACTCATCTCTCCCAGGGGGAAGCTATGAAACAGAACTTAAAACAGAATGGGCGAACACCCCACGTTCAATAAGTGGTTTATTATAAAACCTCTGAAAAGTCAATTCATTTGACCATCCTGCGACCGCGAGGATATGGTCTAGAGGAATGTCCATTGCCCTCGCTGCTGACGTTGATGCCGCCCTGGTGGAGTGAGATTTAAAATTGTCAGTATTAACTCCTGCACAACCCAGCACTTGTTCGAGCCATCTTGAAATGGTCTGAACGGACACTTTCACATGTGGCTTTTTGTGGCTGATAAACAATGCTACTCCGGAGCCTCTGAGGCTCTTGGTGACCTCGATATAACACCGCAAGTGCGCCACTACACACAGCCGTAAATCCGTGGGATATGCTGACAGTACAAGCTTGAATCCTAACACCCCTGGTCTGCTTTGTTTAATTAGATCATAGATGTAAAACATAACATCATTCCCTGATGTCACCATCCTGTCCAGACGCAGTTTGTGCAAAGTCTGAACCCTTTGTGCTAACACCAGCTCCATGAGCATGACCAACTTTAGGGTAATCTTCGCCAATGACAAGGATGTGGCTCGACCCCACTGACGAAGCAGCGTGAGTACCATGCTCACATCCCAGATTTCAGAGTATCTAGGCCTGGGGGGATTGGATTTAAAAACACCCTTCATAAATCTGGATATTAACGGATGAGATCCTACAGACTGAAGTTCCGACCCCAGGCGTACGATGACAGGGCACTCCTGGCACTATTGGTGGCCCTATAGCTCAACCCTTCATCAAAATATAACTTGGACAGAAATTCTAGCACATCTGGGATGGAAGCTGTGTGGCATGTAATGTTCCCACGTAAAGAAAACTCCTCCCATTTCCTGACATGAGAGATGTACTGCTTTTTTGTCCTATCCCTCCAGGACGATGTGATGACATCCATGGTATGATTGGATAGTCCCAGACCCAGGTATGGCCTTCTTAGAATCTGCAAATTAACAGATTAATACCATCATACAACACGTGTTGATCTCCAGTCACAGGGTGCACCAATAGATCTTGACGTTTTGGAACCACCATAATAGGCTGTGTGATAATGTCCGAAATGAGACGGAACCATGGCTGTGTAGGCCAGTTGGGTACCACCAAACCTCCTGAAGCGGAGTCCTGCTTGGTCTTGGTCAAGCACCGACTGATGAGGCAGAATGGGGGAAATGCATTTAAAGACACTCTACCCCAGTGTAGCGAGAACGCACCTACTGCTACTGCCCCTGGATCTGGTTCCCATGAAACATACTTCGTGATTGAGTCTGGATACAAACAAACTGATATCTGGCATCCCATACTGAACAACAATCTCATTAAATACATCATGATTCAACATCCATTCTGTGTTGTCATTGAATTTGCGTGACCTGGTGTCTGCCACCATATTGAATTTACCTGGCAAGTAGATAGCTGAAACCCAAATGTTCTTTTTAATGCACCAGTGCCAAATAAGGTTAGCCAATCTGTCACAAGATTCTGACTTGATTTCACCCATGTGATTAACATATGCCACTGCCTTGGTGTTGTCAATCTGAAGCTGAATGTGTAAGTGATGCTTGGTGATACAATAAGCCCTGAGCCCATAAAATGCTCCCAAAAGATCTAAATAATTAATTCCATGTGATTGGAGAATAAATGCCTCATGCATATTCCATCTGCCTCCACAGCTAGAAATTGTATCAGTAGAACCCCAGCCTAGGCACTGACAACAGTCTGCAAACACAACTGAAGGTGCCTCCATCAGAATTTTGCTAGAACAATTTGAAATGTTTCTTATCCACCACTGTACTTCAGCAATGGCTTCAAATGGTAATTGCATGGGCCGGTTGAAATGACCTGCATGTATCCTGAGTGCCTGTACCTTTGCCCTCAGTATATTTTGGTAATGCAAAGGTCCATACTGCACCGCTGGAAAGGCAGCTACCAATTTACCAATCAAGCTGGCCACATGTCTAATTGAAGGTGATTGCTCCCCCAAGAGCTTGACACAGACATATGAGTTGAATTAACTGTGAATCCCAAATAGTCAATTACTTTAACCGGCACCAATTTTGATTTCGCTGGATGGATGAGAAACCCCAATCTCTCAACCATGAAACAGCTGAAACCGATAACTCAACTACCACCTGGGTTTTTCCAATCATCAAGATGTCATCCAAATAAGCCATTACAATATGACCCTGAGCCCGGAGTAACCCCAGTACTGGATTTAGCAGCTTTGTAAATAATCTAGGGGCTGAGGTTAACCCATTAGGCAGTGATTTAAATCGCCATAATTGCCCCATCCAGATAAATTTCAAATATTTCCGATACTCTTTATGAACAGGCACTGAGTAATATGCATCTTGAAGATCTATACATGCCATATAACACCCTCTGGAAACCAGTTGCTTGGCAGTAGCAAATGTTTCCATTTTAAAATGATTATACTGCACAAACGGATTAAGTCCTGTCAGGTCCAAAATAATCAGACTCCCACTATCTTTCTTTGGTCTAGGAAAAATATTAGATACGAATTGGTGAGTTTGATAAACTATCTTCTCAATTACACCTTTAAAATATAATTCTCCATTTTCAGCTTGAACCTCCAAATTCTCTTTTTTGTGAGAAAATGAGTGCCCGCTCTGGCATGTGCTGTGTAGGTTGACACAAATTGGGAATAAATTCAATTTGAAACCCTTGTATACTCTTCAGTATAAACAAGTTTGATGTTATTTCATACCATTCTTTCAGAAACCAGTGTAACCTCCCCCCAACTGGTAGGTAATTCTCACTCAATATGTTTCGACAAGAACCAGACCTACCTAACTCCATGGTTACCGGTGGAGTTCTTTGTTCCCTGGTTCTGGAGGGAAAAGGCATGTTTGCCCGTACTCCTGCTGGAGTGCGCCAGCTGCGCACATTGAATAGCCGGCTTGGTCCTTGACCGGACCCGGTTTCAGCAAACCGCTTGTAGGGGTACTGCCTCCGAAGGGTTCTGCTGGTCACTGGCGCCTTAATGAGCCCGACGGTTGTTGTGTCGTCTAGCTCCTTCACCCGCTTTGCGAGGTCTTCCCCGACCTACCGAAAGCTGTAATGCCCAATGCGAGCAGCTTCAGCACCTTTGCAGCTTTATCTCCTGCGCCCTGATGCCTACGCCCATATAGCCCCAGATGGCATGGTTTACGGCCGGCACTTTAAGCAGGATATAATTCGCCGGGGTTTAGTACTTCTTGGCCGTTGTATCCATTGTCTGTTGGGACGGCAAACCTTGCCGCCAGGAATGGGACCTCTGGCTCGTGCCCTTCGTCCCTTGGGGCAGCCTCCACTGCTAAGCCCACAGATTCGGTATCAGAATCATACTGATCCGTTATGCTCTCCTCCTCCAAGAGGGAGGCACTAGGCAGCCCTGTAGGTGCTGCTGGCGCGGGCTCTTGGAGAGGCCGGCGCTCTTGATGGAGCATCCTCTCCAGTAGGAGCTCCATCCTGGATACCCGTTCTACGGTATCCATTCTCGAGGGAGAACCCTCCCGACAGGACTCGTCCGAGTCTATCGGCCGTACAGACTTTCTAGTGGCCGTACGCCCCCCGGCGCAGCCACGGTGCCCTCAGACACCAAGTCTGTAGTCGCTGGTCTTGCCATTGGCGACTCAGTAGATGAGCTAGGCGGCCGCCCGCTACTCGCACTCCCGCGGTCTTTAGTTACTTTCGCAACGGCTCACCTTGCTCTCAACGATTTCTCCATGCTTGGACTTGTCCTCCTGTAATAAGATTTAACAAGCTTCAACAAGTTTGACACTTACCTGAGGCTTTTTAAACTTACCGTTGGAGAAGCACTGCTCCTCCCTGCCGGTCGCTGCGCCATGCGTCAGACGTAATGACGTGCATGCGGACTGGCGGGGTCTTCACGGAATCACTCACGTGACTCCGAAGTAAATTTATTAAAGGACATTAAAGTAAAATGTTCCCAATGTTGGGCGACTCCAGAACCAGGGTCCACATTAGAGCGCTTTATCTCCACATTGTAGAACAGCTTCTACAATAACACTATCACACTGCTGAACTCGGGAGTCCCGCCGATAGATTTCTCCAGTCTCTTCGTCCACATTGTCTGCATTCTGTATTTATTTTCTATATTGCTATCACTACGAACTGACGCTAAACTGCATTTTGTTGTACCTACACTTGTATCTGTGCAATGATATTAAAGTTGAATTGATTGAATTCTTAGAATAAAGGGGGGGCCATTTAAGACTGAGGTGAGAAAAAACTTTTTCACCCAGAGAGTTGTGAATTTATGGATTTCCCCTGCCACAGAGGACAGTGGAGGCCAAATCACTGGATGGATTCAAGAGAGAGTTAGATGAAGCTCTAGGGGCTAGTGGAATCAAGGGATATGGGGAGAAGGCAGGCACGGGTTACTGATTGGGGACGATCAGTCATCACAATGAATGGCGGTGCTGGCTCGAAGGGCCGAATGGCCTCCTCCTGCACCTATTTTCTATGTTTCTATGTTTCAAGTGCAACCCCTCCCTCTAGTGCAGGTCACCTCTACCCCAGAAGAATCTTATTAGTAATAAAATCTGAATCCATCCATCAGCACTAAATCACCAGTCACAAATGTATCTGTCCTATCTTCATGTTCTCACCCCCACTGGCACATGACTGGAGCAATCTGGAGATTATGACCCTCGATATTGTATTTTTTAATCTTTTGCCTAGCTCCCTGTATTTACTCTGCAGGACTCCATCCCTTTCCTTACCAATGTCATTGATGCAAACATGCGCAATGAGTTCCAGCTGCTCTTGAGAGTATTCTGTAGTCGCTCTGAGATATCCAGAACCCTGGCTTCAGGATGGCTACACACCATCCTAGAGTCTCTTTTGTTTCTATCACCACCTCAACCTCCAATAAAAAAACAATATAAGTCTGTCCAACCTCTCCTTATAGCTAATAAACTCTAATTCACAAAACATTCTGGTAATCCTCCTCTGCACCCTTTCCAAAGCCTTCACATCCTTCCTGTATTGGGGATGACCAGAACTCCAGGCCTAACCAATATCCAATAAAGCAGCATCATGACTTGGAATCACAGAATGGTACAGCATGAAAGAAGATCCTTTGGCCCAATTCATCCATGTTGATCTTTGATGCCCTATGTAAGCTGGTCCTATATGTCTGCTCTTGGCTCAACTATTCTAAATATTTCAGATCGATGAACCTGTCCAAGTGTCATATAAATGCTGTTATAGTGCTTGCCCCAACTACTTCTTCTGAAGTGTATTCACAACACGTTGCCCCTCATGTTCCTGTTAAATCTTGCCCCTCACCTTCAACATATCACCTCTGGTTTGTAATTCCCCTACCTGTGTATAAGACATGCTGTACCTGTTCTACTATACTGCGGTCGCAAGTGTCATTTTCTACGCTGTTGTCTGCTGGGGCAACAACATCAGTGCTAAAAACAGCAAGAAGTTGGTCAAGCTGGTAAAACGAGCTAGCTCAGTGCTGGGGGGGGGGGGAGTGGACTCTGTGGGGGATGTGCTTGAGAGGCGTATGAGGCGCAAGCTGCAGGTCATCCTCGACAACTCCGGGCACCCCCTCCATGAAATTCTGGAGGGTCAAAAGAGCTCACGGAACAACAACCGACTCCTCTCCCTGCGCTGTGGAACGGAGCGGTTCAGGAGACCCTTCACCCCTGCAGCCATTAGATTTTATAATACTGGCCGCTAGGCTAGTATGGGGATGCTTTGCATTTTTAATGGTTAATTATTGGGTCTTTTTAAGTATTTATTGCTTTCATTTATTGTCCATATTGTATTTTATGTATTTTCTGTCTGCTTTCGTTCTGAATGTGTGGGTTTGTCGGTTGTCGGCTCTTGGACATCTGAATTTCCCTGAGGGGATCAATAAAGTCTTTATTATTATTATTATTATAAATCCAATAGGAGATTACTGCTATAATCTTAAGAACTGACTATCTTTCATCATCAATAGATTCTTAGTAAACAACTTTTGTTCATTAAATTAATATTGATGATTGTTACAGTTCCAATTCTGATCATTCTAGTCCTGAAAATTGACTAGGAATTGTCAATATTAGTGAACAGAAAACAAATTAAGAGGACAATCTGCTAACTGAAATTTTTGAAGCAAACTACACTAGCTTCTTTAAATGCAAAATCATTTAGATAGAATATATAAAGCCATCAATTTAACTTAACTTGAAACAACCCATATTTGCGATACTAAATCATTTAATCTGCACAAAATTCTCTAGATGCAGTATCCATTTAACCATATAACCATATAACAATTACAGCATAGAAACAGGCCCTCTCGGCCCTTCCGGTCTGTGCCGAACATTTATTTTCCCCTGGGTACACAAAAGGCTGGAGAAACTCAGCGGGTGCAGCAGCATCTAAGGAGCGAAGGAGATAGGTGACGTTTCGGGTCGAGACCCTTCTTCAGACTTCTTTATTTTCCCCTAGTCCCATCTACCTGCACTCAGACCATACCCCTCCATTCCCTTCCCGTCCATATACCTATCCACTTTACTTTTAAATGTTAAAATCGATCCTGCCTCCACCACTTCTGCTGGAAGATCATTCCACACAGCCACCACTCTCTGAGTAAAGAAGTTCCCCCTCATGTTACCCCTAAACTTCTGTCCCTTAATTCTCATGTCATGCCCTCTTGTTTGAATCTTCCCTACCCTCAATGGGGAAAAACTTATCCACGTCAACTCTGTCTATCCCTTTCATCATTTTAAAGACCTCAATCAAGTCCCCCCTTAACCTTCTGCGCTCCAAAGAATAAAGACCTAACTTGTTCAACCTTTCTCTGTAACTTAGTTGCTGGAACCCAGGCAACATTCTAGTAAATCCCCTCTGTACTCTCTCTATTTTGTTGACATCCTTCCTATAATTAGGCAACCAAAATTGTACACCATACTCCAGAATTGGTCTCACCAATGCCTTGTACAATTTTAACATTACTTCCCTAATCCTATATTCAATGCTCTGACAAACATATCCAGATTGCCTGTAGCCTCAATGCTTCTTACTGGGAAAACAAAAGGTTGCATTACCCTTTTATAGCCCGCTTGCCATTGCTGGTTGTTCCATTCAGCAGTTCTAAATTGTGGGGGAACAAATACAAATGTGTGCTCTATCTATCTGAGAGCCGGTTAACTAAAGCCCTATCTAACTTGCCACGTCATCACCTCTCTTTGATCAGAGGATCCAAACCATTCACCCATCCAAGATTTCTGCTCTGCCTCTCAACTATTCCAGTTTTGGTGGCCCCCATTTTGTCTGGGCATGGAGCTTTGTTCCTCCTTCTCAACTTCTATTGGGGCTTGTCGTCTAGCCATTCAATTGTAGATGCCCACATCAATAGTTCTGCCGCAGGTGTTTAGAAACAAACCAGTTGTGTCCCGGGTTCGAAACATTGAACTGGATCTGTAGTTTCCTTTGATAAAGCACTCCACACATATAATGCATGATTAAATGTTTAGAACAATCTGCAATGTGAATGCAGTTCAAGACATTGTCGTGCCTCTCAGCCCTGGAAATGAATATGCTGACTAATTTTTAAAACTTTCCACAATTAATAAAAGTAAATTTGAAAATAGACACAAAAAGCTGGAGTAACTCAGCGTGTCAGTCAGCATCTCTGGAGAAAAGAAATAGCTGACATTTTGGGTCGAGACGACTTTGAAACTTCAAACCTTCAACCCAAAATGTCTGTTGTCTATTTCATTCCACAAATGCTGCCTGATCCCTTTGTTCCTCTGGTTGCTTTCTATTTTATACTACACATTCTAGCATCTGCAGTTTCTTATGCCTCCTTGTCCACAAGTCAGCTAGATATTTTTTAATTCATCCTCCAATTTAGATAACAGATTCGTGGTAACCAAAAACATAGAGTTATTGAGGTGACAAGGAGTGCCAAGGCAACCATGGGATTTGATTGCTTGGTTGACAACATACCTTTGGGCAAAACATGGAAATATAAGGACCAACAATAAAAGGTGATAATATTTTTGTAGCTCTAATAGGTAAGTAAGGCAGAGCATTAAAACAAAAAATAGTACCTTATAAAATTTGCACTTAAAAGTTCAGTGGTAGATGTACACTTTAATAAAATTGTCCCTCTGTTATTCTTCGAGAAAATTTAATAGTCTTGTCTGTTTTGTCTTTTCTTGCAGTGTAACCAGACATTTCGATTTCCTAATGCAATTCCTCTTCCAAGTACTGGTCTTAATCTGCGAGTGTGGAGATCCAAAAGTGTAAGTACCCGTCCAGTAAAAATATCACTGTATCAAGTGTAGTTAAGAAAATAAGTTAAATAATATTAAATGAAATGAAGTGATGAATTGATGAAGGTCGGATAGTGGATATTGAATACATGGATTTAATTAAGGCTTTTGATAGGTAGACTGACCCAGAAGATTAAGATGTAGGGGATTCACGGTGATTTGGTCACATGCATTAAGCATAGAAGACAGAGGGTGGTGGTGGAAGGTAGATCGTTTGGCCGGAGTCTAGTGACCAGCGGAGTTCTGCAGGAATCTGTGCTGGGACTGCTGCCGTTTGTGATATAAATAAATGACTTGGACGTAAATGTGGATGGGTTGGTGATTAGGTTTGCTGATGACACCCAAATTGATGAAGTTGTCGAGAGTGAGGGATGCTGCCAAAACATACACTGGGATATAGATCAGCTGCAGAAATGGGCAAAGAAATGGCAGATGGGTTTTAGTCTGAGCAAGTGTGAGGTGTTGCACTTTGAGAGGATGAATGTAAGGAGTGAGTATACAGTTAATGGCAAAAGCCCTTAATGGCATTGGTGTGTAGACAGATCTTGGAGTCCTAGTCCATAGCTCACTGAACGTGGCAGCACAAGTAGATAGGGTGGTAAAGAAAGTGTCTGGTGTGCTAGCCTTCATTGCCAGGGGCATTAAGTATAAGAGGCAGGAAATCATGATGTAGCTCCATAACATTGGGCTGCATTTGGAGTATTGTGTGCAGTTCTGGTCACCCCATTACTGGAAGGAGGGGGAGGCTTTATAGAGAATCCTGAGAAGGATTACCAGAATACTGCCGGGATTAGACCGTTTCAGCTACAAGGAGAGGTTGGATAAACCTAGGTTGTTTTCTCTTGAATGTTGGAGGTTGAGGGCTTACTTGATAGAAGTATGTCAAGTTATGAGAAGCATAGATAGAGTAGGCACCTAGAGTAGAACCTTTTTTTCCCATGGAAATGTCCAACACTAGAGGGCGTAGCTATAAGGTGAGAGGGAGACGTGCGGGACAAATGTCTTACGCAGAGTGTGGTGGGGCCTGGAACGTGATGCCAGGTTGGTGGAGGAGGCAGATTCAATAGTGGTGTTTAAGAGGCTTTTAGATAGGCACATGGAAGTGCAAGGAATAGAGGGATATTGATCATGGGCTGATGAGATCAGTTTAACTTGGCATCATGTTCGGCAAAAACATTGTGTTCTTGTGCTGCACTCTCTCTAATTAGTCTTGAGAATTCCTGTCAGGACATAATTGGAGAGATCAAGTTGCTGATATTTTGAGTTATAATCTGAGTCATTGACATTAAAAATGTTATTCTATAAATATCAAAGGCAGTTGAATAGACTTTATAATCACTTTCCAAATACAAGCCTAACACTTTCCAGAAACAAGGGACATCTGGTAGAAATACATGGAACTATGAGACATATAGATTGAGTAAACTGTCAGAACCTTTTTCTGGTAATGCAAAGACGAGAGAGCAAATTTTAAGGTGAGAGGAACAAATTAAAAAAAAGATGTGCAGGCGTTTTGCAGAGTGATTGGTGCGTAGAAGGCACTGACTGGGGTGGTGTTGGAGGCACATGTTATAGTGACATTCTAGAGGGTGTTAGATGGGCACGTGACCATGCAGTGAATGGGAGATATGGATCATGTGCAGGCACAGGAGATTAGTTTAGCTTGGCATCATGTTCGGCACAGACATAGTGGGCAACAGGGCCTGTTCCTGTGCTGTACTGTTCTATGTTCCATGCGCTAAGCCAAGATTGCAGTTTAGACTTTAGCCATCAAAGATACAGCATGGAAGCATGCCCTTGGCCTACTGAGACTGCAATCACCCCGTACACTAGCACTATCCTACAAACTAGGGACAATTTACAAATGTTTACCAAAGCAAATTAACCTGGGAACCAAAGCAAATTAGGCTGTGGTGGTCAAGTCTTTGATTCAAGTCTTCGGTAAGGAGGCTGAGGCTAGGAGACTATCTCAGAGGCAGGTAGGAGGATAAGCTTCAATCTGTGTTTTTGTGCAAGTCTTATTATTTTATTTTGGGTTTAGTTCCAGTAGTGATGACAGGTCAGTTGGTACAATGCTCCTCCTGCAGGATGTAGGACGTCAGGGACTCTTGTCCCCTGATGACCACACCCGTGGGAACTGGTCCCAGGACTGCATTCAAGAACTTGAGCAGCAGCTGGATGACCTCAGAACCATGTGGGAAAATGAAAGCTTCTTGGACAGGATGTATCACGAGGTTATCACACCGAGCTTTCAGGGAGAGAGAAGGTTGGTGATCATGAGGAAGGGAATTAGATATGGAGAACAGGAGACCGCAGTGGCCGAACCTCTTCAAAACAGGTCCAACCTCTAAGGTGTTGCCGGGGAGAATGACACATCATGGTTGAGCAGCAGTAATAGGCAGGGCTGTGACACCAAGCTGGGCGCTGACACTCAGAAGGGTAGGATGATGTCAGGCAGAGCCGTAGTGGTGGGTGACTCGAGAGTTAGGGGGGCGGACAGAAGATTCTGTGGCAACAGGCGAGACTCCAGGATGGTGTGCTGCCTCCCTGGTGCCAGGGTCCAGGACGTCTCGTAGCGGCTGCACGACATCCTCAAGAGGGAGGGGGAGCAGCCGGAGGTTGTTGTGCATGTTGGCACAAATGGTATAGGTAAGAAAAGGAAAGAGGTTCTGCAATATTGTTACGACTCCCAAAGGCTGGTTCCTCAGAGTCGCGTAACAAATCAAAACCAGGGTCAAGTTTAGATAAAAAGAACAGTCTTTAATTTGTAACACTAATCAAAACCCGAACCTGATTTTAAAGAACACGGCGAGGGACCAGAATTGGTTATCAAATAATATATAAGGGTGCTCCAGCCAGCCCCTCGATGGACCGTCGGACTGAAGACTAAAAACTGCCTATATAGCCCTAACTCTGCAACCAAAATACCCGAAAACTCTCAGGTCATCCCTTCCGTCCCAATACAACATTAATTTACAAAAAGTATGCGACAAATATACAAAGTGCAGTGCCATGCGGCCAGGCCTTCTGCAGCTCAGCCCGGCACCTCTTCCTCCAGAGATCTATCTTGAAGAGAGAGAGAATTCTGGGAGCTTCTGCCTTTTAAAGCTCCCGATGAGTCAACTGATGTAGCTTGGCCAATCGGGTACAGAAGCTGTTAACCCCTTGATTCCTGGCTCCCAGCCACGGACTGCAGAGAAACAGATAGGTAAGTACATAGCATTCACCGTGAGGGGGGGGGGGGGGGGGGGGGAGGGAGAAGTACCTAACAAATATAAGTAGGTCAAAGGCTGAAAAGCACGACCTCCAGGGTAGTGTTCTCTGGGTTGCTTCCAATACCTCGTGCTAGGGAGTTGGGGGGGGGTCAGGAAGAGAGGGGTGATGAATGTGTGGCTGAGGAGTTGGTGCAGGGAGCAGGGATACAGATTTCTAGACCATTAGGATCTTTTCTGGGACAGAGGTGACCTGTACAAGAGGGATGGGTTGCACCTGAACTGAAGGGGAACCAATATCCTGGCAGGCAGGATCACTAGTGCTAAACAGGTGGGGTTTCAACTAGATTGGCAGGGGGGTGGATCCTAAACAGAACCGAGGCTGGTGAGAGGTTAGACATTGATATACAGGTTGATGAGATAAAGTATAATGGACAGAATAGGCAGGAGAAAGCATGGGAGCGAGGAAGGAATGTTGGTTTTATTTTAATGTGAGAGGCCTGACGGGTAAGACATGAGCTTAGGGCACGGATAAGTACGAGCGACTGGGACATTATCACCAGGAAACCTGGTTAAGGGAGGGGCAGGAATGGCAGCTCAATGTTCCGGGGTACAGGTGGTTCAGGAGAGACAGGGGTGATGGTAAAAGAGGAGGGGGACAATAGACAATAGACAATAGGTGCAGGAGGAGGCCATTTGGCCCTTCGAGCCAGCACCGCCATTCAATGTGATCATGGCTGATCATCCCCAATCAGTACCCCATTCTTGCCTTCTCCCCATATCCCCTGACTCCGCTATTTTTAAGAGCCCTATCTAGCTCTCTCTTGAAAGTATCCAGAGAACCTGCCTCCACCACGCTCTGAGGCAGAGAATTTTTCCTGCCTCTAGCGTGTCCAAACCCTTAACAATCTTGTATGTTTCAATGAGATATCTTGTCATCCTTCTAAACACCAGCATGTACAAGCCCAGCTGCTCCATTCTCAGCATAGGACAGTCCCGCCATCCCGGGAATTAACCTTGTAAACCTACGCTGCACTCCCTCAATAGCAAGAATGTACTTTCTCAAATTAGGGGACCAAAACTGCACACAATACTCCAGGTGTGGTCACATTAGGGCTCTGTACAACTGCAGAAGGATCTCTTTGCTTCTATATTCAATTCCTCTTGTTATAAAGGCCAACATGCCATTCGCTTTCTTCACTGCCTGCTGCACCTGCATGCTTACTTTCATGGACTGATGAACAAGGACCCCCAGATCCCGTTGCACTTCCGCTTTTCCCAACTTGACGCCATTTAGATAGTAATCTGCCTTCCTGTTTTTGCTACCAAAGTGGATAACCTCACATTTATCCGCATTAAACTTCATCTGCCATGCATCTGCCCACTCCCCCAACCTGTCCAAGCCACCCTGCATTCTCATAGCATCCTCCTCACAGTTCACACTGCCACCCAGCTTTGTGTCATCTGCAAATTTGCTAATGTTACCTTGAATCCCTTCATCCAAATCATTGATGTATATTGTAAATAGCTGCGGTCCCAGCACCGAGCCTTGCGGTGCCCCACTAGTCACTGCCTGCCATTCTGAAAGGGACCCGTTAATCCCTACTCTTTGTTTCCTGTCTGCCACCCATTTCTCTATCCATGTCAGCATTCCACCCCCAATACCATGTGCCCTAATTTTGCCCACTAATCTCCTATGTGGGAACTTATCAAATGCTTTCTGAAAGTCCAGGTACCCTCCATCCACTGGCTCTCCCTTGTCCATTTTCCTAGTTACATCTTCAAAAAATTCCAGAAGATTAGTCAAGCATGATTTCCCCTTCGTAAATCCATGCTGACTTGGACCGATCCTGTTACTGCTATCCAAATGTGCGGCTATCTCATCTTTTATAATTGACTCCAGCATCTTCCCCACCACCGATGTCAGGCTAACTATAATTCCCTGGTCTATATATATTTTCTCTCACCCGCCTTTCTTAAAAAAGTGGGATAACATTAGCTACCCTCCAATCCACAGGAACTGATCCTGAGTCTATAGAACATTGGAAAATGATCACCAATGTGTCCACGATTTCTAGAGCCACTTCCTTAAGTACCCTGGGATGCAGACCATCAGGCCCTGGGGATTTATCAGCCTTCAGTCCCATCAGTCTATCCAACATAATTTCCTGCCTAATGTGGATTTCCTTCAGTTCCTCTATCACCCCAGATCCTCTGGCCACTACGATATCAGGAAGATTGTTTGTGTCCTCCTTAATGAAGACAGATCCAAAGTAGCTGTTCAACTCATCTGCCATTTCCTTGTTCCCCATAATAAATTCACCTATTTCGGTCTTCAAGGGTCGAACTTTGGTCTGAACTAATGTTTTACTCTTCACATACCATAAGAAGCTTTTTCTATCCTGCTTTATATTCTTGGCTAGTTTACCTTCGTACCTCATCTTTTCTCCCCGTATTGTATTTTTGGTTATCTTCTGTTGTTCTTTAAACATAGAAACATAGAAAAATAGGTGCAGGAGTGGGCCATTCGGCCCTTCGAGCCTGCACCGCCATTCAATGTGATCATGGCTGATCATCTAACTCAGTATCCCGTACCTGCCTTCTCCCCATACCCCCTGATCCCTTTAGCCACAAGTGCCACATCTAACGCCCTCTTAAATATAGCCAATGAACTGGCCTCAACTACCTTCTGTGGCAGAGAATTCCAGAGACTCACCACTCTCTGTGTAAAGAATGTTTTCCTCATCTCGGTCCTAAAGGAATTCCCCCTTATCCTTAGACTGTGACCCCTTGTTCTGGACTCCCCCAACATCGGGAACAATCTTCCAGCATCTAGCTTGTCCAACCCCTTAAGAATTTTGTAAGTTTCTATAAGATCCCCCCTCAATCTTCTAAATTCCAGCGAGTACAAGCCGAGTATCCAATCTTTCCTCATATGAAAGTCCTGACATTCCAGGAATCAGTCTGGTGAATCTTCTCTGTACCCCCTCTATGGCAAGGATGTCTTTCCTCAGATTTGGAGACCAAAACTGTACGCAATACTCCAGGTGTGGCCTCACCAAAACCCTGTACAACTGCAGTAGAACCTCCCAGCTCCTATACTCAAATCCTTTCGCTATGAATGCTAACATACCATTTGCTTTCTTCATTGCCTGCTGCACCTGCATGCCTACTTTCAATGACTGGTGTACCATGACACCCAGGTCTCGTTGCATCTCCCCTTTTCCTAATATGCCACCATTTAGATAATAGTCTACCCTCATGTTTTTGCCACCAAAGTGGATAACCTCACATTTATCCACATTATACTGCATCTGCCATGCATCTGCCCATTCACTCAACCTATCCAAATCACCCTGCAGCCTCCAAGCATCCTCCTCACACCTAACTATACCCCCCAGCTTGGTGTCATCTGCAAATTTGGAGATGTTGCATTGAATTCCCCTGTCCAAATCATTAATATATATTGTAAATAGCTGGGGTCCCAGCACTGAGCCTTGCGGTACCCCATTAGTCACTGCCTGCCATTCTGAAAAGGACCCGTTTACTCCTACCCTTTGCCTCCTGTCTGCTAGCCAGTTCTCTATCCACATCAATACTGAACCCCCAATACCGTGTGCTTTAAGTTTGTATGCTAATCTCTTATGCGGGACCTTGTCGAAAGCCTTCTGATAGTCTAGATATAACATATCCACTGGTTCTGCCTTATCCACTCTACTAGTTACATCCTCAAAAAATTCTATCAGATTTGTCAGACATGATTTACCTTTCGTAAATCCATGCTGACTTTGTCCAATGATTTCACCACTTTCCAAATGCGCAGCTATCCCATCTTTAATAACGAACTCTAGCAGTTTCCCCACTACCGATGTTAGACTAACTGGTCTGTAATTCCCCGCTTTCTCTCTCCCTCCTTTTTTTAAAAGTGGGATTAACATGACCCAATCCTCTTGCTTCCCGCTCATCTTTGCTACGTTGTACTTCTTCGCTTTAATTTTTATACTGTTGTACTTTTTCGCTTAATTTTTATACTAATGCAGGGGGTTGCATTAATGGTTAAAGAGGATGTCACGGTGGTGGTCAGAGGTGACAATATGGACGGTTAGTCTAGTGAGGCTATATGGGTGGAGCTGAGGAACAAGGAAGGGATGATCACCTTGTTGGGGATGTACTACAGACCCCCAAATATTACACAGGAATAAGAAGATCAAATATACCAGGAGATTGCAGACAACTATAATCTAATAAGGTTGTCGCAGTAGGACTTTCGCAATACAACTTTCCCAATACTGACTGGGAATGTCAAAGTCTAGATGGGATGGAATTTGTCAAATGTGTTCAGGAAAGTTTCCTCCGGCAATATGTAGAAGGCCCTACACAGGTAATACTTGACCTAGTCTTGGGAAATTGGGAGGGACAAATGGATGACGTGTTCATGGATGAGCCTTTTGGGACCAGTGACCACTGTTCCATTAGGTTGAAGATAGTTACAGATAGAGACAGAGCGGGCCCACGAGTTACAATTCTAAATTGGGGCAAGGCCAACTTTGAAGGTTTGAGACAGGAACTTGTTCAAGTTAATTGGAGCAGGTTGTTTAAAGTGAGGTGTTTAAAAGTGTGCTGACAAGAGTCCAGGACACGCATGTCCCTGTTAGAGTGAAGGGCAAGGCAGGTGAGCGTAATGAAACCTGGACTAGGGAAATTGAAGCTCTGGTCAAGAGTAAGAAGGAAGCATGGGGCAGGTATGGGCAGCTGGGATTAAGTGTATCACTGGAGGAATGTCGGGAACTAAGGGATAAGCTAGAAAAGGAAATCAGGAAAGCAAAAAGGGGAGAGGAGACAGATCTGGCAGATTTCATTAAGCCTAATCCCAGGAAATTTTATGTACACAAAGGGAAAAAGGGTACTAGGGAGAGAATGGGACAGCTCAGGAATCAAAGTAGTCAACTCTGGATGAGCCACGGGAGATGGGCAATGTCCTCAACAAATATTTCTCTCTTGTTTTTACCATGAAGAAAGACATGAGGATTCGGGAACTTGGGGCCGTCAATGGAAGTGTGTTGAGAGCAGTCAGTATTGCGGTTGAGGTGGTGCTCAAGGTCCTGATGGGTATTAAGGTAGAAAGATCTCCAGGGCCCGATCAGATATATCTGAGGTCACAGTGGAGAGAAAATTGAAGGTACTCTGACAGAGATTTATGAGTCGCCTTTAAATACAGGTCAGGTGCTGGAAGACTGGAAGATGGCAAATGTTGTGCCTCTATTCAAGAACGATGGTAGAGAGAAGCCTGGGAACTATAGGCCAGTGAGCCTAATGTCGGAAAGTTACTAGGGCGTATTCTGAGAGATAAGCCCTAAGGATTTAAGAGAGAGTTGGATAGAGCTCTAGGGACTAATGGAGTCAAGGGATATGGGGAGAAGGCAGGTACTGGTTATTGATAGCAGACGCTCAGCCATGATCATATTGAATGGCGGTGCTGGCTCGAAGGGCAGAATGGCCTCCTCCTGCCCTAGAGGAGCCTATTTTCTATGTTTCTATGTTTTTATAAGGTGTACATGCATTTAAATGGACAAGGGCTGTTTAGGGAGTCCTTGTCCATTTAAATGCATGTATACCAGATACAGCACAGTTTTGTAAATGGGAGGTCATGTCTTATGATCTGATTGAGTTTTTTGAAGATGTGACCAAAAGGTTTCAAGCGGGCACAGCTGTCGATGTTGTATATATGGATTTCAGTAAGGCCTTCAGCAAGGTTCCGCATGGTAGGCTGCTCTGGAAAGTTAGTTTGCATGGAATCCAAGGAGAAATAGCTGAATGGATGGAAAATTTATTGCATGGAAGAAAGCAGAGGGTGATGGTGGAAGGTTGCTTTTAGGACGGGAGATCTGTGGTGGTGGTGTGCCTTATGGTTCGGTGCTGGGCCCATTGCCCATATAGTGTCATCTATAATCAATGATTTGGACGTGAACATACATGGCATGATTACCAAGTTTACAGATGACAATAAATTGGGTTGGATTATATGTAGTGAAGATGGTTGTGAAAAATTGCAGCAGGATCTTGATCAGTTGGGTAGTTGGGCTGAGTTGGACAGGCCCTACACAGCCAACAGTTGGGCTCTGGAGAGTGTTCTAGAACAGAGAGATCAAGAGAGGGCAGATACATAGTTCCTTGAAAGTGACATCATAATTAGCTCGGGTGGTCAAAACGGATTTTGGCACGTTGATATTCATTGGTCAGTGTATGGTGTATAGAAGTTGAGAGACCATGTTGCAGTTATATAAGACGTTGGTGAACCACATTTAGAGTATTGTGTTTAGTTTTGGGCACCATGTTATAGGAAGTAACACCATGTTGTAAAGCTGGAAAGGGTGCAGAGAAGATTTACGAGGATGTTGCCAGGAATCGAGGGCCTGAGCTATAGAGGTTGAGTAGGTCGGGACAATTCCTTGGAGCGCTGGAAGATAAGGGGTGATCTTATAGAGGTGTAGAAAATCATGAAAGGAACAGATCAGGTCGATGCACAGAGTCTCTTGTCCAGACTAGGGGAATCAAGATCCAGAACCTAATAGAATCATAGAATCATAGAAATTAGGTGCAGGAGTAGGCCATTCGGCCCCTCGAGTATGCAGTATAATGTGGATAAATGTGAGGTTATCCACTTTGGTGGCAAAAATAGGAAAACCGACTACTATCTAAATGGTGGCCGATTAGGAAAAGGGGAGATGCAGCGCGACCTGGGTGTCATGGTACACCAGTCATTGAAAGTAGGCATGCAGGTACAACAGGCAGTGAAGAAAGCCAATGGTATGTTAGCTTTCATAGCAAAAGGATTTGAGTATAGGAGCAGGGAGGTTCTACTTCAGTTGTATAGGGTCTTGGTGAGGCCACACCTGGAGTATTGCGTACAGTTCTGGTCTCCAAATCTGAGGAAGGACATTATGGCCATAGAGGGAGTGCAGCGAAGGTTCACCAGACTGATTCCTGGGATGTCAGGACTGTCTTATGAACAAAGACTGCATAGACTCGGTTTATACTCTCTAGAATTTAGGAGATTGAGAGGGGATCTTATAGAAACTTACAAGATTCTTAAGGGGTTGGACAGGCTAGATGCAGGAAGATTGTTCCCGATGTTGGGGCCGTCCAGGACAAGGGGTCACAGCTTAAGGATAAGGGGGAAATCCTTTAGGACCGAGATGAGAAGGAATTTTTTCACACAGAGTGGTGGGTCTCTGGAATTCTCTGCCACAGAGGGTAGTTGAGGCCAGTTCATTGGATATATTTAAGAGGGAGTTAGATGTGGCCCTTGTGGCTAAGGGGATCAGAGGGTATGGAGAGAAGGCAGGTACGGGATACTGAGTTGGATGATCAGCCATGATCATATTGAATGGCGGTGCAGGCTCGAAGGGCCGAATGGCCTATTCCTGCACCTAATTTCTATGTTTCTATGTTTCTATGAGCCTGCACCGCCATTCAATATGATCATGGCTCATCATCCAACTCAGTATCCCACACCCTCTTAGCCACAAGGGCCACATCTAACTCCCTCTTAAATATAGCCAATGAACTGGCCTCAACTACCCTCTGTGGCAGAGAGTTCCAGAGACCCACCATTTTCTGTGTGAAAAAAGTCCTTCTCATCTCGCTCATAAAGGATTTCCCCCTTTTCCTTAAGCTGTGACCCCTTGTCCTGGACCTCCCCAACATCGGGAACAATCTTCCTGCATCTAGCCTGTCCAACCCCTTAAGAATTGTGTAAGTATCTATAAGATCCCCTCTCAATCTCCTAAATTCCAGAGAGTATAAACCGAGTCTATCCAGTCTTTCTTCATAAGATAGTCCTGACATCCCAGGAATCAGTCTGGTGAACCTTCTCTGCACGTTCTCTCACCTTCTATGGCAATAATGTCCTTCCTCAGATTTGGATAATGCCCCTGTCCCACTTAGGAAACCTAAGCGGAAACCTCTGGAGACTTTGCGCCCCACCCAAGGTTTCCGTGCGGTTCCCGGAGGTTCCTAGAGGTTTTTGTCGGGTTCTCTGAGGTTCCCGGAGGTTTTTTCAACCATTTCGACTGACAAAAACCTCCGGGAACCGCATGGAAACCTTGGGTGGGGCGCAAAGTCTCCAGAGGTTTCTGTTCAGGTTTCCTAAGTGGGACAGGGGCATAAAGGTTTAAGGTGAGGGGGAAAAAGATTCAATAGGAACCTGAGGAGTAACTTTTTACTCGAAGGGTGGTGGAAATCTGGAACAAACTGCGGTGGGAGTAGTTGAGGCAGGTTCATAATTTTTCAGAAACATTTAGACATGGATACGACAGGTTTAGAGGTTTAGTGGGACATGGGCCATACACAGGCAGGTGGGATTAGTGTAGGTGGGACATGTTGGTCGATATAGCTAATTGGGTAAAAGGGTCTGTTTCCACACTGTATGATACTATGAATCTAAGCTACAAACCTGTACATCTTTGGAGTGTCGCAGAAAAAAAGAGCACCTTGAGAAAACCCACGTGGTCACAGGGAGAACGTACAGACTATGTCCCGAAACTATGTCAGGATCGAACCAGGATCTCTGGCGCTGTAAGGCAGCAGCTCCCCCACTTGCCACTGTGCCATCCCAAAGTTGTTCAATTACATTTTCATGATAAAAAAATAAATGTGTCACATTAACGATGAACGGGACAAAGTAACACATTATATCGTAATATTATTCTACAACCAATGGCTTTCCTTTTACCAAACAGCTATTGTCTTGTTATGCACCTCCTCTCGTCCCCTGACCTTCCAGCCATGATATTTTTAGGCTTCCCTTTAACCTCACCTTTCATCCCACCAACCTTCGCATTCAATATTCAATAATACCTTTCACCTCCAATTTTCCTCCATTTTCAGCATTCCGATGGAACAATTTCCTCTGAAATTCCTGCTCCATTCTACCTTTCCTTTCACAGGGAACTGCATGGGGATGCAGCTTTACCTCATTCCTTTCTACCACCAAGGGGTTCACATGATCCCGTCATGTGTAACTTAGACATCTTGCAATTTATTGTTTAATATTTAGTGACCATGATGTTGACGACACTGGAGAAATGAAATACACAATTGGACTAAAGCAGGTGTCGAAAGGAACCTCAGATGCTGGTTTATACTAAAGTTAGACACAAAGTGCTGGAGTAACCTAGCAGGCCAAGCAGCATGTCTGGATGGGTGACGTTTCAGGTCGGGACCCTTCTTCATACTGAAAGCCAGACTGCCTCCAATTTCAGTCTGAAGAAGTCTGAAAACATCACCCATCTTTTTCTCCCGAGATGCTGCCTTACCCGCTGAGTTACTCCAACACTTTGTGTCTATCTTTGGACTTATGCTGGGCTCATCTTTCAATTGCAGCCCTCGGGACTTAACATTGAATTTGACCATTTCAGGTAACCACCCTTGTTTCCTTTCCCCACACATGTGGGTATACTGTATGACTCATTTTCAATCTGTTTAATTTTTCTTTCTGTCTCCAATTGCTAATCTTTAAAATATTTGTTACTTCAACAACTTTGTGGGTGGCACAGTGGTGCGGCTGGTAGAGTATTTAGCCTTGGCGCTGGGCCTGTACTCGTTGGAGTTTAGAAGAATTAGGGGGGACCTCATTGAAACTTACCGAATAGTGAAAGGCTTGGATAGGGTGGATGTGGAGAGGATGTTTCCACTAGTCGGGGAGTCTAGGACCAGAGATCACAGTTTCAGAATAAAATGACTTACCTTTGGAATGGAGATGAGGAGGGATTTTTCTTAGTCAGAAAGTGGTGAATCTGCGGAGTTTATTGCATCTGTGGAATTCATCAGTGGAGACCAAGTCAGTGGATATTTTTAAGGCAGAGATAGATAGATTCTTGATTAGTACGGGTGTCAGGGGTTAATAGGGGAAGGCAGGAGAATGGGGTTGAGGGGAAATGATAGAGCAGCTACGATTGAATGGCGGAGTATATGATGGGCCAAATGTTCTAATTCTGCTCTTATCACTTATGAACTCACAGAGACTCAGGTTTACTCCTGTCTGTGTGACATTTGCATGCTCTTCCTGTGGCCAAATGGGTTTCCTCCGGGTGCTACGGTTTCCTCCCACATCCTAAAGACCTGCGGGTAATGTTGGTTAATTGGTCTCTGCAAATTGCCACTAATGTATAGAGAGTGGATAGAACTAGTGTGATTGTGTCATCAATGGTCAGTGTAGACTTTGTGGGCCAAAGGACCTGCATCCATGGTGTATCTCTAAAGCTGGCCAGGGTCCGACCTCCCCAGAGGAGCATGGGTGAAGCTCAACAGACTTGGTACTGGAGTTGGGCGTTTCAATGCCAGCGTGTGGAGATGGGGGCTCCCTCCCTCCGCCAGAGCCCAGCCTGTGAATGCAGAGCAGAACAACAGACAGCCAACCATGTCATCTCTGGGTGCCCGCTCTACCACCCACCAAATGGAGCTCCGTCAGGGCCTGGCAGACAATGACGCCAACGGAGACAACAACCTGGCTGCTCAACACCCGGCTTGAGATCTAACTATTCCTTTGGTTTATGTTTCATTCGCAAGAAGAAGATCTCTGAACTAAACTAAATGGAACTTTGTTGTGTACTCTCTCACAGTAATTCCTCTGTAACTCCACCCCCCCATCTCTCTGCAACGTAACAAGCTTAGTTTCTCATTCTTTCCAGTTCCTTGACCCAAACGTTGACTGTGTTTCCCACCGATGTTACATTTCCTGCTGAGTGCTTGCAGCATTCCCTGACCTGTTTCCCATTTTCACCCCTAAGATTGTAGAATCTTCATGATCTTATTAGCAAATGTTATTTTTCCTATTTGGTTTATTTCAGGTGGATGAAATCTAAATAGCTCTTCACCATGGGAGGCAAGGAGCTTCCAGCATTGCGGAGGTCACAGTTATAAATAGTATTGTATTTATGGTTCAGGATATCATTCTATAATTTTATATTGAAACACACCCCCGTTTTTGGGAACACTGGTCTAACATCAACAGTGCAATCCTCATATAGTTATATATTTCCATCAGTGCATTGGTGAAAGCCTGATTACTGCCAAAACCGGCTCAAAGGCAACTCGTAAATGGAACAGCACCGTATTTTATGAGCCCAGATAATTACACTGTGTACCTATAAACTGTATCTTTCCCTTGAGACCAGAAGTTACTTTAACACTGTTTTAATATTATTTTGTTTTACAGAAACATATGAAAAATGAAGAAATCAAGGCTGGCCTAATTATGCTATCTAATGCAACTCAGACCGCAAAACACTTTATTGCTAATGGTTCAACAAAACCTCTCTTAGATACGATTTACAGGAATACTAGAACTTTCATCCACATATTACAATTGATGGATGTGCCGGTAAGATATTAAGTGAGCAATTAATAGTTTTCTCTGTTCAAATCATTGGCAGTATTTTAAATAATTTTCTCTTGCCTATGTTATTGGATTAAAATTCTCATGGAAACTGTCTAACTGTCTAACTAACAAACCAGAAGTTTAACTTTATATAGGCAGTTTAGCCAGAGGGACACTGGAACTTTTGAAACTTGGGTTTGGAAGAAGAAAAGTGAGCCCAGTTTCCTATTCCAGACCACTACTCTGTGACATATGATAGAAAATACATTTGAAGGTATTGGGTGCGCACAGAACCATTCTCAGTTATCTGAGAGTGCATGAATGCGTCATTAAATAGTTTCGTTTGGTTTAGTTTAGTGATATCGCATAGAAACAGGACTTTTGGCTCGTCAAGTCCATGCCTACCATCGATACCCATTCACGCTAGTTCTATGTTTTCCCATTTTTGCACCATTTATGCTAACATTAAACACATTTTTTAGAGAGGCTACAGACCTACACGTCTTTGGGATGTGGGAAGAAAGTTGTACATCAGGAGGAAAAGCACGCAGTCACAGAGAGAATGTGCAAACTCTGCACGGACTGCACCTGAGATCAGGACTCAACCCAGGTCTCCAGCATTGTGTGGCAACAGCTCTACCAGTTGTGTCACTGTGCCCTTTAAGTTGATGAATTTAATGAGGTGCTGGAGAGAGAACCACAAGGTGATTCAGGAGAGAAATAAATACAATTAGAGTCAAAGAGTCACACGGCTTTGTTAGAGGCTGACTCACTCCGACCAAACGACATAACTATCGATGTTAATCCCATTTACCTGCATTTGGCCCATATCGTTTTATTTCCCCTTTCCCATGCAACCGCAGGAGATGCAACACCTGTCCCTTTTCCTCCTCCCTTGACTCAGTCCTTTCAGGTAAGACAGAGGTTCACTTGTACCACCTTTAGCACCATCTACTGTACCCGCTGTTCTAGGTATGCACTCCAATATACCAGCGAGACCAAGCTCAAACTGTGTGATTGTTTTGCTGAACTCATTTGCTCAGTCCACCTGGGCTTACGTGATCTCCGAGTTACAAAACACTTTAACTCCCCCTCCCATTCCCATTCTGACCTTTCTATCCAGGGCCTCCTCCATTGTCAGAGTGAGGCCTCGAAATTAGAGAAACAGCACCTCATATTTCGCTTGGGCAGCTTACAACACAGCGGTCTAAATATTGATTTGTCAAACTTCAAGTAACCCTTGCTTTCCCTCTCTCTCTGCCGTTCCCCCACACTGGTTCCAATAGGTTCACTGTCCTCCTAATTAATTTTACTCTCTATATGCCACATCCAACAATGAACCATTGATCATTTCCTGATCATCGTCCACTTTGCTCTGTCCTTTTCACACCTTACATCCTCTTTGTACCCTTCCATATCTCTAGACTGGGTGACATTTCTGGTCGAGTCCCTTATTTGACCCGAAGCTCCTCCAGAGATGCTCCCTGACCCGCTGAATTACTCCAGCATTGTGTGTCTATCTTTAGTCTGGATTATATTCCATCTGCCACGACTCTGGCAAATTTTCCACTTGCCCCTCTGTATCCTCATAATGTAGAACTTTGGGAATCTTTGTGTCATCAACAAACTTACTTTCCAAGTCATTTGCAAAGTGAAGCAACAAATACCCAGCACTGATCCACCATCAGTACAAAATCTCTGATTGTTTCTGATCACAAATGAACATTTGAGTTTAGTTTACAGATATAGCATGGAGACATGCCCTTCGCCCCACGCACGTTCTATGTTATCCCACTTTCACATCCTAAACACTAGGGCAAATTTACAGAAGACAATGTACCTACAAACCTGCACATGTTTGGAATCTGGGCGGAAAGCAGAGCAGCCGGACAAAGCCCATGTGGACTATCTTTGATCGGACGTTACTGGACTTTATCTTGCACTAAATGTTATCACGTTGTTCACTTTACCATGTATCTGTACACTGTGGATGGCTCAATTGTAAACATGTATTGCCTTTCCACTGACTGGTAAACAGGCAGCAAAAGCTTTTCACTGTACCTCGGTACACGGGACAATAAACTAAACTAAACCATGGTCAGAATCGAACCAAGTTCTCTGGGACTGAGGCAACAGCTCTACCGCTGCGCCACTGTGCCACCCCTAATGATATAGTGAGGGTGGACACGACTTGATGGGGCCGAATGGCCTAATTCTACTCCTATCACTAATGATATGAGTCATTGTTAAGTAGGCAAGGTGCCGGATGACTGGACGGTGGCAAATGTTTTGTCTCTACTCAAGACTGACAGCAGGGAAAATGCTGGGAACCACTGGCTAGTAAGTCTAACATCTATTCTGAGGGATAGGATATACAGGCATTTGGATGAACAAAGGCTGATTAGGGATAGTTAATATAGTTTTGTACATGAGAGGTCATGTCGCACAAATATTTGAGGATGTGACCAAAAAGGTTGATGAAGGCAGAGCTGTAGATGTTGTGCACATGGATTCCATTTGAAAAAGTTGTGCATGGTTTGGCTGCTCTGGAAGGTTATATCCCATGGGATTCAAGGCGAGATTCGGGAAGTGGCGGCGCTGCCTGGCAGCTGCGGCTCACCTGCAGTCCGTCTGTTTTTTATTTTATTTTTGTCTTCTTGTGTCTTCTTATTTTAGTTTTTTTGTTTGGTTTATTAGGCTGTGTATGTGTGTGGGAGGGGGGGAGAAACAGGGTTTTAGTCTCTCCCTTCGGGGGGATGCGACTTTTCTTGTCATGTCCCCCGTCACCGTCTCCGTCTGCGCTGAGGCCCTAATGGCGGAGCTGGCGGCCTTGGAGCTACGGCGGCCTTCTAGCTTCCAGCAGCGGTGGCACGGCGTCGGAGCTTCAGCGGCGACCTGGCTTTGGAGCTGCGGTGCTCCAGCGTTCCAGCGGCGGGCCCTGTGGCGGTGTTCCGGCATTCCGGTGACGGTGGTGGCGGCGGCAGCCCGGCTTCGGAGGCTCGGCTGCGGGCCTGGTGGACGGCAACATTGCAGGCCTGTATCTCCTCAGCGCTGAGGGAGAACAAGGAGGGAAGACGACAGAGACGCTTAAGACTTTTGCCTTCCACCACAGTGAGGAGGTGTTTGGTGAACTCACTGTGGTGGATGTTAAATATGTGTTTATTGTGTGTTTTTGTTACTTTTAATATATGTATGACTGCAGGCATGACATTTCCTTCAGACCGAAAGGTCTGAATGACAATATAGGTAATCTGAATCTGAATCTGAATCTGAGATAGCTGAATGGATAGAAAATTGGCTTCATGGAAAGAAGCAGAGGGTGGTGGTGGAAGGTTGCTTTTCGGACTGGAGGCCTGTGACTAGTGGTGTGCCTCAGGGTTCGGTGCTGGGCCAGATATTGTTTGTCATCTATATCAATAATTTGGATGTGACCATAACGTATTTTCCGGCGTCAAAGACGCTGCGTCTCAGACACACCCCCATTTTGAGTTGATAAATTTTGAAAAAAGGCTGGCGGGCCAGAATGAAGAGTTTGGTTTAGTCAGTACAAAAGGAAGATGTGAAACTCCTTGAAGGAGCCTCCATCTTCGCCTGTCCCACAATGCACTGTGCGGTTCAGGTCAGAACGGCGGGGACATCCTAGCTCAGGGAGATCATATAACGGGGACCGAGAGAGAGAGAGAGAGAGAGAGAGAGAGAGAGAGAGAGAGTGAGACCAGGACGGAGCAGCCAGCCTTCCACCCAGTAGCTACCCGCCACCCACCGCCTGTTGCTCCTGTACTGAAAGACACCGTGGCTGGCTGGCGGGCGGGCGGGCTGGCAGATGTTGCTGAGGTGGCGGGCAGTTCCGCTGTCTGGTACCGGCAGCTGCTCACAGCCACCCGACCTACTTCCCTCCCCTGCCACAATGCAGTGGCTCCGCGCCCAGAGCGCTGCGGCAACGGTGGGTGAGTGAGTTGCTGCCATGATCTCCGACGCCCTCCTTCTCAAGGCTCCTGCCCTCCCCGCAACTTTACCCCTGATGGCCCAGCCAGGTTTACTACTTTGTGCAGTCCAGGCCGTGCTGACCCGGGCCAGACTCCCCACGCACTGTGGAAAGCAACTTTCCCCTCCACAGCGGCGCTGTCCTTTTACAGCCGCTTCCCACTTCGCACAGTTCAAGGGTCGAAGTCGTGGCAGGTGCCGCGGAGCAGTCGCTATGAGAGTGGCATTGCTCGGCCTAACCTTCGGCCTCCAAGACACAGATATATTTTCGGGCGTCTTGGACGCCGGGAAATACGGTACACGGCAATATTAGCAAGTTTCCTGATCATACAAAAGTCGCTGCCTCAAAAAGGCTGGCAGCATCATCAAGGACCCACACCACCTTGGCCACACACTGATCTCCCTGCTACCTTCGGGTAGAAGGTACAGGAGCCTGAGGACTGCAACGACCAGGTTCAGGAATAGCTCCTTCCCGACAGCCATCAGGCTATTAAACTTGGCTCGGACAAAACTCTGAACATTAATATCCCTCCATCTGTTATTTGCACTTTATTAATTTATTAATTCATGTGTTTATTTACATATATAATTGTAGTCAATGCCTACTATGTTCTGTTGTGCTATGCAAAGAAAGAATTTCATTGTCCTGTCAGGGACACATGACAATAAACACTTTTGACTTGACTTTTGACTTTGACTTTGACTAAATAGCTGGGGTCCCAGCACTGAGCCTCAACGATGAACAGGAAGTCAGATCTCAAAGGGTTGTAAACTTGAAAGAGATTACAGAGATGGAGAGGAACAGATCCATTCAGGGATTGAATTTTGAATTAAAAATAATCAAATTGATACACTACATAACTGGGAGTAAATAAGATTTGGTGTAAATTAAAAGATGGCTGCAGTATAATCTTAAATCAGCCAATTTTAGAACAAGTGGTCAGCTAAGACAACATTAGACCAGTTGAGAGAAAAGAAGGACATTAATGGGGGCCTTAGGAGCAATTAAGGTGAGACAGAAAGGAAAGTATTTGAAGGTGCCAGAGGTCTTTATGATGGAGCAACTCAGGATGTTACCTGGGTTTCCGGGCTTCACTTATAGGAGGAGGTTGGATAGATTGGGATCTTTATAATTGGAGCATAGGAGGCTGGGGGGCGACCTTACTGAGGTCTGCACGATAGTGAGGCGCATGGAAAGGATAAACGCAAACGTCCCTTTTCCCACAGTAGAGAATTACAAAAGGTAGAGGTCATAGGTTTAAGGTGAGAGGAGCAACTTTTTCACTCATTCTGTAACTGAAAAAAGCTGTCAAAAGAAGCCATAAATATAATTCCAACTTTTAAATGACACATGGACACATAGAAGGGAAGGCTTTCGAGAGACGAATACAGGCAAATGGGATTAGCCCAAAATGCCAACTTGGTCAGCATGGACAAGGTAGACCAAGGGGCCTGGTGTACAGCTCTATGACTGGGATCAAATAAACACCATGGATAATGCACATTGGCAACACAAGAGCTATGACCTGCACCAAGAATCCACAGACAAAGAATTAGTAAACGACAGGCAAAATGTGCAAATAAGGATGTTTGTCCCCATGCTGAGCTTCTGATTCTATTCCTGATCTATGCTCATCTATTCTAGTTGAAAATAGAGCATTCATTGATTAAAGAGGTGGCATTCATTTGTACAGTGTACTGATAAGAGAGTAGTGACAAATCCTTAACATATTTTCCAATTGTCCTGAGTAGAAACTCATTCTTAATTTCTGAAAGGCCTGTTTGCACACTATTTCTGAACGAAACTGAACTAAACTGCCAGCAGCGACGTCTCAGGCACACCACTAGTCACAGGCCTCCAATCTGAAAACCAATCTTTCCCTATCTCCCTATACTTCCTTCCCTGAAGCCCATTCTGTATCCATGTCAATTGAATCCAAATTTGGAGACATGTCATAACATCATCAATAGAACTTAAATTTGAAACCGAATACAATAAATAGCTGCGATCTTGTGTATGTTTGGAACACACATCAGTGGACAAATGTTTGTTTTCATGGAGTCGCCACCTTAATTAAAACAATTTGTTCACTCCCCTGTTACAACAGCTAAAGATAATTTCAGGAAAATGCACCAAATATTTAAAATATTTGCGTTCCATATAGTAACTACAAGGCCAATGCTGAAGCAGGGCAGGGACAATACAGGGATGTGTTGCTGAGGTTTTATAGGATACTGGTCAGGCCGCATTTGGAGCATCGTGAGCAGTTTTGGGCCCAATATCTGAGGATGCTGCCAGAGCAGGTTTATGAAAATGATCCTGGGGATGATTGGGTTAGCATTTGATGAGTGTTTAATGGCTTTGGGCCAGTATTTGCTGGAGTTTAGATGAGGGGGCATTTCAATGATACTTACCAAATAAGTTGCCGGTCTCGGTGGCGCAGCGGTAGAGTTGCTGCCTTGCAGCGAATGCAGGGCCGGACTACGGGTGCTGTCTGTACAGAGTTTGTACGTTCTCCCCGTGATCTGCACGGGTTTTCTCTGAGATCTTCAGTTTCCTCCCACACTCCAAATAGGTACAGGTTGTTAGGTTAATTGCATTGGTAAATGTAAAAACTGTCCCTAGTGGGTGTAGGATAGTGTTAATGTGCGGGGATCGCTGGCCGGCGCGGACACGGTGGGCCGAAGGGCCTGTTTCCGCACTGTATCTCTGAACTAAACTAAACTAAATAATGAAAGGCCCAGGTAGAGTGGACATGGAGAAGATGTTTGCACTAGTGGGAGAGTCTAGAACCAGAAGGCACAGCCTCACAATAAAAGGTGTACCTTTTGAAATTATATGAGTGGGAATTTATTTCACCCGAGGGTGGTGAATCTATGGAATTTATTGCCACAGACGACTGTGGAGGCCGTTTTTGGATATTTTTAATGTGGAGATTGATAGGCTCTTGATTAGTAAAGGTGTCTTAGGGTGATGTGGAGACGGTAGGAGAATGGGGTTCAGAGGGAAAGATAGATCAACCGTGATTGAATGACAGAGTGGACTTAATGGGCCAAATGGTCTAATTCTGCTCCTTATGAACATGACAAAGTATTCATGGAACATTTAAACAAATTTTAAGAGTGGAGCAAGGTGTGGAAGCAAAATGTCAAAGTACAGATGTCAGAAGTGAATTAATTTTCTTATTTTCGCATTGGAATATCACATTCTGCATTGCTTATCATAATGTCGAACTTCAGTTAATTTTATAATTATAAAGTAAAAGAACGCAATCTAGCCTGCGTGGTTCCATATTCTCATGACAATGTATTCAAAGAACATTTTGAATTTTTTTATGGGGAAGAAGTTGTAGAAGTGAAAAGTCAAAGTAGAGAGAGTTTATCCACTTTGGTGGCAAAAACAGGAAAGCAGACTATTATCTAAATGGTGGCCGATTAGGAAAAGGGGAGATGCAGCGCGACCTGGGTGTCATGGTACACCAGTCATTGAAAGTAGGCATGCAGGTGCAGCAGGCAGTGAAGAAAGCGAATGGTATTTTAGCTTTCATAGCAAAAGGATTTGAGTATAGGAGCAGGGAGGTTCTACTTCAGTTGTATAGGGTCTTGGTGAGACCACACCTGGAGTATTGCGTACAGTTCTGGTCTCCAAATCTGAGGAAGGACATAATTGCCATAGAGGGAGTACAGAGAAGGTTCACCAGACTGGTTCCTGGGATGTCAGGACTGTCTTATGAACAAAGACTGCATAGACTCGGTTTATACTCTCTAGAATTTAGGAGATTGAGTGGGGATCTTATAGAAACTTACAAAATTCTTAAGGGGATGGACAGGCTTGATGCAGGAAGATTGTTCCCGATGTTGGGGAGGTCCAGGACAAGGGGTCACAGCTTAAGGATAAGGGGGAAATCCTTTAGGACCGAGATGAGAAGGACTTTTTTCACACAGAGAGTGGTGGGTCTCTGGAACTCTCTGCCACAGAGGGTAGTTGAGGCCAGTTCATTGGCTATATTTAAGAGGGAGTTAGATGTGGCCCTTGTGGCAAAGGGGATCAGAGGGTTTGGAGAGAAGGCAGGTACGGGATACTGAGTTGGATGATCAGCCATGATCATATTGAATGGTGGTGCAGGCTCGAAGGGCCGAATGGCCTACTCCTGCACCTAATTTCTATGTTTCTATGTCTCTGAGATGTCAGAGGTGATTTCCAATGCTGAACTTGAGTAAATGTTATAATTATAAAGTTAAAAAACAGTCAAGCTTGCAAGTTCCATGTTCTGCTGATACTTTCACTACTATATTTACGGTTACCATAGAGTTGAGTGATAACATTTTGGTCGCACTCTCAGGCAACGAGGAAGATTAATAATCATGCAGCACCTTGGCTAGGATGTGAAATTTGATGCATTTAACACCACGAGGTGGGATTGTACAAGAGGCCCAATTCTGGGGCTCTTACATCGCTTTGATGTGTGAGGTTAAGAGTAAATTCAGCCTAGGGTGAGAAACCTGCTGTGTGCAGATTGCTGGGCTTCATTACACCACCATCACAATTATCAAAGCACTGAAATGTGTCATTTGATTCATTCAGTCTGTATGTGCTGTGATTCTCCATTGAACAACCCTTCATGGTTACAGAATGTATGACTCCTCAGCAGAACAGGCTTGAACAACTGACTGATGCCATCATACCATCAGTTGCATCCATAATAAGTATTGTTTTTAGATGATTTAATAATTTTTAATAATTCAAAAATTATTTTCCCAATGCAGTTAATGGGTTGATCTGCATTGGACGTTGTCAACTGCTCTCAGCTAAGTCCCAGACTTACATGGACACATCATAACAGTAGGACACTGAAGATAGACACAAAGCTGGAGTAACTCAGCGGGACAGGCAGCATCTCTGGAGAGAAGGAATGGGTGATGTTTCGGGCGAGACCCTTCTTCAGACCTTCAGAAGGTCCAGCATCTGCGGTTCCTTCCAACATGTAACAGTAGAACATGCTGAATAGAACCGCACAATTGTGATTTTGCTCTGCCAATACAGCCCATGGGAAGTCCAACAATGCAAACACATTGTGCTGGGATTCTCCCAAATCATGCTGAGGAGTCCACTTCTCCTACTCTGAACCAGCCAGCTCTGATATAGGATTGCATTTCCATTCATTTGAAAGGGGTCACCCATCCTGATTGGCTGCTTATTTTTATGTTAAATATTTTTTCATTATTTCATAGTAATTTAATGTATTTCATTTACTTCTAATTTTTAGTTTAATTTAGTTTAGAGGTACAGGCCCACTGAGTGTGCACCTGCACATTAACACCACCCTACACACACTGGGACAATTTAACAGTTTATACCCAGCCAATGAACCTCCAAACCTGTACGTCTTTGGAATGTGGGAGGAAATCGAAGATCTCGGAGAAAACCCACGCAGGTCACAGGGAGAAAGTACATTCCCCGGACAGCCAAGCACCTGTAGTCAGGATCGAACCTGGGTCTCTGGCGCTGTCAGGCAGTAGCTCTACTACTATGCCACCATGCCGATAACATTTTTGTTTTTTCGAATTATGGAGCTGGAAGAGAGGAGGGGCAGGGCATAATGTGGCAGGTCATGCGTGAACACAGGTGAGGAGAGGTTTTGATAGGCAGATGGTTGGACAAAGGCCAGAGTTGAAAAACAAAAGCCATGAGACAAAAGGATTGAAGCGTTGCGAATTGTAGAGCCAGAGGAACAAATGTAGGTGGAGAGGGAGGGGGAGGGTAGAATTGGGCATGAGTGTAGGCGGGGCACTGGGAAAGGGGAGGAGAAGGCTCAGGACAGAAAGGTCACTATGGACTGGGAAGGGGAGATAAAATGATCAGCAACCGGGAGGTCCAGAAGGCCTTGGCATGCCAAGGGCAAGAAACATTCACTGTGTCTATGGGGCCATGGTCAATGGGTAGGTATGAGGAGGCAGGCACCCGAGAGCTGGCACCAATTCACACTATTTCTTTCCCATCCTACACACTAGGAGCAATTTAAGGAGGTCAAAAGTAACTCTTACTACATTGGTCATTTAGCAAAATGAGCCAGCAATGTGAAATGTCAAGGTGAAAGTTGTTTATTTTTCAACTGTCATAGTGTCGCGGCACCTAGTGGTGGCCCTGGTAATGTTGAACCCTCGCTGTTGGTTGGCGCGGTCACGTGAGCGGGGGAGCGTTAACATGGGCTTTCTGTAAAACCATTCATTCGAGCTGCACGTGGTTTGAGTGGGCATCGTTTATTTTGGCTGTCAATATAGACTTGGGTAACCACTTACTCACAGTCATGACTCGCCAAACTGGTGACCCTGTGACCCCGCAAATGCCCAATAACATCCGCCTGCTGCTCACCGGGTCCGACTTCACCGACCCTATGCAGCTCGCCGGGCGGGCCGACAAATTGTGGCTCACGAAACAGCAGGACGGTGGGCCCATCAACCGGGTGTCCGTGCCCGCACGGCAGCCGGCCCGCAGAGATGCCCAGCCCTCCGCGGCCATCGTGAAGCCGCAGCTGTACGCAGGCTGCTCACTGCCAAAAGGGCTGCAGGCGTTTGTCGGGATGGTCAACTTTTATCATCGTTTCGTGCCGGCGGCGGCAGCCAGAATCATGCACCCCTGTTTCAGTGCCCCCTGCCTCCCTGGGAAGCCACGGGACCTCGTGTGGTCCACCGAGGCTGAGGCCGCGTTCGATGGCACGAAAGAGGCGCTGGCCAAAGCCACCATGCTGGTACACCCACAGGCCACTGCCTCGACTGCTCTCATGGTGGACGCCTCCGATACGGCCGTGGGTGGGGTGTTGGAGCACCTCATTGACAGCCGCTGGCAGCCGCTAGCCTTTATCAGCCGTCAGCTGAGGACCCCCGAGCGCGTTCAACCGGGAGCTCCTCGCCCTGTATCTGGCCATCCGTCACTATAGATACTTCCTGGAGGGCAGGTTATTCATGGCCTTTACTGACCACAAGCCCTTCACGTTCGCATTGGCCAAGGTGTCAGACCCATAGTCCGCTCGACAGCAACGTAACCTGGCATTCGTGTCAGAGATCACGACGGACGTACAGCAGGTGGCCGGGAAGTTCAACATGGTCACCGACGCCCTGTCCCGCCCGATCCTCGTGGCCTGGCCCACCCTTCAATCTGGGCAACTTCCGCGCTGGTGGTGGACAAATTATTCTGCAGGGCCTCCGCAAGTTGATCCTATCACCCCCAGGCCAACGGGTTAGCGGAACGATTCCACCGCCACCTGAAGTTGGCACTGAAGGCACTGCTCACGGGTCCGGACCAGTTGCCTTGGGTGCTATTAGGCATCCGCGCGGCCCGTAAAGCGGACTTGGGTCGGTGCACAGCTCGGTTTTGCGGGTGCCCGGGGATTTCCTCCCTGCGGTTCAAGGGCAGCCGGAGTCCACCCCGGCGGCCTGGACCCTGTTCCTATCTCGCGGCACGAGACAGCCCCAGTGCACGTGCCACCGGACCTTAAGAACTACCTATTTGAGTTTATCCGCAGGGATTCGCGTTGGTCCCCACTGCACCGTGTCCACGAAGGTCCGTTCCGGGTGTTGCGCCCTGGCGTCGCAACTTTCCTGTTGGACATCGGGGGCAAAGAGGAGATGGTCTCCGTCGCTCGACTTAAACCAGCCCACCTGGATGTCGACATAAACCAGCCCGGTGGTGGTGGCACAGTCTCGGCGTAGGGGCCGTCTGCCGGCCAGTCCGGGGGCACCTGTTGTGCCTGTTGTCCTCTCCCCTGTTGTTTCTCTTCCTCCTACACCGTTACTGCCCCCTGGCTCTGTTCTGCCGGCCCCACATGTATCACCCGCCCCGTCCGTTGTTACCACGTGTTGCGGTCGCCGTGTCCAGCCTCCCGCTCGGTTCCGTACCTCGGGTTCTGGGGGGGTCCTGTAGCAGCACCGAGTGGTGGCCCTGGTAATGTTGAACCCTCGCTATTGGCTGGCACGGTCACGTGAGCGGGGGAACGTTTTTGCGGGCTTTCTGTAAAACCCTTCATTCAAGCTCCACGCGGTTTGAGTGGGCATCGTTTATTTTGGCTGTCAATATCGACTCGGGTAATCACGGGTAATTTTCATTTAAAGATTAAAGTACTTTGTTGTACCCGACTGTCTTGACTCGCCAAAATAGTATATTTATTGTCATGGTAAATGATTTTTTAACTTGAAGGTTAATACATTGGAGAGCATCGTAAAAAGATCGAGATTTTTTCTCGTACATTTTTGGTTTAGATTTATGGAGGAAAACGAGGAGAAACAGATGGTTTACATTAAAATCATAGTGAGTTATAAGGTGCCTCATCCTGACTGATAATTTTCTTTATCCAAATAAAGTGACTAAAATGTTAGTACTTTTACTGTTTCAGTTGAAATTGGACTTTTATTTTCAATTGAATCAATTCACTTTCAGTCTGGTGACTTAATACTGGCGAGACTCTCAGCACATTGTCCATAAACCATTACAAGTCCTGGAACATATTAATGAACTTGTGTTGTATTTTACAGGACACATCAAATCGGACTTATGAACTTGCAAGGCCATTAATGGGAAGAACTGTACAGAATCTATTATACACATACACTCGCCTGATGTGTGGAAAAATCAATATATTTTACCGGGAAATGGCAGAAGAATATTGCAAAATGAGAAAATGGTGACAACAACAAGCAGCTTCCTGCATGTGGGTGCACTTTGTGGAGTTGAGCACTGAATTTTTGGAGTATTGTGTGCATTGGAAGAGAAGGAAAATGCAAGTTCTTAATTCAAGAAAAGTTGCCAAATGCTTGTTGCAATTCCCAACAAATTCCAAGACCTCACGTGGATGCACGAGGATGTGGTTGCAACATGGAGAAGATGCCATCCAACTTACTTTGGCAGTTTTCTATTCATTTTTTATAATCTGTAACCTTAATAGGCTTGTTATTGTCTTTTGTTACAAAATAAGTGAACTTGCTTTCACCAAAATAACAATTGCAAATTATCAGAGTCATCTTTGTTGAGTCCGAATCGAGCATATGTTATACATAAAATAATATTTACTGATTAGTAAAAAGAACTGCTGGATTATTAATGATATATCTACAATTTATGACAACTATGAATGATTCAGAAATGCTGCAATGGAATTGCATGCACATTTTATAAACAAAGTATACTAAGATATCGGCTTTCTAATTGGTCATATTTAATTAAAATATTATAAAGTGGCATAACTGGGTAGAAAATGGTTGGAAGCCATCACAGGATGACTTCTGTACTTTGAGCACCTCTCCAAATTTTTAGTCAAGTTATAATTTCAGGTCAATATATTTCACCTGATTGACAGGGACAATTGATGAGAGCTGTTAACCTGAAATGGTAATGGGTCTGTCCCACGTAGGTGACTTTTAGGTGACTGCAGGAGACTATGCTGTTGTCACATGGTCGCCACATGTTCGCGGGTGGTTGCCGGGGAGTCGCCTTCATGGTCGTGAGGAGTTCCCACATTCTGGGAATTAGTCGCGGCCTCATTATGGTCACTGCAAATTTGTCAACGTGTTGAAAAATTAGCGGCGACTAGAATGAAGCCGCTATGGAGAGTAGCGAGAATTCTCGTGCCGTAGGTGGGTCACCAGGAGGTCCTAGTGGTTTGCCAGGAGGTCGAAGGTTCTCGTAGGTGCTGACCGGTGAATTTCATTGGCTCATTGGGGGAAAAAAAAACGTAAGCAGTAGTTTTTAGAACCAAGGATAATCGACCGGTAATGTTAAATGTCCGCCAAGCTTCACAGCCGTGTATCTCTGGCTTCTTGAAAGTTGTCTCCACTCCTTCTCCCTTCTTCTCCCTCCTTCTCCCCCCTTCTCCCCCCTTCTTCCCCCCTCTCCCCACCTGTTTTAAAGGACTTACCGTACACTGTGCTTTAGCCGTCTTATTTACAGCGGCAACTGTCCTGTTCATCACGGTGTGGGTCTGCATCACCTTGGTTTTGCACCGTGTGAATTTCAGACAGCGCTCCCCTCTAATGCCCTGTCCCCCGCCTGCGATGTGTGTGTGTGTGTGTGTGTATGTGCATGTGCGTGTTCCACTCTGACAGTGGCTGGCAGTCCGCTGAAACATCGTCTAAGTGGGACAGGCCGTTAACTCTGTTTCGCTTTCTATAGATATTGCCTAATTGGCTGAGTATTCCCAGCATTTTCAGTTTTTCTTTCTGATTTTAAAGACACGTGCGGCACGGTGGCGCAGCGGTAGAGTTGCTGCCTTATAGCGAATGCAGTGCCGTAGCTCAGGGTTCGATCCTGACTACGGGTGCTGTCTGTACGGAGTGTGTACGTTCGCCCTGTAGCCTGTGTGAGTTTTCTCGAAGATCTTTGGTTTCCTCCCACACCCGAAAGACATACAGGTATGTTGGTTAATTGCTTGGTAAATGTAAAAATTGTCCCTAGTGTGTGTAGGATAGTGTTAATATGCGGGGATCGCTGGTCGGCGCGGACCCGGTGGGCCGAAGGGCGTGTTTCCATGCTGTATCTCTAAACTAAACTAAACTAAACATTTGGACAGATACATGGATAGGGAAGGTTCAGAAGGATATGGCCCAAATGTCTGTAAATGGGACCAGCTACAAATGGGCATGCTGGTTGGCATGGACAACATTGGACCGCAGGACCTGTTTCTGTGCTGTAGGACTCTATGATGTCTCTATTTCCAGCATTTGTGACATCTGCTTCTGACCTCAAGGGTATGATCTTTAAAGTATATTTAAAGAAGATTTCTGTTAGCATTTTGAAAATATTACTTTTATTTAAATTTAAGTAAAGAGGTCCTGCACTCTCTGTGAAGGGACATAATTATTTCAGTAGATCCATAATATTTAGTTTGTCATTGCAAATGTTTTGGTGAACGTAAGTGAAAAGCAATATGAGATCCAGAAACATCAGATTACACTCGGGAAGACTGCATTTGTCGTCTTGTTACAAACTAATGTGCAGCACCTCCAATTAATGAGACATTGGCAGGGGAATGGAATACTACACCCCTTAATAAATCTGAGGTTCTATCTTCATGTATATTTTTCCAGCGAATATATTTGGATTATAAAGAGAAAAATCTTGAAATAGTGTAGGAAGGAACTGCAGATGGTGGTTGAAACTGAAGATAGACACAAAATGCTGGAGTAACTCAGTGGAACAGGCAGCATCTCTGGAGAGAAGGAATGGGTGACGTTTCAGGTCAAGACCCTTCTTCCGACTTAGGTACTTAGTGTCAGACAGAATTTATGGAGAGAAAAATAGAATTAACATTTCAGATTAATGGCCTTTCATCAGAACTAATAATAGTTTGAAATAAACTGATGCATTAAACTGGGGAGGAGAACAAAAGTCAAAGTTCATGATACGGTAGAAAGCAGAAGAAATTAAATAATAACATAGGTGGCAGGGCAAACTGATAAAAGCCTATGTGGCAGCATTGGGAGTCCAACTTGTACACTGATTTGTGGTAGAACTGAGGCTTTTCCACCAAGTAAAGAAAGCATACAATGTAAATGTAGCAAGAAGAGGCCCAAAGTAGTCATTTTTTTAAAAGATTTATTTAATTTCCTTGTGGGTCCAGAAAGATAGGATTGCAAAATTTAGTCTCCCCCTTTCCAGCTCCTCCCTCTCTCACATTTCTTTCCGTCAAAGACCATTCCTTCACATCCAAAGAACAGCAATCTGTTGCCTGCTATTACAGTCCAGTCATGGCCAATCCCTGTGCATTAGTTTTAGTCAATTGACGCTTAGGAGTTTAGTTTTATAGTTTAGAGATACAGCGTGGAAACAGGCCCTTCAGCTCACCGCGTCCGCACCGACCAGCGACCCCTGCACAGTAACACTATCCTACACACATTAGGGACAACTTATATTTATACAAAGTCAAATACCTACAAACCTGTACTGCATTGGATTGTTGAAGGATACTGAAGATCTTGGAGAAAATTTACACTGCACAGCTCCCTAGTGCTGTACAAACGCTGTACAGACAGCCCCCGTAGTCGGGATCGAACCCGGATCTCTGGCATTGTAAGGCAGCAACTCTACCGCTTCGCCACCGTTAAAATGACGCAAGCTCAGATGGGCTCAGGATGGTTCAATGCTCATCTCAAACCCTCAAATCATCTCAAATCTGATTCCTATCCCTGATTAAAATCCAAAGGAAAGTGCTTCTTATCAGTCTCGTAGTGGGAAGAGGTAATATAACTTACAATCAGAAACATGTGCCTGAAATTCAGCATGCATTCACATCAATTTTTATTTGAATGTGACCTTAACCAAAAATGTGAATAAAAATGTTCAAGTTAAAGATAAAACTGATTTTAAATATTGAAATTGTATTGTATACTGTATTTTGAAATAAATAATATTTGTTGTAAATTGGGCATGTCAGGGAACTGCAGGCCAGTGAGCCTGTCATCAGTGGTGCTTATATCATCTGAGGTGATAGTTAGGGACAGGATATGTCAGCATTCAGATGTGCACGATGATAGACACTAAATGCTGGAGTAACTCAGCGGGACTGGCAGCAACTCTGGAGAGAAGGAATGGGTGACGTTTTGGGTTGAGATCCTTCTTCAGACTGAGTCCTCTCGTAAGAGAGGGGAGGAGAACTTCCTCAAAGTAGACATACCTTGAGGAGATCTTGCAGTGGAGCAGGCTAAATGTTGTAGGAAGAAACTACAGATGCTGGTATAAACCGAAGATAGACACAAAATGCTGGAGAAACTCATCGGGTCAGGCAGCATCTCTGGATAGAAGGACTGGGTGACGTTTCGGGTCGAGACCCTTCTTCAGACGACTCGTGCTTCGGATGGGCACTGTTGATTAGGGATAGTTAGCACGACTTTGTGCGTGGGAAATCACATCCGACAAATCTGATTTGTGGGAGTTTTCTGAAGAAATGACCACGAAGATTGATGAGGGCAGGACAATGGGCATTGTCTATATTGACTTGCGCAAGACCTTTGACAAGGGTCAGCATGGTCGCCTGTCTGAAGGTGAGATCACATGAAATCCAAGGTGAGTGAGCCAATTGGATTCAAAATTGGCTTGGAGGAAGGAATCAAAGGGTAGTTGTGGAGGAATGTTTTTCTGATTGGAAGCCTGTGACCAGCAGTGTGCCGCGGGGATACGTGCTTGGTCTGCTGCAGTATGGTGTTTACATTAGCGATTTGGATAAAAGAGGAATGATATCTAAGTTTACAACCAGATATAGATCAGTTGGGAAGGTGGGCCTAGGAATGGCAAATGTCATTTAACTCTGAACAGTGTGAGGTGTTGCACTGGTATGTCAAACCAGGGGAGGACATATAGGGTAGGTAGTAGAGCCCTGGTGAGTGCTGCAGAACAGTGTGATCTGGGGGTATGCATGCATGGTTCCCTCAGAGTGGCGAGTCAGGTGGACTGTCTAGTGGAGAAGGCATTTGCATGCTCGCCCTCATTGGAAAGAGTATCGAATACAACACTTGGCACATCATGATACAGCTGCACAAGTTGTTGGTGAGACCACACTTGGATATTTATGACCATCTCGCTACAGGAAGGATGTCATGAACATGGGTTAGGTTTCAAAAGAGGTTCACCAGAATGTTACCCAGGGTAGAAGTCTTGAGTTATAAGTTGGGTTGGGATTTTTTATTTGGAACAGAAGAAGCTGAGAGGTGCCCTTATTGAGCTGCACAAGATCATGAGCGGCATGGACAAAGTGAATACTCACAATCTTTTTCCCCATGGTGGTTGATTTTACATCTAGACATAATAGGCTTACGGTGAGAGGGGAGAGATTTAGAAAGGGCCTCAGGGGCCATCATTTCACTCAGAGAGTAGTCCATGTCCGAAATGAGCTGCCAGAGGTAGGTGTAGAGGTGAATTTTTGAAATCCTGTGTCGTACAGCTCTAGGACTATGATTATGCGTACTTGGGAAGGAACGATAAACTGATTCCTACTGTTCACCCAGAATTCTGGCAATTAAAATGATTCTGCGGATAACAATACCCCTCTCAACTCCAGGCTTTGTCATGTCTTGCACAATCCGGGAGACAAAGCAGTGAGATTCAACATTTCTGTGGTCTTTTGGCCCACTTGCTATGCTGTGGTTAACAAATAATCTTCCACCAAAGTGCTTTTTCCATGGACTAAAATCTACCCAGAAAAGAGAGATAGTGTTGAACTCAAGCCCATTGGTCCTAATTGAATGTTTAATTTACATACTGCAAATTATGGTTCAATTTCATACATCTTCATATAATTATGCAGCTAAAATCTTACATTTCAATGTCTTTGTGAATAATGGAAATTATTTTAAGTACTGAACAGTGGAAAATAAGCAATTCATTATGTGGAATGTTCTTTCTGGTATTACATATTCCTTTTTAAAGTTTGTTAAATAAAATTCAAAGAAAATGTGTTCATAGTTATTTTATGGAAAATCAAGCTTGGGCTATCCCCAGTGCTTCAAGCTACCACTGCTATGTCACAGAACTAAACCACAATAGGTCAGTCTTGAAAGAGTCTCTACGGAATTTAAACTTTCTAGTGTAATACTTCCACTTTTACAATAGACAATAGACAATAAGTGCGGGAGTAGGCCATTCGGCCCTTCAAGCCAGAACCGCCATTCAATGTGATCATGGCTGATTCTCCACAATCAGTACCCCGTTCCTGCCTTCTCCCCAAATCTCCCGACTCCATTACCTTTAAGAGCCCCATCTAGCTCTCTCTTGAAAGCATCCAGAGAACCGGCGTCCATCGCTCTCTGAGGTAGAGAATTCCACAGACTCACAACTCTCTGTGTGAAAAAGTGTTTCCTCATTTCCGTTCTAAATGGCGTATCCCTTATTCTTAAACTGCGCCCCTGGTTCTGGACTCCCACAACATCAAGAACCTGTTTCCTGCCTCTAGCGTGTCCAAACCCTTAATAATCTTATATGCTTCAAGAAGATCCCCTCTCATCCTTCTAAACTCCAGAGTATACAAGCCCAGCCGCTCCATTCTCTCAACATATGACTGTCCCGCCATCCCGGGAATTAACCTTGTAAACCTATGTTGCACTCCCTCAATAACAAGAATGTCCTTCCTCAAATTTGGAGACCAAAACTGCACACAATACTCCAGGTGTGGTCTCACTAGGGCCCTGTACAACTGCAGGTTGCTAAAGAGTGATCTGACATCCCCCACCACCCGTAGAATTCTGGATTAGTGGAGGGAATGAATAGGACACTAAAGGTGGAAGTCAGTTATGACTTACAGGCCCACAGCAATGAATTAATTACACACGCACAGCAATTAAGCACAACCTTGTCAGTCCTGCATTCACGCGGTTTGTAAATGCAGACGCCACTGCCAGTTGAACACAGACACAGTCCATACAACTGGGATCGGACAAAACTGGGACTGTTGGAGGGGACTGTACCAGGTGCTACTACGACACCAACCACCATGAAGATTGAAGATTACTCCCATTGGAGACATCTGCTACGATTGACTGTAGATGGAGGAGAACCAGGAAAGGACAATGGAGCTATAGACCCTACTTTTATCCTGAGGTTGGCCCAGATGGGCTGGACTTGGGGAATCAACCGCTGCACCAAGTCATCCGGAATAAGGCTGACAATTGTCCTTCGCCAATAGTTATTGGTTTTCTAGGATCTAGTTAATTAAATTACTTTTGGTTCATTTCACAGTCACTAAAATAAGTGGCATTGTAACTATGTACTTTTCAGAGGTGATCTACACATTTAATAATAATAATAATAATAATAATATCTTTTATTGTCATTACACATAAGTGCAACGAGATTTGGTTTGCAACTTCGAGATTTCGGTTTGCAACCCTCGAGAACAAGGTTTGTAAAAACGAACATTTGACCAGTAACATCCACACAGACTAAAGTGCGAGGCCGGGGGAGACAGTCCATGGGGGTGGGGGGGTGGGGTGGTACTCAGCAGGGCCGGTTCAGAGCCGCTATAGCTATGGGAATGAAGCTGTTCCTGAGTCTGGTAGTGCGGGCGTAGAAGGCCTTGTAACGTCTGCTGGAAGGGAGTAGTTCGAACAGTTCATTACAAGGGTGAGAGGAGTCTTTATGGATGCTGATGGCCTTCCTGAGGCACCGTGTGTGGTAGATGCCCTCCAAGGCTGGTAGCGGTGTCCCAATAATCTGTTGCGCTCTGTGGACGACGCGCTGAAGAGCTCTCCTCTCCGCCTCCGTGCAGCTGAGATACCACACAGAGATGCCATACATTAGTATGCTCTCTGTGGTGCAGCGGTAGAAGGTCGCCAGCAGCTGTTGGGGCAGACCAGTCCGTTTCAATGTTCTCAGGAAGAACAGTCGTTGCTGTGCCTTTTGGACCAGCGCAGCGGTGTTGGTGGACCATGTGAGGTCCTCTGAGATATGAGTGCCCAGAAACTTGAAGCTGGACACTCTCTCCACACTGTCTCCGTAGATGGAGATTGGGGCGTATTCCCCATTCTGTGACCTCCTGAAGTTGATAATCAGCTCCTTGGTCTTGGAGGTGTTTAGTGACAAGTTGTTCCGTGAGCACCAGTCCGTGATTGTTACTTGTAGGCTTGCATGTATACAATTTTATATTAAAATGTAGCTTAGATCTGTTTGGTCCATTAACTCGCAGGCACTTTTTAAGCGCACATTTTGATTACTTTCCATTCTACCATAGAAATATCAAGTCTATAATAGACTTTATTTGTATTTCTATGATTCTACAGACCCTTGGCTGGGAACCTGGGGCTCAACAAAATTGTCCCCAATTGGGCCCCGCACCTCTTAAGGCCGGCCCTGGTTCTGAGCATTATAGCACACCAGTTCCAGAGACAAAGTCCAATATGCAATGGGGTAGAGGTGAATCAGGCAGAACCCTAGCAATTGGAATGATGGTTCAGGACTCCACAGTTCTAACAGAGGGCCACAGTTACATCCTGGACATGCATTCAAGTTGAGGCATTGTTTTGAATGAGGGACCATACATCCAAAATGACCTCATTCTTTATGGAACGGGGGTTTCCCTCTTCCATCATAGATGAGGCCCTCCCTCACTAGGGTCCCCTCGATACCCCACAGCTCTGCCCTTGCTCCCTCTCCCCCTAATCATAACAGGGACAGAGTCTTCCTAGTCCTCACCTTTCACCCCATCAACAGTTGCATGCAGCACATAATCCTCCGACATTTTCTCCCTTCTCCACGCTTTCCGCTCTCTGGAGAGACGATTCCCACCGCAACTGCCTGGTTATCCTTCCCCATCCAAGCCACCCCCTCCCCAGATACTTCCCCCTGCAAGAGACGCAACACCTGTCCCTATACCTCCTCCCCCGACTCCGTCCTAGGACTCCAACAGTCTTTCCAGGTGAGGCAGAGGGTCACTTGCACCTCCCATAACCTCATCTACTGTATCCACTGTTCCAGGTGTGGACTCCTATATATCGGCGAGACCAAGCGCAGGCTCAGCGATCATTTTGCTGAACACGTCCACTCAGTTTGCGTAAACCTACCTGATCTCCCGGTTGCTCAACACTTTAACTCCCCCTCCCAGTCCTACACTGACCTTTCTGTCCCGGACCTCCTCCACTGTCAGAGTGAGACCCAGTGCAACTTGGAGGAACAGCATCTCATACAGCATGCTTACACCCCAGCGGTATGAATATTCTCTTCTCTAACTTTAAGTAGCCCTTGCTTTCCCTCTTGCTCCATCCTTCCCCTTCCCAGTTCTCCCACCAGTCTGATTGTCCCTCTGATCACATTGTATCTCTGTCTGCATTGTCCTCACCTTCTCCCAGCCAACAAAGGTCTACATTTTCCTTTATCTTTATCCCTTTTGATCTCTTAGACTTGTTTATCTCTGTAACTCCCTCTCCCCTGATGCTCAACCCGAAACGTCACCTATTCCTTCTATGCAGAGGTACGGCCTGTCCCGCTGAGTTACTCTCACATTTTGTGTCTATTTACAAACATGTTGGCAGGGCTAGAGGGTCTAGAGCTATAGGGAGAGGTTAAGTAGGCTGGGTCTCTATTCCTGGTCCACAGGAGGATGAGGGATGATCTTATAGAGGTGTATAAAATCATGAGAGGAACAGATTGGGTAGATGCACAGAGTCTCAATTCAATTCAATCATTTCTATAGCACATTTAAAAACAACTCTCGTTGACCAAAGTGCTACAAACAGTGGTACATAGATCTAACAATACATACATAAATACATACGTACAGCGCTCCCTCAGAGGACCTCAAGAAACGTTTGTGAGTAGAAATAGGCTTTAAGTCTAGACTTAAAGGAGTCGATGGAGGGGGCAGTTCTGAAGAGACGAGGGATGCTGTTCCACAGGCCACAAACATAGTTTTAAAGTAAAGGGGTGAAGATTTCATAGGAAACTGAAGGATAACTTTTTGACACAGAGGGAGGTGGGTGAATGGAACAATCTGCCAGAGGAGGTGGTTGAGGCAGGGACAATCCCAACATTTAAGAAACAGTAGGTACATGGATAGGACAGGTTTGGAATGATTTGGACCAACTGCAGGCAGGTGGGACCAGTGTAGCTGGGACGTGTTGGCCGGTGTGGGCAAGTTGGGTCCAACCTACTCTGTGAGAGAAACAAAATCCACATCAGCTTCCCTCGAAACCACCTTCCTTTCACTTTAAATCATTACCTTGTTGTCTAACACAACTCTGGCATGAATAGTCATAGACTGATACAGTGTGTAAAGTTGGAGTCTGGAATACATTATTCTAATGGCATATAAGAAGCATCTGGACAAGTACTTGAATCGCTGAGGTATAGAAGGCTATGGACTTCATATGAGTAAATGGAATGAGTGTGGACAGATACAACATGCTGTATAGACATGGTGGGCCGTTGGACCTGTTTCTATGGGATACCGCTTTATTACTCCACCTTGCCGCATTTTGCAACATATTTCCTTCTCCCCTCAACTTGTCTAAATTACTTTGTAGCCACTTTTGCATTCTCCTCACAACTCATTACTCTACTCATTTTTATGTAATTGATAAACTTAGAACATTATGTTTCGTTCCCAACGTCTAAATAATGTATTTAATAAGTGGGGACAGCTGCAGTTGTGGCTCTGGCTCAGTAGGTAAGTTCCTCTGAGATCACTGTAATGGAGAGAAAAACTGAGCCAAATTCAGAAATGGCCGCTTCTCATCACCTTATTCACTCTTCAGGGATCCTAGACATTGACACTGAGATCCCTCCATTTACTCAGTAATTACAGCAGTCCTACCATTAAATTGATGGTAAATTGATTGAAGATTGTTCCTGATGTTGGGGAAGTCCAGGACAAGGGGTCACAGTTTAAGGATAAGGGGGAAATCTTTTAGGGCCGAGATGAGAAAAACATTTTTCACACAGAGAGTGGTGAATCTGTGGAATTCTCTGCCACAGAAGGTAGTTGAGGCCAGTTCATTGGCTATATTTAAGAGGGAGTTAGATGTGGCCCCTGTGGCTAAAGGGATCAGAGGGTATGGAGAGAAGGCAGGTACAGGATACTGAGTTGGATGATCAGCCATGATCATATTGAATGGCGGTGCAGGCTCGAAGGGCTGAATGGCCTACTCCTGCCACTATTTTCTATGTTTCTATGTACATTCTACATCCCATCATTATAAGTCCTTGCAAAAAAAGCATCAAGTCCCAACTCTCAAGATTAAATTACACCTGCCATTTCTCTGCCCTTCTTACCATCTCAACAATGCTATTCTCTAGCCAAAGTCTTCCTGCCTCACTACTAACAACACCACCAATCATTATGTCATCTGTGCATTTACTTATCATACCTCCTACATTCACATCTAGACTGAATGCAAATATCAACAACAAAGGTCTCAGAACTGCTCAATGTGCTACTTCTTTAACTTGTATCCCATGTGGGGTGTAATCAAAGGCCTTACTGTAATCCGAGAGACTATATCAACCTCATTAAACTCAGTGAAAACTTATATCAAATTAGTCAGAGGGGATCTCCCCATAACAAAGCCATGCTCACCTCAATCAGTCCCTGCTTGTTAAATAATAGACACAAACTGCTGGAGTATCTCAGCAGGTCAGGAAGCATCTCTGGAGACAAAGGATGGATTACTCCAGTACTTTGTGACTCTCTTTGGTATAAACCAGCATCTTTTTTGTTTCTACTACCTGCTTCTCCAAGTCCTGGTAACTTTGTCCCTTGGAATTTTTCTAATAACTTTCTCGTCAATGTTAGACACGTCAGTCAACCTGTGGCAAGATGATTTTTTTTTTAATCTGTGATGTTTTAAAGGGATATTGGGTATCACTGCCTATTAATTAGAACTAGTTTAATTATCGCCTGTCCTATTTAGTTTGAAAGTTTATAATTGACTGGGACAATAGTTTGGCAATCCAATATCTGTGTGCTCGGTTTCTGTTGAGGAGTGAGCAGCTCACAGCTCACGTTTGAAGACCTAGGCTTTTCAGGGCATGAATTCCATCTTCTATGAAGTATCAAGTTTGCTTTCATTCCCTCTTCCAATGTTAGTGTTGTGCTAAGCCTTGTTCCAAATAGAGGCGAATAATTAAGTGCATTAAAAAAACATTGAAAAGATGACTTTAATAAAGCAAAAGATTGAGTAACAAAACACAATCTTTGTATTTAAATGTAAGCAGTGCTTGCAGCCTAATTTTACACATAAAATTGGTAAAATTTGAAGATTTGACTAACCTCATCTATTTGTACTGAGATAACTGGAGGAGTCAGGGTCTGCCAGCCTAGATGGGCAAGGGCTGTTCAGGGATAGTCGGCATGGTTTTGTACATGGGAGGTCATGTCTCACAAATCTAATTGGGTCTTTTGAAGACGTGACCAAAAAGGTAGATGAAGGCAGAGCTGTAGATGTTATAGGGACTTCAGCTAAGTATTCAACACGGTTCCACATGGTAAGCTGCTCTGGAAGGTTAGATCGCATGGGATCCAAGGAGAAATAGCTGAATGGATAGAAAATTGGCTTTATGGAAGGAAGCTGAGGGTGATAGTAGAAGGTTGCTTCTCGGACTGGTAGCCTGTGACTAGTGGTGTGCCTCAGGGTTCGGTGCTGGGCCCGTTACTGTTTGTCATCTACATCAATGAATTGGATGAGAACATACAGGGCAAGATTAGCAAGTTTGCTGATGATACAAAAGTGAGTGATTTTGCAGAGAGTGAAGATGGTTGTGAAAGATAGCAGCAGTGTCTGGATCGATTGGCCAGGTTGGCTGATCATAGTTGATAGAATTTAATACAGAGAAGTGTGAGGTGTTGCATTTTGGAATATCTAACAAAGGCAGGACCTACACAGTGAATGGTAGGTCTCTGGGTAGTGTTGTATAGCAGAGGGATCTAGGAGTACAGGTGCATGGTTCCTTGAAGGTCGAGTTGCAGGTATATAAGGTGGTCAAAAAGGCTTTTGCTACATTGGCCTTCATAAGTCAGAGTATTGAGTATAGAAGTTGGGAGGTCATGTTGCAGTTGTATAAGACGTTGGTGAGATTGCATTTAGAATTTTGTGTTCAGTTCTGGACACCATGTTATAAGAAAGATATTGTCAAGTTCGAAACGGTACAGAGAAGATTTTACAAGGATGTGGCCAGGACTAGAGGGTGTGAGCTCTAGGGAGAGGTTGAGTAGACTGGGACTCTATTCCATGGAGCGCAGGAGGATGAGGGGTGATCTTATAGAGGCGTACAAAATCATGAGAGGAATAGATTGGGTAGATGCACAGAGCCTCTTGCCGAGAGTAGGGGAATTGAGGACCAGAGGACATAGGTTCAAAGTGAAGGGGAAAATATCTAGTAGGAATCCAAGGGGTAACTTTTTCACCCAGAGGGCGGTGGGTGTATGGAACAAGCTACCAGAGGAGGTAGTTGAGGCTGAGATGAACCCTTTGGTTAAGAAGCAGTTGAACAGGTACATGGATAGGACAGGTTTGGAGGGATATGGACTAGGTGCAGGCTGGTGGGACTCGTGTAGCTGGGACGTGTTGGCCAGTCTGGGAAAGTTGGCTTTCCACACTGTATCACACTGTATCACTCTATGACTCTATGAATCTAACTGAACTTTTTAACGAGGATGTTGCCAAGACTTGAGGGTCTGTGCTGGGGGGGGGGGGGTCAATTTTTAAAATCTAAACGGCTCTTACCAGCTGCTGATGTCACAATGCCCACATGCCGACCAATCCAAGCCGCTTCTCTCTCTCTCTTAATTTGCCAGCCCGGCTCTCCTCCACTACCCCCGTTCCAAGTACGCTCGCGCCACGCCTCCCGCCACTCCTCCCGCCACGCCTCCCGCAGCTGGACTCACACGCCCACCCACGCGACGGTAACGCCTGCTACCGCCCGGCCTACCTTCACTTTCCCGCGCCCCCCCCCCCCCCCCCCCCGGCTCTGTCACGCTGGAGGAACCCATAGATCGGCTGGTCCCCCTGTTGCTTTCCGCCGTCCTCGCTGCCGGCCCGCAGGCTAACTCAGGATCATGCCCGCCCACCCACTACACCCTCCCTCCCCCCCTCCCCGTACTCGGGGTCTGAAGCGCCAAGAATGTGAGGCCATGGAGCTGAGGCTCATTCTGAGGCCGACGACTGCTGGGCCCCTCTCCTCCCTCCCTTCTTCCCACACCCTTTTCCCCGTCCCATCTCTCCCCTTCCTCTCTCTCCCCCCTCTCTCTCTCCCCCCTCTCTCTTGATTGGCCGTCTCTCTGCTGCTTTTGATCATCTGCTCCGCTCGCACAATCCTCTGTGTCCCTCTCTGTGTGCCCCTCTCTGTGTGCCCCTCTCTGTGTGCCGCTCTCTGTGTGTCCCTCTCTGTGTGTCCCTCTCTGTGTGTCCCTCTCTGTGTGTCCCTCTCTGTGTGCCTCTCTCTGTGTGCCCCTCTCTGTGTGCCGCTCTCTGTGTGTCCCTCTCTGTGTGTCCCTCTCTGTGTGCCTCTCTCTGTGTGCCGCTCTCTGTGTGTCCCTCTCTGTGTGTCCCTCTCTGTGTGCCCCTCTCTGTGTGCCCCTCTCTGTGTGCCCCTCTCTGTGTGCCCCTCTCTGTGTGCCCCTCTCTGTGTGCCCCTCTCTGTGTGTCCCTCTCTGTGTGTCCCTCTCTGTGTGTCCCTCTCTGTGTGCCCCTCTCAGTGTGCCCCTCTCTGTGTGCCCCTCTCTGTGTGCCGCTCTCTGTGTGTCCCTCTCTGTGTGTCCCTCTCTGTGTGTCCCTCTCTGTGTGTCCCTCTCTGTGTGTCCCTCTCTGTGTGCCCCTCTCTTTGTGCCCCTCTCTGTGTGTCCCTCTCTCAAGTCATGTCAAGTCAAGTATATTCGTCACATCCACATACGGGATGTGCAGTGAAATGAAAAGTGGCCGTGCTCGCGGACTTTGTGCAAAAAACAAACAACCAAACAAACTACAAACAGAATGGAACAGAATCACATATTCTTTTACATATTAAATATTGTGGGCGGAAGGAAAAAGGTAAAAAACCCCATCAATTAAAAACAAAAAGCAGTAGAGTTAGTCCCTGGTGAGATAGGAGTTTACAGTCCTAATGGCCTCTGCGCAGAAACTCCTCAACCTCTCCGTTCTCACAGCACGGCAACTGAGGCGTTTGCCTGATTGTAGCAGCTGGAACAGTCCGTTGCAGGGGTGGAAGGGGTCTCCCATGATCTTATTGGCTCTGGAGTTGCACCTCCTGATGTATAGTTCCTGCAGGGGGGCGAGTGAAGTTCCCATAGTGCATTCGGCCGAACGCACTACTCTCTGCAGAGCCTTCTTGTCCTGGGCAGAGTAATTCCCAAACCAGATTGTAATGTTTCCGGACAAGATGCTTTCCACAGCCGCAGAGTAGAAGCACTGGAGGATCCTCAGAGACACTCTGAATTTCCTCAATTGCCTGAGGTGGTAAAGGCGCTGCCTTGCCTTACTCACGAGTGCTGCAGCGTGTGATGTCCATGTCATATCCTCAGAGATGTGGAGTCCCAGGTATTTAAAACAGCTCACCCTATCCACAGTATCCCCATTTATCCTCAATGGTGTGTACGTCCTCGGATGTTGTGCCCTCCTAAAGTCCACGATCAGCTCCTTCGTTTTTTTGATGTTCTAGAGCAGGCTGTTGTCCTGACACCAGAGTGCCAGATCAGCCACCTCCTCCCAGTAGGCCTTCTCATCATTGTCTGAGATCAGGCCCACCACCACGGTGTCATCAGCAAACTTGATTATTGAGTTGGAGCTGAACCTGGCCACACAGTCATGTGAGTACAGGGAGTACAATAGGGGGCTGAGGACACAACCCTGGGGGGGATCCCGTGCTCAGGGTGAGGGACTTCGATGTATTCCCTCCCATCTTGACTACCTGGGGCCTGGTGGTGAGAAAGTCCAGGACCCAGGCACACAGGGGGGTGTTGGGCCCTAGTTTCAGTAGCTTTGCGACCAGTCTGGTGGGGACTATCGTGTTGAAGGCTGAACTGAAGTCTATGAACAGCATCCTCACGTAGCCCCCCTTCTGGCTGTCAAGATGGGAGAGAGCGGTGTGCAAAACCTGGGAGACCGCATGGTCCGTGGATCTGTTTGGACAGTATCCAAATTATAACGTGCCCAATGTGTCCCTCTCTGTGTGCCTCTCTCTGTGTGCCTCCGTGTCCCTCTCTGTACCTCCGTGTCCCTCCCTGTGTGTCCCTCTCTGTGTGTGCCTCCGTGACCCTCTCTGTGTGTGTGTCCCTCTCTGTGTGTGCCTTAGTGTCCCTCTCCGTGTGCCTCCATGTCCCTCCCTGTGTGTCCCTCTCCGTGTGCCTCCGTGTCCCTCTATGTGTGTGTCCCTCTGTGTGTGTGTCCCTCTCCGTGTGCCTCCATGTCCCACTCTGTGTGTCCCTCTCTGTGTGCCTCCGTGTCCCTCTGTGTGTGTGTCCCTCTGTGTGTGTCCCTCTGTGTGTGTGTCCCTCTCTGTGTGGCTCCGTGTCCCTCTCTGTGTGGCTCCGTGTCCCTCTCGGTGCCTCCGTGTACTTATCTATGCCTCCGTGTCTCTCTCTGTGCCTCTGTGTCCCCCTCTCTGTGCCACCGTGTCCCCCTCTCTGTGCCACCGTGTCCCCCTCTCTGTGCCTCTGTCTCCCTCTCTGTGCCTCTGTCTCCCTCTCTGTGCCTCCGTCTCCGCCTCCGTCCCTGCGAATTGGGGGCTATGTGTGAGTGGATAGGGCAGGGCATGTGGTAAAAGGAGTGAATTAATATTAATATAATATCAATGGGGGTGGTTAGTGTGTGTGTGTGAGGGGTGGTTAGTGTGTGTGTGGGTGTGTGTGTGTGTGAGAGGTTGGTTAGTGTGTGTGTGTGTGACGCCTCAAGCCGCCCCCTCCCCTCGCAACCGCGCATTGGGGGAACGGACCCAACGGGTCTGCACTTGGTCTAGTATATATTAATAATTTAGATGATGGGATTAAATGTAACACTTGCAAATTTGCAGATGACACAAAGCTGCGTGGCTGTGTGAACTGTGATGAGGATGTTAGGAGGTTGCAGGGTGACCTGGACAGGTTGAATGAGTGGGCTGATGCGTGGCAGATGCAATATAATGCAGATAAATGTGAGGTTATCCACTTCGGCGCTCAAGAACAAGGAGGCAGATTATTATCTCAATTATGTCAGATTAGGAAAAAGGGAAGTGCAACGAGACCTGGGTGTCCTTGTGTAATTCTGCTCCTATTCTCACCCTGTTAGTCTGGTTCAGTAAAACACTGAGTCAAGCACTGGATCAACTAACTTTATTTTCCAAACACAAACACACTACCCTATAGGCTACCAACAGCGTAGGTCCGATCCTTGTCTCTACGTGTCCAAGCCCTTCAGCCTCGTGCGAACAGACACCTCCAGATGGTCAGCACGGTCCCAAGTGCTCCCCCAGAAGATCGACACAGACCCATGTGTTCTCCCCTCTCATATACTATATCCGACCTGTGGCGTGAAATACATGGAGGCGGGGAAACCCCTACAAACCAATCATAAATAAAGATCATTAATAGTAAGATTAAACTAGAATTTACCAGTTTGAAGTTTGATCTTTATTTTATGAGGAGTTACGGTGAGCGATTACGTGAAGAACCCCGCCAGTCCGCATTGGCCTCAATCTTCAAAGCAGCGGTGTGAAATCACAGATAACATTAACTGAAGTAACATAGTAAGATTTTTAAAGCAGACCTTCCAGTTGACCTTTAAGATTTTGAGGGCCGGGAGTGGTGGGCACGTAATCGCACATCGTAACTCCTCATAACATAAAGATCAAACTTCAAACTGGTAAGTTCTCATTTAATCTTACTATTTTACTTCGGAGTCACGTGAGTGATTCCGTGAAGATTTCAAAGCTCTGTGATTTCATGCTGTAGATACGAATCCAGGCATCTCACACTGCATCAGTTGACCCAGGAGGAGTGAATAATGAGCAATACATTGAAACATGGAACTGATTAACATGTTGATGCTTTAATTCACAAAATAAACAAAATAAAAACACAATAGCAACTTCTCTCTCCCAGGGAGAAGCTATGAAACAGAACTTAAAACAGAATGGGTGAACACCCCAGGTTCAATAAGTGGTTTATTATAAAACCTGTGAAAAGTCAATTCATTTGACCATCCTGCGGCCGCGAGGATATGGTCTAGATGGACGTCCATTGCCTTCGCTGCCGACATTGATGCCGCCCTGGTGGAGTGAGATTTTAAATTGTCAGTATTAACTCATGCGCAACCCAGCACTTGTTTCAGCCATTTTGAAATGGTCTGAACGGACACTTTCATATGTGGATTTTTGTAGCTAATGAACAAATGAGTCTGAGGCTCTTGGTGACCTCAATATAACGCCTCAAGTGCGCCACTACACACAGCCGTAAATCCGTGGGATATGCTGACAGTACAAGCTTGAATCCTGACACCCCTGGTCTGCTTTGTTTAAGTAGGTCATAGATGTAAAACATAACGTCATTCCCTGATGACACCATCCTGTCCAGACGCAGTTTGTGCAAAGTCTGAACCCTTTGCGCTGATACCAGCGCCATGAGCCTGACCAACTTTAGGGTAATCTTTGCCAATGACAAGGATGTGTCTGTACCCCACTGACGAAACAGCGTGAGTACCACGCTCACATCCCAGATTTCAGAGTACCTAGGCCTGGGGGGATTGGAATTAAAAACACCCTTCATAAATCTGGATATTAACGGATGAGATTCTACAGACTGAAGTTCCGACCCCGGGCATAGGTACGACAACAGGGCACTCCTGGCACTATTGATGGCACTATAGCTCGACCCTTCATCAAAATATAACTTGGACAGAAATTGAAGCACATCTGGGATGGAAGCTGTGTGGCATGTAATGTTCCCCTGTAAACAAAACCCCTCCCATTTCCTGACATGAGAGATGTACTGCTTTTTTGTACTATCCCTCCAGGACGATGAGATGACATCCACGGTACGATTGGATAGTCCCAGACCTAGGTATGGCCTTCTTAGAATCTGCAAATTAACAGATTAATACGATCATACAATAGGTGTTGATCTCCAGTCACAGGGTGCACCAATAGATCTTGACGTTTTGGAACCACCATAATAGGCTGTGTAATAATGTCCGAAACGAAGCGGAGTCCTGCTTGATCTTGGTCAAGCACCGACTGATGAGGCAGAACGGGGGAAATGCATATAAAAATATTCCAGCCCAGTGTAGCGAGAACGCATCTACCTCTACTGCCCCTAGATCTGGTTCCCATGAAACATACTTCGGTACCTGGTGATTGAGTCTCGATGCAAATAAATCGATATCTAGCATCCCATACCGAACAACAATCTCTTTAAATACATCATGATTCAACATCCATTCTGTGTTGTCATTGAATTTGCGTGACCTGGTTTCTGCCACCATATTGAATCTGCCTGGCAGGTAGACAGCTGAAACCCAAATGTTCTTTTTAATGCACCAGTGCCAAATAAGGTTAGCCAATCTGTCACAAGATTTCAACTTGATTCCACCCATGTGATTAACATACGCCACTGCCGTGGTGTTGTCAATCTGAAGCTGAACATGTAAGCTTCAAGACTTATTGTATCACTTATTGTTTAGTGAAACAATAAGCCTTGAGCCCGTAAAATGCTCCTAAAAGCTCAAAATAATGAATTCCATGTGATTGGAGAATAAATGCCTCATGCATATTCCGCCTCCACAGCTAGAAATGGTATCAGTAGCACCCCAACCTAGGGCACTATCATCAGTCTGCAAAGCAACTAAAGGTGCGTCAATCAGAATTTTGCTAGAACAATTTGAAATGTTTCTTATCCACCACTACCACTAGTAATTGCATGGGCCGGTTGAAATGATCTGCATGTATTCTGAGTGCCTGTACCTTTGCCCTCTGTAAATGTTGGTAATGCCAAGGTCCATACTCCACAGCTGGAAAGGCAGCTACCAATTTGCCGATCAAGCTGGTCACCTGTTTAATTGAAGGTGATTGCATCCCCAAGAGCTTGATACAGCCTTCAATTAAATCTAATCTCTTGCCCTTGGGCAGAGTCACAGACATGTGAGTTGAATTAACTGTGAATCCCAAATGGTCAATTACTTTAACCGGCACCAATTTTGATTTAACTGGATGGATGAGAAACCCCAATCTCTCAACCATGAGTTTAATAACTGAAACCAATAACTCAGCTGCCAGCCAGTTTTTCCAATTATTAAGATGTCATCCAAATAAGCCATTACAATATGAGCCCAGAGTAACCCCAGTACTGGATTTAGCAGCTTTGTAAATAATCTAGGGGCTGAGGTTAACCCATTAGGCAGTGCTTTAAATTGCCATAATTGCCTCATCCAGCTAAATTTCAAATATCTCTGATACTCTTTATGAACAGGCATCTTGAAGATCTATACATGCCATATAACACCGTCTGGAAACCAATTGCTTGGCAGTAGCAAATGTTTCCATTTTAAAATGATGATACTGCACAAACGGATTAAGTCCTGTCAGGTCCAAAATAATCAGACTCCCACTATCTTTCTTTGGTCTAGGAAAAATATTAGATACGAATTGGTGAGTTTGATAAACTGTCTTCTCAATTACACCTTTAAAATATAATTCTCCATTTTCAGCTTGAACCTCCAAATTCTCTTTTTTGTGAGAAAATGAGTGCCCGCTCTGGCATGTGCTGTGTAGGTTGACACAAATTGGGAATAAATTCAATTTGAAACCCTTGTATACTCTGCAGTATAAACAAGTTTAATATTATTTCGTACCATTCTTTCAGAAACCAGTGTAACCTCCCCCCAACTGGTAGGTAATTCTCACTCAATATGTTTCGACAAGAACCAGACCCACCTACCTCCATGGTTACCGGTGGAGTTCTTTGTCCCGTGGTTCTGGAGGGGAAAGGCACGTTTGCCCGTACCCCTGCTGGAGTGCGCCAGCTGCGCACATTGAATAGCCAGCTTGGTCCTTGACTGGACCCGGTTTCAGCAAACCGCTTGTAGGGGTACTGCCTCCGAAGGGTTCTGCTGGTCACTGGTGCCTTAATGAGCCCGACAGTTTTTGCCTCGTCGTCCAGCTCCTTCACCCGCTTTGCGAGGTCTTCCACGAACAGCAAATTCGGTGGCTGGTTGTTACAAGGCTTACACAGGGCAGCGAACCTCAGGTTAATGGCAGGGCAGATGGCGCTCTTCCTAAGGCAGTTTATCTCAAAGTGCACATTGCACATGAGAGCAAGGGCATCCTGCTGAACTTCAGTCAGGTGCCCACCATTCACCGACCTACCAAAAGCCGTAATGCCCAATGCGAGCAGCTTCAGCACCCTTTTGCAGCTTTATCTCCTGCGCCCTGATGCCTACGCCCATATGGTCCCAGAGGGCATGGTTTATGGCCGGTACTTTAAGCAGGATACAATTAGCCGGGATTTCATACTTCTTGGCCGTTGTATCCATGGCCAGCTCCTGAAGCTGGTGTGAGGCCAAGTAATTTATACTCGCAGCCGGCTCTTCACCATGCGGCTCTCCGGAGTCTATAGGGACGGCAAACCTTGCCGCCAGGAATGGGACCTCTGGCTCGTGCCCTTCGTCCCTTGGGGCAGCCTCCACTGCTAAGCCCACAGATTCGGCGTCGGAATCGTACTGACCCGTTATGCTCTCCTCCTCCAAGAGGGAGACACTAGGCAGCCCTGTAGGTGCCGCTGGCGCAGGCTCTTGGAGAGGCCGGCGCTCTTGATGGAGCATCCTCACCAGTAGGAGCTCCATCCTGGATATCTGTGACATGGTATCCATTCTCGAGGGAGAACCCTCGCGACCGGACTCGTCCGAGTCTATCAGCCATACAGACTTTCTAGTGGCCGTACGCCCCTCCGGCGCAGCCACGGTGCCCTCAGACACCAAGTCTGTAGTCACTGGTCTTGCTATTAGCGACTCGGTAGATGAGCTAGGCGGCCGCCCGCTACTCGCACTCCCGCGGTCTTTAGTTACTTTCGCAACGCCTCACCTTGCTCTCAACGATTTCTCCATGCTTGGACTTGTCCTCCAGTAAGAAGATTTATCAAGCGCAGAAACGACCTCCAACAAGTTTGACACTTACCTGAGGCTTTTTAAACTTACCGCTGGAGAAACGCTGCTCCTCCCAGCCGTTGCGTCACTGCGTCATGCGTCAGACGTAATGACGCGCATGCGGACTGGTGGGGTTCTTCACAGAATCACTCATGTGGCTCCGAAGTAAAATTGACAGTTCATTAACCCAATCACAAAATATCCCATTACCTTGTTTCTACATAAAGTTCCTAATGGAAGACTGTTCCCTTAAGTAAAGAAACATTTTACCAGGTAATGTAAACAATTTGGGCAAGGCCCCTCTCCATGACCAATCACAAATAACAGTGCAATGACCATGCAACATAGTCAACGATCGTATTATAACATACCGTTCCCCAACTAATCCTAAGCAAGCAATTGCAGCAGGACTCAGCTCCTTCTGCAAAACTCTCATACATACTAACAATTAAAGGACATCTGGACACCACCCTGTATTTAACTTCCTTCCAGGACCCATACATTCTGAAGCGATGAATCTCATGGTCTTTGCCGCCTTTGCAAAAAGATGCCAAGCAGGTTTTGCAAAGACAGAAATCCTCCATTTTGTCAGACACTAAAATGGCCAATATTATCACTTGTACATCAGTCACTGAAAATAAACATACAGGTACAGCAGGCAGTGAAGAAAGCCATCATAACTAGAGGATTTGAGTATAGGAGTATAGTGGATAGAGAACTGGCTGGCAAACAGGAAGCAAAGAGTAGGAGTAAACGGGTCCTTTTCACAATGGCAGGCAGTGACTAGCGGGGTACCGCAAGGCTCAGTGCTGGGACCCCAGCTATTTACATTATATATTAATGATCTGGATGAGGGAATTGAAGGCAATATCTCCAAGTTTGTGGATGACACTAAGCTGCGGGGCAGTGTTAGCTGTGAGGAGGATGCTAGGAGGCTGCAAGGTGACTTGGATAGGCTGGGTGAGTGGGCAATGCAGGGCAGATGCAGTATAATGTGGATAAATGTGAGGTTATCCACTTTGGTGGCAAAAACAGGAAAGCAGACTATTATCTAAATGGTGGCCGATTAGGAAAAGTGGAGATGCAGCGAGACCTGGGTGTCATGGTACACCAGTCATTGAAAGTAGGCGTGCAGGTGCAGCAGGCAGTAAAGAAAGCGAATGGTATGTTAGCTTTCATAGCAAAAGGATTTGTGTATAGGAGCAGGGAGGTTCTACTTCAGTTGTACAGGGTCTTGGTGAGACCACACCTGGAGTATTACATACAGTTTTGGTCTCCAAATCTTAGATGTGGCCTTAGTGGCTAAGGGGATCAGAGGATATGGAGAGAAGGCAGGTACGGGATACTGAGTTGGATGATCAGCCATGATCATATTGAATGGCGGTGCAGGCTCGAAGGGCCGAATGGCCTACTCCTGCACCTAATTTCTATGTTTCTATGTTTCTAAACAGGTCTTTCTGCAGTTGTACCGGGCCCTGGTGAGACCACATCTGGAGTATTGTGTGCATTTGGTCTCCTAATTGGAGGAAGGACATCCTTGTGATTGAGGCAGTGCAGCGTAGTTTCAGAATGTTAATCCCCAGGATGGCGGGACTGTCAAATGAGGGAAGAATGGAAAGACTGGGCTTTTATTCACTAGAAATTAGAAGAATGAGAGGGGATCTTATAGAAACATATAAAATTATAAAAGGACTGGACAAGCTAGATGCAGGAAAAATGTTCCCAATGTTGGAGGAGTCCAGAACCAGGGATCACAGTCTAAGAATAGAAACATAGAAACATAGAAATTAGGTGCAGGAGTTGGCCATTCGGCCCTTCGAGCCTGCACCGCCATTGAATATGATCATGGCTGATCTTCCAACTCAGTATCCCGTACCTGCCTTCTCTCCATACCCTCTGATCCCCTTAGCCACAAGGGCCAAATCTAACCTTGTCTCCAAGTCATCTTGCAGTCGCTTAGCATCCTCCTCACAGCTAACACTGCCCCCCAGCTTAGTGTCATCCGCAAACTTGGAGATATTGCCTTCAATTCCCTCATCCAGATCATTAATGTATATTGTAAATAGCTGGGGTCCCAGCACTGAGCCATGCGGTACCGCACTAGTCACCACCTGCCATTGTGAAAAGGATCCGTTTACTCCTACTCTTTGCTTCCTGTTTGCCAGCCAGTTCTCTATCCACATCAATACTGAACCCCCAATGCCATATGCTTTACGTTTGTATACTAATCTCTTATGTGGGACCTTGTCGAAAGCCTTCTGGAAGTCCAGATACACCACATCCACTGGTTCTCCCCTATCCACGCTACTAGTTACATCCTCGAAAAATTCCACAAGATTCGTCAGACATGATTTACTTTTCGTAAATCCATGCTAACTTTGTCCAATGATTTCACCACTTTCCAAATGTGCTGCTATCCCATCTTTAATAACTGACTCTAGCAGTTTCCCCACTACCGATGTTAGACTAACTGGTCTGTAATTCCCCGTTTTCTCTCTCCCTCCCTTCTTAAAAAGAGGGGTTACGTTTGCTACCCGCCAATCCTCAGGAACTACTCCAGAATCTAAAGAGTTTTAAAAGATTATCACTAATGCATCCACTATTTCCGGAGCTACTTCCTTAAGTACTCTGGGATGCAGCCTATCTGGCCCTGGGGATTTATCGGCCATTAATCCATTCAATTTACCCAACACCACTTCCCGACTAACCTGGATTTCACTCAATTCCTCCTTTGACCCGCGGTCCCCTGCTATTTCCGGCAGATTATTTGTGTCTTCCTTAGTGAAGACAGAACCAAAGTAGTTATTCAATTGGTCCGCCATGTCCTTGTTCCCCATGATCAACACACCTGTTTCTGACTGCAAGGGGAAGGCCATTTAAAACTGAGATGAGAAAAACATTTTCACACAGAGAGTTGTGAATTTGTGGAATTCACTGAAGCGACAGCCAAGAAAGAACACTCACGTCTCTATTTCTTTAGGAGACTGCGGAAATTTGGCGTGTCTCTAATTGCTTTTATTAGCAGAGTGTCGGGGTGCATCACAACTTGGTTTGAGAACAGCTCTGCCCCAGTCCACAAGAAGTGACAAAGAGTTGTAGATGGTGTCCAGTCCACCACATGACCCAGACGTCCCACCATTGGCTCCATCCACACTTCAGACTGCCTCAGAAAAGCTGCCAGCATAATCAAGACAGCACCTTGGTCATTCATTCTTCTCCCTGTTCCCATCCGGCAGAAGGTTGAAAGAGCCCACCACCAGACTCAGGAACAGCTTCATCCCCTCTGTTATTAGGCTTCTGAACGGTCCTTCCATAAGCGAGGGTAATGTCCAATTCACTTCTAACCCATTGCAGACACTTTGTCTCTGCAACTGATGTGCTACAATGCTGAGAACTATATTCTGCACTCTGTAACTTCACCTTCATGCTACCTGTTGTGTTTGAATTTTATTTGATTGTATTTATGTATAGCGATTTCTGATCTGACAAGATAGAATGCAAAACAAAGCTTTTCACTGCACCTTGGTACACGTGACAACAATAAACCTAAAGCTAAACTGAAGATAGACTTCAATAAGCATCTGAGATGCAAAAGTTCTAATTTTAGGCGTTGGCTAAGAGGTCAAGGAACAAGGACTGGGTGGCTTACTAGAGCCAGTATGCACAAAATCAATTGAATATCTGCCTTCCATCTAAACATTCAGAAACAACAAATTACAGGTTAAAGGCTCCAAAAATCCAGAGAATAAGTAAAACACATTGTGAAAAACTGATAGAGATTTAAAAAAACCCAAGTCACTATAGTATTACATCAACATTTATAAGGGTCAAAAACAAAACAAAATGAACCATTCGATAGCAACAAAATACAGGTTAGGCAACACTATGCAGCAGAAATGGTGGATGTAAACAATTAGCTATGAATCATAGAAACATAGAAAATAGATGAAGGAGGAGGCCATTCGGTCCTTCGAGCCAGCACCGCCATTCATTGTGATCATGGCTGATCATCCCCTATCAATAACCCGTGCCTGCCTTCTCCCCATATCTCTTGACTCCACTAGCCCCTAGAGCTCTATCTAACTCTCTCTTAAATCCATCCAGTGATTTGGCCTCCACTGCCCTCTGTGGCAGGGAATTCCATAAATTCACAACTCTCTGGGTGAAAAGGTTCTTTCTCACCTCAGTCTTAAATGACCTCCCCTTTATTCTAAGACTGTGGCCCCTGGTTCTGGACTCGCCCAACATTGGGAACATTTTTCCTGCATCTAGCTTGTCCAGTCCTTTTATAATTTTATATGTTTCTATAAGATATCCCCTCATCCTTCTAAACTCCAGTGAATACAAGCCTAGTCTTTTCAATCTTTCCTCATATGACAGTCCCGCCATCCCAGGGATCAATCTCGTGAACCTACGCTGCACTGCCTCAATCACAAGGATGTCCTTCCTCAAATTAGGAGACCAAAACTGTACACAATACTCCAGATGTGGTTTCACCAGAGCCATATACAACTGCAGAAGAACATCTTTACTCCTATACTGAAATCCTCTTGTTATGAAGGCCAACATTCCATTAGCTTTCTTCACTGCCTGCTGTACCTGTAATCCTATTTTCAGTGACCGGTGTACAAGGACACCCAGGTCTCACTGTACCTCCCCCTTACCTAACCTAACCCCATTGAGATAATAATCTGCTCCCTTGTTTTTGCCGCCAAAGTGGATAACTTCACATTTACAGTATCTATATCATACTGTATCTGCCACACATCTGCCCACTCACTCAACCTGTCCAGGTCACCCTGCAATCTCCTAACATCCTCTTCACAGTTCACACTGCCACCCAGCTTTGTGTCATCCGCAAACTTGCTAGTGTTGCTCCTAATTCCCTCTTCCAAATCATTAATATATATGGTAAACAGTTGCGACCCCAACACCGAGCCTTGCGGCACTCCACTCGCCACTGCCTGCCATTCAGAAAATGACCCGTTCACTCCTAGTCTTTGCTTACGGTCTGCCAACCAATTTTCTATCCATGTCAACACCCTACCATGTGCTCTAATTTTAGTCACCAGTCTCCCGTGCGGGCTTATCAAAGGCTTTCTGAAAGTCTAGACACACTACATCCACTGGCTCCCCTTCATCCATTTTATTTGTCACATCCTCAAAAAATTCCAGAGGATTAGTCAAGCATGATTTCCCTTTCATAAATCCATGCTGACTTGGACTAATCCTTTTACTGCTATCCAAATGCCCCATTATTACCTCTTTAGTAATTGACTCCGCCATCTTTCCCACCACCGAAGTCAGGCTAACTGGTCTGTAATTCCCCGTTTTCTCTCTCGCTCCTTTCTTGAAAAGTGGGATAACATTAGCTATCCTCCAATCCACAGGAACTGATCCTGATTGTATTGAACATTGGAAAATGATCACCAATGCATCCACTATTTCTAGAGCCACCTCCCTGAGGACCCTGAAGTCATAGTCCTACAACATGGAAACATGCCCTTCAGCCTAACCTATTCATGCTGACCAAAATGCCTCATCTATGCTTGTCTCACCTGCCTGCATTTGGGCCATATTTTTCTCAATCTTTCCTAGTCATGTACCTGTCCAAATGTCTTTTCAATGTTGATATAGTACCTGCTTCAACTACCTCCTCTGGCAGCTTGTTCTATTTACCGACCATCCTCTATGTGAAAAAGTTGCCCCTCAAGTTCCTATTAAATCTTTCCCCTCTCACCTTAAACTTGTGTCCTCTAACTCCTGATTCCCCTACTCTGGGTAAATGTGCATTCACCCAATCTATCCCCTTCATGATTTTATACACCGCTTTAAGATCACCTCTCAGCTTCCTGCGCTCCAAAGAACAATGTCCCAGTCTGCCCAAGCTCTTTCTATAGGTGGTGCTCAAGCCTTCAAGTTCAAGCAACATCCTGCACTCCTACAGCAGGGTGACCAAAACTGAACACAATATTCACCAACGTCTTGAACAATTGCAACATAACATCCCAACTTCTACGCTCAAATGGCTGACTTATGAAGAGCAAAGCTGTCGTGACCACGCCATGTACCTGTGGTGCCACTTTCAGGGAACTCCGTGCAGGAAAGGCAATGCTATGGTGGTCATGGGAGATTACAATATGGAGGTAGACTGGGAAAATCAGGGTGGTACTGGACCCCAACAAAGGGAATTTGTCGAGCAGCTTGTAGTGGAGCCGACCAGGGAATAGGCAATTCTGGATTTAGTGTTGTGTAATGAACCGGATTTGATAAGGGAAACTCAAGGTAAAGGAACCATTAGGAGGTAGCGACCACAATAATTGTAATCTGCAATTTGAGAGGGAGAAAGTGAAATCAGATGTGTCGGTATTGCAGCTGAGCAAAGGGGACCACAGAGGCATGAGGGAGGAGCTGGCCAAAGTTGACTGGACAGGGACCCTAGCAGGAATGACGGTGCAACAGCAATGGCAGGAATTTCTGGGAATAATTTGGAAGATGTAGGATCTTTTCATTCCAAAGAGGAAGAAAGATTCTAGGGCGAAAACAAGGTGACTGTGGCTGACAAGGGAAGTCAAGGACAGTATAAAACTAAAAGAAAAGGCGTATAACATTGCAAAGATTAGCGGGAAGTCAGAGGATTGTGAAGCTTTTAAAGAACAACAGAAGATAACTAAAACGGCAATATGGGGAGAAAAGATTAAATACAAAGGTAAGTTAGCTAATAATATAAAAGGTAACAAGAGTTTCTTCAGTTATATAAAGAGCAAGAAAGAGGCAAGAGTGGATGGTGTACCACTGCAGAATGATGCAGGAGTGATAATGGGGAATAAAGAAAAGGCAGAGGAGTTGAATAACTTTTTTGCATCAGTGTTCACAGTGGAAGACACCAGCAACCTGCCTGAAATACAAGAGAGTCAGGGGTTAGAAGTTTGTGGAGTAGCTGTTACTAGGGAGAAGGTGCTTAGGAAGCTGAAAGGGCTGAAGGTGGATAAGTCACTTGGACCGGATGGACTGCACCCTAGGGTTCTGAAAGAGGTGGCTTTAGAGATTGAGAAGACTTTAGCGGATGAACCACACCAATCGGTAGGTTAGAATCAAATTTATTCTGAATTTGGATTCACCGATTAACTCTGGTCTCAGAACACAACTGACCAACAACGGTGGTCTCACAACTTCTGAAGGGCAGAGCCCAGAAACCGCACGAAAACCAGATCCCTCCCAGAGTCACGTGCACGTGGCTTCCGACCGCAGGGTTCAATGCTGACGAGCACCAATAGGTGCCGCTACATGACCCCCACCCCCGCCCCCCCCCCCCAGAAACCGAGGTACAGAAAGGCACCGGGAGCATAACGGTACGACCTGCACGCATGGTCCTCAAACGCGGGACGGGAGAAACAACAGGGACCGGCTGAACAGAGCCGGAGGGACGCGAAAACCATGAACAAGGGGCATGAGTAACAGCGGGGACCGGCAGAACAGGACCAGGAACAGCAGGACCGGGGGAAAGCAGAATGGCCAGCAGACGACCTCTTCGTCTGGCACGGGCCGCGTAAGCAGGTGGCCGCCTGGGCCCGTGCTTGATTCCCGTGCCAGACCTCTAAGGTTCATAGAAACATAGAAAATAGCTGCTGGAGCAGGCCATTCGCCCCTTCGAGCCTGCACTGCCATTCAGTATGATCATGGCTGATCATCCAACTCAGTATCCTGTACCTGTCTTCTCTCCATACCCCCTGATCCCTTTAGCCACAAGGGCCACATCTAACTCCCTCTTAAATATAGCCAATGAAGTGGCCTCACTCCAGTGTTCTGGACTTCCCCAACATCGGGAACAATCTTCCTGCATCTAGCCTGTCCAACCCCTCAAGAATTTTGTAAGTTTCTATAAGATCCCCCCTCAATCTTCTAAATTCTAGCGAGTACAAGCCGAGTCTATCCAGTCTTTCCTCATATGAACGTCCTGACATCCCAGGAATTAGTCTGGTGAACCTTCTCTGCACTCCCTCTATGGCAAGAATGTCTTTCCTCAGATTTGGAGACCAAAACTATACACAATACTCCAGGTATGGCCTCACCAAAACCCTGTACAACTGCAGCAGAACCTCCCTGCTCCTATACTCAAATCCTCTTGCTATGAATGCTAACATACCATTTGCTTTCTTCACTGCCTGCTGCGTGCCTACTGCGTGCCACTGCATGCCTACTTTCAATGACTGGTGTACCATGACACTCAGGTCGCGCTGTATCTCCCCTTTTCCTAATCGGCCACCATTCAGATAATAGGCTACCCTCCTGTTTTTGCCACCAAAGTGGATAACCTCACATTCATCCACATTATACTGCATCTGCCATGCATTTGCCCACTCACCCAGCCTATCCAAATCACCTTACAGCTTCCTAGCATCCTCCTCACAGCTAACACTACCCCCCAGCTTCGTGTCATCTGCAAACTTGGAGATGTTGCATTCAATTCCTTTGTCCAAATCATTAATATACATTGTAAACAGCTGGGGTCCCAGCACTGAGCCTTGCGGTACCCCACTAGTCACTGCCTGCCATTCTGAAAAGGACCCGTTTACTCCTACCCTTTGCCTCCTGTCTGCTAGCCAGTTCTCTATTCACATCAATACTGATCCCCAATACCGTGTGCTTTAAGTTTGTATACTAATCTGTTATGTGGGACCTTGTCAAAAGCCTTCTGAAAGTCCAGATATAACACATCCACTGGTTCTCCCTTATCCACGCTACTAGTTACATCCGTCAGGCATGATTTGCCTTTCATAAATCCATGTTGACTTTGTCCAATGACTTTGTTCAGCGACGTGTGGCTGCCGTGCCGGATTTTGCTGTGCCTGATGGTTCCTACATATTCATGTAGACCGTGTCGGTATCAGAACTACGCCTAAAGAGGACGTGGACGCCTCCTCGGCTGAGCTCGTCTATGGCTTGACTTTACGGGTACCCGGGGACTTCCTGCCTGCTGCCCGTGGTCAGGAGGTTTTGGCTTTGGCGGTGCTAGCCGAGCTTCATGAGCGGGTGCACGCGTTAGCCCCCCGTCCCCTCCGCCAGGCACGTGTCGGCCTCGGTGGATGTGCTGGTGTCATTACAGAATTGTGCTTATGTTTTCCTTCACAGGACGCTCGCCACTCGCCGCTCACCGCTGCAGCGGGTTAATGAGGGGCCGTATCGGGTGCTGCCAACCGGAGTCGCCACGTTCACGTTGGACGTGGGCAGCCGGGAGGAGTTCGTCCCCGTCGGCCACCTTAAGCACCTTAAGACGAGGACAGCCCTGTGGTTGTGGCTACACTGACGCAAACAGGTCGTCTGTCGGCCATTCTGTTTTCCCCCGGTCGTGCTGTTCCCGGCCCTGTTCTGCCGGTCCCCGCTGTTACTCATGCCCCTTGTTCATGGTTTTCGCGCCCCTCCGGCTCTGTTCAGCCGGTCCCTGTTGTTTCACCCATCCCACATTTGAGGACCACATGTTCAGGCTGTACCTTTATGCGCCCGGTGCCTTTCTGTACCTCGGTTTCTGGGGGGGGGGGCGGGGGTGGGGGTCATGTAGCGGCACCTATTGGTGCTCGTCAGCATTGAACCCTGCGGTCAGAAGCCACGTGCATGTGACTCTGGGAGGGATCTGGTTTTCGTGCGGTTTCTGGGCTCTGCCCTTCAGTTGTTGTGAGACCACCGTTGTGGTCAGTTGTGTTCTGAGACCAGAGTTAATCGGTGAATCCGAATTCAGAATAAATTCGATTCTAACCTACCGATTGGTGTAGTGCCAGACGAAGAGGTCGTCTGCTGGCATTGGCCCGTTGAGCCAGACAGGACAACGCATCGGCCACGACGTTAAGCTGCCCCGCTACATGCCGAATGTCAGTCGTATACTCGGAAATGTAGGCAAGGCTGCTGCCTTGCGGACCAGGGATCGGCGATTTTACCCAACGCGAAAGTGAGCGGTTTGTGGTCTGTAACTTTGTGCAGCCCTTGGGCTTCCCCACTCCATATGGTCCCCAAGGCATTTGGAGGTTGGAGGCAAGACATTCTTATAGAAACTTACTGGCACTTCGCAGGGTTAATCACCAAGGCATGACCGCGCTTGCGCTCAAACAAAAGGCGAGGGTGACTAACGTGCTCTGCCTGCCAACTGCTGGCCACCAGGATGTCGTCTAAATAAATGAAGATCAAAGGCAAACCCCGTCCAACCTGATCCATAAGCCGCTGGAACGCCCGAGCGATGGTCTTTAGGCAGAATGGCATCCGGAGCCATTTGAACAGGCTGAACGGGGTGATGGTGGCCGTCTTGGGAACGTCGTCAGGGTGGACGGGGATCTGGTTATAACCCTGGACCAGGTCTATCTTCGAATAGAAAGTGGCGTCCTCGAGGTGCGCCGAAAAATCCTGAATATGGGGCACCGGGTACCGGTCGGCTGTAGTCATCGCGTGTAATCACCGCATGGCCTCCAGCCTCCATATGCCTTAGGGACCATATGGAGCGGGGAAGCCCAAGGGCTGCACAATGGAACTCATCGCGGGCAGTGCGCAGCTTGTCCGGTGGCAGGCGGCCCGCGCGGGTGTGCATCGGTGGGCCTTCGGTAAGGATGCAGTGCACCACTCCATGAGGGGCGCAGTCCCATTGAAACGGGGCGTGAGGAGCTCGGGGAACTCGGAGAGCAGAGCGGCGAAAGGTCCCTCGACCTCTGCGACGTCGTCGGATTGCTGTTCGGGCCGGGGTGAGCTGCGCGGCTCAGTGGGTCGGAGGTCTGACAACGGGACCATACGACCGCCTCGCACATTGACGAGAAGGGAGAACGTGCGCAGTAAATCAGCCCCCAAGGTCGACTGGGCGACGTTAGCAACGATAAACTTACACTTGTACGGGTGAGAGTCGAAGGTTAGGTTAAGGGTCCACGTACCATGCGTTCGGATGTCACTCCCGCTGACAGTCGCGTGAACAGGGGCCTACCTTACCGGCGCGGGTATCACAGCCGGCCGGGGGAAGGATGCTGTCAATGGCCCCGGAGTCCACAAGGAAACGGCAGCCAGAGTGGTGGTCATGGACGTAGAGGCGTTCGTTCAGTCTGATCGCGGTTGCCTCTACAGGCGATCGGCCGAGGCATCCGCCTGAAACATACAGGGACTTCGGCAGCGTCGAGCTTCTGCTCCGAAATGGAGATAGTAGTAGCACCAGCGGCGTCTACCGTAGCATTCTGTGTGTTGCGGTGGATCCTCAGAGGGGGCCGGTGGCGGGCCTTCCTCGCGTAGTGCAACCGGACGGGTGATGGCGCAGACCTCCTGGTGCCTCGTGTTCCACAGTTTGGCGGCCCTCTCAGTGAGCTGCTGGGGGTCGTTGAAGTCAGCTCCAGCGAGCATCAAGCGGACAGGCATCTGCTCCAGAAAAGGCTGCGCGAAAAGCAAGCACAGCCGATGCCCGTCCATCAGGGCCAACATCCGGGCCATTAAGGTGGAGGGTCTTTGATCGCCCATACCGTCCATGTGCAGAATCCTTGCCGCGCAGTCTCGACGGCTGAGTCGGAAAGTGTGCAGCAACAGGGTCTTGTGGCCGTCATACTTGGCCATCGCAGGTGGGTCCCTCAGGTACGGCAGCAAACGAGAGGCCGATTCCCGTGATGGGGCCCCCACCACGTGAGAATACCGCGTCTCGTCAGCGACGGTGCGGTGCAGGTGGAATTACGCCTCGACGTGTGCAAACCAAACCTGTGGCTGATCAGGTCAATACGGAGGTAGACGGAGGCTTGCTGAGTCCTGTTGAGCGCCGGAGGGAAAATAATTATCTTGCATGATCGGGTGTCTAACTACGGTCAGACTCTTCGGGGTCACCAAGTTAGCGGATGAACGTCACCAATCGGTAGGTTAGAATCGAATCTATTCTGAATTCGGATTCACCGATTAACTCAGGTCTCAGAACACAACTGACCACAATGGTGGTCTCACAACGACTGAACGGCAGAGCCCAGAAACCGCACGAAAACCCGACCCCTCCCAGAGTCACGTGCGCGCGGCTTCCGACCGCAGGGTTCGATGCTGACGAGCACCAGTAGGTTACATTAATAGTGATATTTCAAGAATCACTGGTCAGGAGTGTTTCCAGACAATTGAAACATTGCCTGCTGCACAAGAAGGGAGCAAATCAGAAGAGTGGAAACTATAGTTAGTCTGACTTTAGTTGGTAAGATTTTAGAGTCCACTATAAAGTATGAGGTTACGAAGTACTTAAAAGTTCACAATAAAATAGGCCAAAGTCAGCATGGCTTTGTGAAGGGGAGACCTTGCCGGACAAATCTGCTGGAATTCTTTGACGAAGTAAATAGTAGGACAGACAAAGGAGAGTCAGTGGATGTTGTTTACCTAGATTTTCTGAAATCCTTGATATGGTGCCACATGTGAGGCTGCTAAGGAACATGAGAGCCCTTGGTATCAAAGGGCGGATTCTAGCATGGATAGCAGGTTGGCTGGATGGAAGAAGGCCAAGTCAAAGAGTCATATGTCCCAGATGAAGTGGTGATGAAGTGCTTTGAGAGGTTGATCTTGGCGCATATCAACTCCTACCTCGACAAAAACCTGGACCCACTGCAGTTCGCTTACCGCCACAACAGATCAACAGTGGATGCAATCTCGCTAGCTCTCCACTCTGCTCTGGACCACTTGGACAACAAGAACTATATGTCAGGCTGTTATTCATTGATTACAGCTCGGCATTTAACACAATCATCCCCTCCAAGCTGGTTACCAAACTCTCAGAACTGGGTCTCTGCGCATCCCTCTGCAATTGGATCCTCGACTTCCTCATTCACAGATCAGTCTGTTCGTATTGGTGGAAATGTGTCAGACTCGATAACAATTAGCACGGGAGCACCTCAAAGCTGCGTGCTCAGCCCCCTGCAGTACCCACTCTATACTCATGACTGCGTAGCCGGTCATAGTGCGAACTCCATCATCAAGTTCGCTGACGACACCAGTGCTGTAGGACGTATCACTGATGGGAACAAGTAAGAGTATAGAAGTGAGATCGACCGATTGACCAAATGGTGGCAGCACAATAACCTGGCTCTCAACACCAGCAAAACCAAGGAACTGATTGTGGACTTTGGAAGGGGTAGGATGGGGACCCACAGTCCTGTTTATATCAACAGATCGATGGTGGAAAGGGTCAAGAACTTCAAATTCCTCAGCCTGCATATTTCCGAAGATCTCTCCCAGTCCCAGCACACTGATACAATTATAAAGAAAGCACATCAGCACCTCTACTTCCTGAGAAGATTACGGAGAGTCGGTTTGTCAAGGAGGACTCTCTCGAACTTTTACAGGTGCACAGTAGAGAGCATGCTGACTGGTTGCATTGTGGCTTGGTTCGGCAACTTGAGCACCCAGGAGCAGAAAAGGCTGCAAAAAGTTGTAAACACTGCCCAGTCCACCATCGGTTCTGATCTCCCTACCACCGAGGGGATCTAACACAGTCACTGCCTCAAAAAGGCTGCCAACATCATCAAGGACCCACACCATCCTGGCCACACACTCATCTCTCCGCTGCCATCAGGTAGAAGGTACAGGAGCCTGAAATCTGCAACATCCAGGTTCGGGAACAGCTTCTTCCCCACAGCCATCAGGCTATTGAACTCGCCATCAAACAAAACTCTGAAATACAACAGCCTATTGCACTTTATCTGTTTATTTATGTGTATATATATATGGCCTATGCTGTATAAACACACTGAACTGCACTGTATTTATGCCTACAATATTCTGTTGTGCTGCAGCAAGCAAGAATTTCATTGTCCTATCTGGGCCACATGACAATAAACTCTCTTGATTTGATGGGACAATGAAATTCTTACTTGCTGCAGCACAACAGAATATGTGAATATGTAAACATAGTACATAACGGGGGAAGAGAAAAAAAGAAAATGTGCAATAAATAACAAATACAGTGCAATAATAATATAGTCTTTTGCAGTTCAGAGCTTATTCGTTGTGTGTAATAGCCCGATGGCTGTAACCTACATACCTGTATGTCTTTGGTGTGTGGGAGGAAACTGAAGATCTCGGAGAAACCCCACGCAGGTCACGGGGAGAACGTAAAACTCCGTACACTTCTACTCTGAGAAAAAGCTTCAGAGTGAGGCCCAACACAAATTCGAGGAACAGCATCTTATATTTCACTCGGGTAGTTTACACCCCAGCGGTATAAACATTGACTTCTCTAACTTCAGATAGCTCTTGCTTTCTCTCTCCATAACCATATAACCATATAACAATTACAGCACGGAAACAGGCCATCTCGGCCCTTCAAGTCCGTGCCGAACAACTTTTTTCCCTTAGTCCCACCTGCCTGCACTCATACCATAACCCTCCATACCCTTCTCATCCATATGCCTATCCAATTTATTTTTAAATGATACCAACGAACCTGCCGCCACCACTTCCACTGGAAGCTCATTCCACACCGCTACCACTCTCTGAGTAAAGAAGTTCCCCCTCATGTTACCCCTAAACCTCTGTCCCTTAATTCTAAAGTCATGTCCTCTTGTTTGAATCTTCCCTATTCTCAAAGGGAAAAGCTTGTCCACATTAACTCTGTCTATCCCTCTCATCATTTTAAAGACCTCTATCAAGTCCCCCCTTAACCTTCTGCGCTCCAGAGAATAAAGACCTAACTTATTCAACCTATCTCTGTAACTTAGCTGTTGAAACCCAGGCAACATTCTAGTAAATCTCCTCTGTACCCTCTCTATTTTGTTGACATTCTTCCTATAATTGGGCGACCAAAATTGTACACCATACTCCAGATTTGGTCTCACCAACGCCTTGTACAATTTTAACATTACATCCCAGCTTCTATACTCAATGCTCTGATTTATAAAGGCTAGCATACCAAAAGCTTTCTTTACCACCCTATCTATATGAGATTCTACCTTCAAGGAACTATGCACGGTTATTCCCAGATCCCTCTGTTCAACTGTGTTCTTCAATTCCCTACCGTTTACCATGTACGTCCTATTTTGATTTGTCTTGCCAAGGTGTAGCACCTCACATTTATCAGCATTAAACTCCATCTGCCATCTTTCAGCCCATTTTTCCAACTGGCCTAAATCACTCTGTAGACTTTGGAAATCCTCTTCATTATCCACAACGCCCCCTATCTTGGTATCATCTGCATACTTACTAATCCAATTTACCACCCCTTCATCCAGATCATTGATGTACATGACAAACAACAAAGGACCCAACACTGATCCCTGAGGCACCCCACTAGTCACCTGTCTCCAACCCGACAAACAGCCATCCACCATTACCCGCTGGCTTCTCCCATTCAGCCACTGTTGAATCCATCTTGCTATTCCTGCATTTACACCCAACAGTTGAACCTTCTTAACCAACCTTCCATGAGGAACCTTGTCAAAGGCCTTACTGAAGTCCATATAGACAACATCCACTGCTTTACCCTCATCAATTTCCCTTGTAACCTCTTCAAAAAATTCAAGAAGGTTTGTCAAACATGACCTTCCAGGCATAAATCCATGTTGACTGTTCCTAATTAGACCCTCTTTATCCAGATACTTATATATATTATCTCTAAGTATCTTTTCCATTAACTTGCCACCACTGAAGTCAAACTAACCGGTCTATAATTGCTAGGTTTACTTTTAGAACCCTTTTTAAACAATGGAACAACATGCGCAGTACGCCAATCCTCGGGGACTATTCCCGTTTCTAATGACATTTGAAATATTTCTGTCATAGCCCCGGCTATTTCTACACTAACTTCCCTCAGTGTCCTAGGGAATATCCTGTCAGGACCTGGAGACTTATCCACTTTTATATTTTTCAAAAGTGCCAGTACTTCTTTTACTTTGAAACTCATAGTATCCATAGCTACTCTACTAGTTTCCCTTACCTCACATAATTCAATATCCTTCTCCTTGGTGAATACCGAAGAAAAGAAATTGTTCAATATCTCCCCCATCTCTTTTGGCTCTGCAGATAGCTGTCCACTCGGTCTCTCCAATGGACCAATTTTATCCCTTGTTATCCTTTTGCTATTAACATAGCTGTAGAAACCCTTTGGACTTTGAACCCTTTGAACTCCATCCCCTTGCCCTTCCCAGTTCTCCCACTAGTCTTACTGTCTCCAACATCGTTCTATCTTTGCCCCACCCCCTCCCCTGACCAGTCTACCTTCTGAATATCTACCCTCTCTGTGCCGCTCATAATTCTATATACGCCAATCAAGTCTCCTCTCATGCTCCAGTGTACAACATTCCACATTCGTCCAAACTTTCCTTATAATTATACCCTCTAATTAAGCCATCATCCTGGTAAAATATAGACATAAGGAACTGCAGATTCTTACCAAAAAAGGTTCTGGAATTACTCAACAAATTAGCAAGCATCTCTGGAGAACATGGATGTGGGACATTTACGATCTTCAGACTGATTGAAGTAGGTAGGGAGAAAGCTGAAAAAGAGATTGGGGTTGGACAAAGATAGGTGGATACAGGTGAGGAGGAATTTTGATCGGCTGTTGGTTGGAGAAAGACCAGAGATGAAAAGACAAAAAGATTTGTCTTCTGTCAAGGAGATGAGGATAGAAAAAGAACGGATTGTAAAGCCAAAGGAAGTAATGTAGGTTGAGGAATATATGGGTGTGTTCATCCAGGAGGGGCACAGGGAAGAGGGAAAAGGAGCTGGGTTGTGTACCTAACATTGGAGAAATCAATCTCCATACTGTTGGCTTGTAAGCTATCCAGCGTTGTAAGAGGTGCTGTTCCTCCAGTTTACATGTGGCCTCACTCTGGCAGTGGAGGAGGCCCGGGACAGAAAGGTCAGTGTGGGAATGGGAAGGGGAGTTAAAATGATCAGCAACCATACTGACCTTGCTGTCCTCAGTAAAATGACCTTTATTTATTGTATTGTTAGTTTTATTGGCTGGGCCAGAAATTAATGCCCATCCCTTTCTGACTCCGTTGCCAGAATGGTGCTACACATGCACTAGAGACCAGGTAGGAACAGAGTAGATGGGGCATCTGTCAAGCATGGACTAATGGGCCGAAGAGCCGGTTTCCAATTCTGTATGACTATAACCTGAAACATCACCTATCCCTGTTCTCCAGAGATGTTGCCTGATCCGCTGAGTTATTCCAGCACTTTGTGCCATTATTCTGGTAAACATCTTCTGCATCCTACTCCAAAGCCAGCACATCCTTCCTGTTCTGGGGCGACCAGAACTGTACATAATACTCCATATCAGCCTAACTATAGTCCTCCAGAGCTGTAGCACCATTTCCTGACTCTTACACTCAAAGCCCGCGCTATGAATACAGGATACCATCGGCCTTCATTACCACTCTACTCATGTTGCACTTTCATGAAATTATGGACCAGGATCCTAAGTTGCTGTAAAGGCTTCTGTTGTTAACTGTACACTTTCCACTTATATTGGACCTCCCAAAGTGCAACGCCTCACACTCTTTGCTGTCTCTGCCTCGCTGATTGAGTCATAGAGTGATACAGTGTGGAAACAGGCCCTTCGGCCTGACTTGCCCATCCCGACCAACATGTCCCAGCTACACTCGTCCCACCTGCCTGCAATTGCTCCATATCACTCCATACCCACTGCCCTTTGGGTGAAAAAGTTACCCCTTAGATTCCTACTAAATATTGTTCCTCTTCACCTTAACTTATGTCTTCTGGTCCTCGATTCACCTACTCTGGGCAAGACACTGTGCATCTACCTGATCTATTCCTCTCATAATTTTATACACCTCTATAAGGTCATCCCTCACCCTCCTGCACTCCAGGGAATAGAGTCCCAGCATACTCAACCTCTCCCTATCCCCCAGACCCTTTAGTCCTGGCAACATCCGTGTAAATCTTATCTGCACCCTTTCCAGCTTGAAAACATCTTTCCTATAACATGGTGCCCAGAACTGAACACATACTCTAAATGCAGTCTGACCAACTTCTTGTACAACTGCAACATGACGTCCAATCTTCTAAACTCCATACTCTGACTGATGAAGGCTAATGTGCCAAAAGTATTTTTGACCACCCTATCTACCTTGTACCTGCACCCCTAGATCCCTCTGCTCCACAACCCCAGAGCCCTACCATCCACTGTGAAGGACCTGCCCATGTTCGACTTCCCAAATGGCCACGCCTCGCACCGTGTAATCGCTGTCTCAGCCTCGCTGAAGTGACTGTTCTCTGCAGGGATCCTTAGTCCAGGCCACTCCTCGCCGTCGCGGGGCGAACAGCATCGAGCCTGGGAGAGTTCGCCGCCCGGGCCGGGAGGGGAGACCTTGTACTCCTTCACTCACATTTAGTTTAAGGCCGAGGAGAAGAAGCCCAGAGTTGCGAATGTTTCTGCCGTGCCATCTCTCCAGGTAATGCTTTTCAAATGGCAACCTCGCCTTGTAGCTGCGGGTTTGTCAGTGATTTACCTGCATGTCTGCCGCTGAAACACAACAATCTTTAACAGCACCTGGCCGTTTTATTTTCACTTTCAATGTTTTGGTGGCGCTTTGGGGATAGTCCCGCGGACTGCGCGTCGTTTCAGCTCACGGCAATCTTGTGTCATCGGTGAAACAATGTTTGAAACAAAAAGTACTTGGATGAGAAGGGCGTCTGTTGGGTCGGGGTCGTGGACGGGTTAACGAGCCTGCACCAAGAGTGGCCGCGGGGTCCGGCTCTTTGTCGTCGGGTCAAACCCACGGTGCACACTTCTTCTGGGACGATGCAGTAGCAAGTGTGAAATTGTCGCCGTGTAAGATCAGATGTGGTAAAAGGGAAGATTGAAAAAATAAAAACTCTAATAATTAGTTCCACACGTAATATTACATTTTCAACATTTGTTCAAGCGCATTGTGTGTAATTATCAGAACTGCTTGTGCAACATTTAATCTGTACACCGGTCTGTGGCCTTGTAACTGGAATGTTGTTTCTTACACAACTTCCAAACCCCCCCCCATACTGATCCAGGTGAAGGTGTGTGGGTTTCATCTGATCACTACTTCCTGACTGCCTTCTGTTCCATGGACTGGTTGCTCCCAATTGGCCTGTGAAGTCTTTTTTTATACATTTCGTTTCATATCTTATGATTGAGTTAACAGCTATAAGTTTAGTATTGGAAAGTATTCTGAGAGATAAGATATACATGCATTTAGGGTTTGCACGTACAAGAGAGAAGATTCACGAGGAAGTTGCCAGGATTTGAGGGCCTAAGCACAGGGAGAGGTTGAGCAGGCTTGGACTCTTATTCATAGGAGCACAGGAGGATGAGGGATGATCTTACAGAGGTGGACAAAATCATGAGAGGAATAGATTGGTAAACACACAGAGTCTCTTGCCCAGAGTAGGGGAATAGAGAACCAAAGGACCTCGGTTTATGGTGAGGGGGGAGAGGTTTAATAGGAACCTGAGGGATAACTTTTTTACACAAAGGGTGGGGGGTGTATGGAATGGGGTCCTGGAGCAAGTATGAGGCAAGTAATATTGCAACGTTTAAGAATCATTTAGGCAGGTACCACAGATAGGACGGGTTTAGAGGGATATGGGCCAAATATCCCAGTTGGGACTAGTGTTGGTTGGTGGAGGCAAATAGGGACAAAAGGCCTGTTTCCATGTTGTATGTAGGCTGTGGGCCGAGCATCAAAAATGTGTCTAGAAATCAACTTTTGTGGCCCATGTCTCAGAACTACATTAAATTTTGCACAGATTTAGATAAAATATAATTGAGAAGGAAGTCATAACTAGTCAGTGCCAAAAGTTGCACATTAATTAATTGAACTAATTAGAAGATAGACAAAAGTGCTGGAGAAACTCAGCGGGTGCAGCAGCATCCATGGAGCGAAGGAAATAGACAACGTTTCAGGGCCAAAATCCTTCTTGAGACTGATATAGGGGGTGGGGGGGAGAGAGGGGGACGGAGAGAAGAAAGGAAAACTGAAGAGGAGGAGCCCGAGGGCTGAGGGGGAGCTGAGAAGGCGAGGAGCCGGCAAAGGCTACCGGAAATTGGAGAAGTCAATGTTTATGCCGCTAGGGTGCAGACTGCCCAAGCGGAATACGAGGTGCTGCTCCTCCAATTTCCGGTGGTGCTCACTCTGGCCATGGAGGAGGCCCAGGATAGTGAGGTCGGATTTGGGAGGGGGAGTTGAAGTGCTGAGCCACAGGAAGATCTGGTTGGTTAATGTGGAGCGAGCGGAGGTGTTCGGCTCTTGCTGTTGTAAGGTAGCCCTTGCTGTCTCCTCCCCTTCTCAGCTCTCCTCCCCCTCAGCCCTCGGGCTCCTCCTCTTCCTTTTTCCTTTCTTCTCCCCGTCCCCCCCTCCACTCTACATCAGTCTGAAGGAGGGTTTTGGCCCGAGACGTCGCCTATTTCCTTTGCTCCATAGATGCTGCTGCACCCGCTGAGTTTCTCCAGCACTTTTGTCTACCTTCGATTTTCCAGCATCTGCAGTTCCTTCTTAAACTAATTAGAAAATGAGATCAAAAAGGTAACCGCCATCTAGTGGCCAATGCCCATATGACACCATGGGGAGCCTATTTCCTCGTTGCAATTTATTTAAACTATATATTAGAAACATAGAAAATATGTGCAGGAGGAGGCCATTCGGCCCTTCGAGCCAGCACCGCCATTCATTGCAATCATGGCCGATCGTCCCCAATTAATAACCCGTGCCTGCCTTCTCCCCATATTCCTTGAGCCTCGAGACTCAACTGCCCTCTGTGGCAGGGAATTCCACAAATTGAAGAAGGGTCTCGACCCGAAACGTCGCCTGTCTCCTTCGCTCCTTAGATGCTGCTGCACCCGCTGAGTTTCTCCAGCCTTTTGTGTACCCTCCACAAATTCACAACTGTCTGGGTGAAAAGTTTTTTCTCACCTCAGTCTTAAATGGCCTCCCCTTTATTCTAAGACTGTGGCCCCTGGTTCTGGACTCACCCAACATTGGGAACATTTTTCCTGCATCTAGCTTGTCCAGTCTTTTTATAATTGTATATGTTTCTATAAGATACCCCCTCATCCCTCTAAACTCTAGTGAATACAAGCCTCGTCTTTTCAATCTTTCCTCATATGACAGTCCCGCCATCCCAGGGATCAATCTTGTGAACCTACGCTGCACTGCCTCAATCACAAGGATGTCCTTCCTCAAATTAGGAGACCAAAACTGTACACAATACTCCAGATGTGGTCTGGATATATATGTGTATATATCTTGTGAATATGACTGTACTCATATATAATTGTGTATAATTATATTATATAAAAATAATATAATTGTGTATTTTGAATGAGACTGCCGCAGAGGTCCGGCACCTGAACCAGCCTAATTAATGGGTGGGGGAATGTTCCTGTGGGTTCCCTCGTTTACTGAACCCCACAAACGGCCAGTGTGCAGAGTGGGGGTCACGGCCATAGTGGGACTGGGGCAGTGCCAGGCTGGAGGAACACAAAGGCATCTTCCACTGAGAGGAAAATGCCTAACCCTAACTCGCTCCCCTTCCAGAGCTGCCCATGGCTGGAGCTGGAGCCGCTTTGGGACCGGCTGCGGTCTCCGTACGTGTGGCCCCGCAGCACGTCCACCTCAGCCAGCACACCCTTCTGGATCATCATGGGGATGGTGGTGGGGAGCAGCACTGCCCTGCACCCCGCCCGTGCTGCCTTCAGCACCCCCATGGCACCGGCTCCGTCAGTCCTCCCGCTCGCTCGCTGCAACACCAGCCTACCAGCTGCCCGACAACCCCTCACAGCACTCACCGGCCTTCCATCAGCCCGACCAATCCTCCACAGCATCCATCGTCTTATCGACCGACTGACCCGAACCCTAATCCTAACCCTAACCCTAGCTCGGGCACGTGCCGTCAGGTTAGGCAAGGCAGGCAGTGCCTACCCTGACTAAAATTATAAAATAGTAATTATTTTTTATATGTATAACATATATAAAACATATAAAAAATGGTCATAAATAGTAAAGGCACGGGAGAATTATATCTCCCTAAGTGATCGATCTCTTAGGGTGGCATAATTCTCCCGTGCCTTTCATCAGCAGTACGTTTTAATCGTGGAAGTATGTGCTACTCGTGTGCCGTTGACGATGCTTCAATCGGGAACGGTCCATAAAGGCAGCTGAAACTCTGCCTTTACACTGTGAACTGCGTGCATGTGCTGCATTGTGCACTGCGCATGCGCACCAGCCTACTGTGCATGTGCATGCGCATGCGCAATTTCTTAACGGGATTTTCAAAGATGGATACTGATTACCTGAAGAGTTTCACAAAGCAAACTTATGGATATTTTTGCTGCAAACAAAGAGAGAAGAATGGATTTTGTCTACAAATAATATGGTAAGTAAATTTATTTGAACTATATGTTTTTAAATACTTTATTAAGAGATATGACCTATTGAAGACAAATTACTTGATAAAAGACGAGAGAATAATCTGCGCATGCGCGGTTTCCATGATTTAAAAAAAAAGCCGAATGACAGTTCATCGGGGAGGGAACAATGTGCAGTTTCAAGATTTAAAACAAAAAGCCGACTGACAGCTCACCGGAGAGAGAATAATCTGCGCATGCGCGGTTTTCAAGATTTTTAAAAGCCACTGCCTACCCTAAACTTCTGTCCCTTAATTCTGTGTGGCTGTGTGGAATGATCTTCCAGCGGAAGTGGTGGAGGCAGGATCGATTGTATCATTTAAAAATAAAGTGGATAGGTATATGGATGGGAAGGGGATGGAGGGGTATGGTCTGAGTGCAGGTAGATGGGACTAGGGAAAATGAATGGTCGGCACGGACTGGAAGGGCCGAGAAGGCCTGTTTCCATGCTGTAATGGTTATATGGTTACCCTGACTAATTACTCACGGCACGTGCCTGCCCTAGCTGTACATTTATTATTTATCTTTTTTATTTAACCGTTCACATTATCTTTATAAAGATAAATCAATTGAAAAACCAAATGGTCAGCAAGGTTAACATTACCTTTATCCTTGGAAACCTTGTTATTGTTATTGATGTAATGAGGAGGCAGCCATTATCCCAGAGTCCTCGCTGCCCAGCGACCATAAAACAAAGCTCGGGATTGGTCAATTTGCGTCCGACCTCAATGTCAAACCTGCATTGATTGGCCAATTACTACTCAGAAAATTGGAAGTTTTTGTCATATTTAAACAAAATGTGCAGGTTTTGTTCTTGACGAGTTTCAGGTATGATTTATATAATATTTTTACACAATATGTTAAACATTCAGGTAGTTCCGTGAGTTGGGTCACGAACCTGAATGAAAAAGCTCCTCGGCCCACATCCTAATGTCCCTATGACTCTTTAACTCCGGGGCCACCCATGTAGAAGCAACGGCCAAAAAAGTACATCAATGCCTCGACTTCCTTAGAAGCCCTAGGAAATTCGGCATATCCAAATAACAACTCTCACCAAGCTCTACAGGTGCGCCACAGAAAGCATTTTATCATGGTGCATCTCATGAGCTTGGTTTGGGAACAGCTCCATCCAAGACTGCAAGAAATTGTGCGGAATTGTGGATGCAGCCCAGACCATCACACAAACCAACCTTCCTTCCATTAACTCCATTTATACGTCACGCTGCCATTCCCTCATCGCCCCTCTCCCTTCGGGCAAAAGGTATAGAAGTGTGAAAATGCACACCTCCAGATTCATGGACAGTTTCTTCCCAACTGTTATCAAGCAACTGCCATTACAAGAGAGTGGTCCTGAACTACTACCTACCCCACTGGTGACCTTCGAACTATCTTTGATCAGACCTCTCTGGCTTTACCTTGCATTAATCGTTACTCCTTTATCAAGTATCAAAATATTGTAAATGGCTCAATTGTAATCATGTATTGTCTTTCTGCAGATTGGTTGGCACGCAACCAAAGCTTTTCACTGTACCTCAGGTCATGTGACAATAGACTAAAGTAAACTGAAACTATGTGTTCACAAAACCCTGGAGTACATGTGTTAAAGAAGGAACTGCAGATGCTGGAGAATCGAGGGTTATACAAAAAGCTGGAGAAACTCAGCGGGTGCAGCAGCATCTAAGGAGCAAAGGAGATAGGCGACGTTTCGGGTCGAGACCCTTCTTCAGACGGGGTCTGAAGAAGGGTCTCGACCCGAAACGTCGCCTATCTCCTTCGCCCCTTAGATGCTGCTGCACCCGCTGAGTTTCTCCAGCTTTTTGTGTAACCCTGGAGTACATGTACACAGTTCGCTGGAAATGACAACATGTCGTGGACATGGGGGATACAGAGAGTAGTGTGGGGATTAAGTTTAATTTTGTTTTAGAGATACAGCATGGAAACAGGCCCTTCGACCCATCGACCAGCGATCTCTGCACATTAACACTATTCTACACTCACTAGGGACAATTTACAGTTTTTTCCAAGCCAATTAACCTACAAACCTGTACGTCTTTGGAGTGTAGCAGTGCAGCGTAGGTTCACACGATTGATCCCAGGGATGGCGCGACTGTCATATGAGGAAAGATTGAAAATACTAGGCTTGTATTCACTGGAGTTTAGAAGGATGAGGGGGTATCTTATCTATATTACTAGAAGTAAGATCATGACCACTTCCTGTTTTTCGGTTTCATGCTTTTTGAAAAAACGCTGCCACTTACTGCTGTGATTTTTGGCCATCTTACTCAGAGTACCCTTCCGCTGCGCAGGAGAAGAGGATTTTTCCCATCGATGAAAAATAAAAGAGTTTTTAATGTTTAAAAAATGTTGACATTCTCTCTGCTGCCCCTGCCGGTGGGAGGGGGGAGGGACTATAAAACCCGGAAGTGTTGCGCCTCACTTAGTCTTTTCCAGGGAGGAAGCGAGTGGGTCATGTTTCTCTAAGCTGTGAATAACACTGAACTCGTGTCTACTCAACTGTGAGTGTGCTTAATGTGGTTTGAAAATGTGGTTGCTTTGAAATACGACACTGCAAATGATTGTTGGTGGTGGTAACTGCTTTGAAATACTACACTGCAAATGGTTGTTGGTGGTGGTAACTGCTTTGAAATTCTACACTGCAAATGGTTGTTTGTGGTGGTAACTGCTTTAAAATGCTGCACTGCAAATGAAATTAATAGCCGTGAGTCAACTGCTCGCCCACCAGCTAGACGCTGGAAAAGCATTTTTAAGATAACAGTTTTGATTCACAGTAATTTATTACACTACTAAATAAGGCACATACACACAGGTAATGACAATTAAAATTGAATCTGAATCTGAATCCTTGAATATTCCCGAACACACTCGCAAACCCCGAGTACATAGCAGAGCATGCTGCAGGATGTTTCGTTCTTGATCACCTGGCACCGTTCGCGACACGGTCCAAGACTGAGGTTCTCTCACCGAAAGGGCGCCCAACACCATCCTTTATGGCATTTCTTACCAAGCAGACCACGCCACTGCCCTCTCCCTGAGCCAGTCGTAAGCTCCCCTTGTCTGCAACGTTTCTGCGCTACTAGTGGCAAGGGGTGCGGGTGGTCTACCCAACTATTGCTGTTGTGTTGTGTTCGCCAACGGAACCTTACCCATAAATTGGTATCAGAAGGCTGCGTTCCCTGGTAATGATCACATGGAAACTTGTTATTGAGAGGCAATGGAATGTAGGGCTGCTAACTCCAATTAGCTGAAATTGTCAGTTTAACCCTTGCACTACACTCTACTAACAATATTAATGTAAGATGGATCTTGAGGTCCAAGTGTATGGCTCCCTGAAAGTTCCAAGGTGCGGATAGAGTTATAAATAAGGCCAATGCTGTGCTTCATCAGAGCTTTGCGTATCAAAGTCAGGAAGATCGTGCTGCAGCTCCATAAACTTTGGTTCAGTTGCGTTTGGTGTGTTGTGTGCAGATCTAGTAGCCCCATTACAGGAACGATGTGGAGGCTTTGGAGAGGGCACAGAGATTTACCCGAATACTGCCGGCATTAGCTATAATGAGAGTTTGGACAGACTTGGATTGTTTTTTTTTCTGGAAAGTGCAGGAGACCTGACAGAAGTTTATAGAACTATGAGAGGAATAGATAGGGTAAATAGTCAGAACCTTTTTCCCCAATATGGCAATGTCGTTGACTGGAGGCATTGTTTTAACATGAGAGAGGCGGGATGTTTTTAACACAGGCTGGTGGGTGCCTCAAATACACTGCCAGGGCTGGTGGTGGAAGCAGATAGGATAGTGTTGCGGATGGCAATCAGATAGGCACATGGACATGCAGGGAATGTGGATCACGTGCAGGCAAAGGACTTGGCATTATGTTCAGCACAGACATTTCCTGTATTTATTCTTCTATATGTTATATGGGTCAGGCATAAGCATATAGGACGTGCTCAGTTAGGCAAATTCATTGGCAAGGAGGAGTTTGGCCAAATGGCTATTTCTGTGCTCTATGGTGTTATGACAATGTTTAGCAAGGGAATAGTAGAATGTAAGAGCATGGAGGTTATGCAGTATTCATATATAGCTTTTGGCACAACAGGAGTACTGTGAACAGTACAGGTCAAACTGTAAGAAGCAAGTGATTATACTAGAGAGGGTTTAGAGATTAACCAGGTTGCCTGACATGAAAGATTGTGGTTATTAAGAGGTTGGATAGGCTGTGCTTGTTTCCCCAGTGAAGGAGGCTGGGGCAAATCTAACTCTATCAGAGTTATACAAAGTCATGAGGGGCATAACTAAGGCAACTTTCCACTGCATAGCTGTCTAAAACTAGAGGACATTGTTTAAGGTGTGGGGTACGACCTGGTAAGGGCATGTCGGGATATTTTCACCCAGAAGGTGGTTGGAATGTGGAACAGCCTTAGGTGGCGTTGCTGGCAGCGACTGTGAAAACTTTAAAGTTTCCAAACAAGCACTTGTATTGCAGAGGCAGAGATGGCTGTGGAGCTAGTGCTGGGAAGTGGGATTGGTGTAGGTAGGATAACCTGTGGTCAGTCTTGACACAAAAGACTGAAGAATCTATTCCATGTTGTGTGGCTCTATGTAATATCAACAGAAGCAGAAAGAATGATACATTTTTAATTAACAATTATGTAATAGTTTATGTAACAATTATGTAATCCAATAGTTTGGATTGAAAAGATAAATCTTTAAATTCAATGCCTTTCACCCTCCAAGCTTATCACCAAACACACGAGACTGGGTGTCAGCACTCATCTCTGCAACTGGATCCTCGACTTCCTGACCAACAAACCCCAATCAGTGAGGATAGGGGACAAATCATTCTCTACTATAATCCTCAACATTGGTGCTTGCAAGGATGCATTCTCAGCCCCTTCTTTACTCCTTGTACCCCCACGACTGTGCAGACATGTGCAAATCAAATTAAATTTTCAAATTCCCAGACGACACCACCATTGTGGGCCAGATATCAAATAATAACGAGTACAGGAAGGAGATCGAGAACCTCTTGTCCTGGTGTCGAGACAACAACATTTCTCTCGATGTCAGCAAGACAAAGGGGATAGTGATCAACATCAGGAGGTGAAGCGGCTTCCTGATCACATACCCCAACTTGCATTGATGGCATCAAAGTAGAAATGTTTGAAAACTTCAACTTTCTAGTAGTCAATATCACCAACAATTTCTCCTGGACCACCCATGTTGAAGCAGCGACCAAGAAAACACAGCAATGCCTCTACTTCCTTACAAGGCTCTGGAGGTTTTGCAAGCCTCTTACAGGTGCACCATTGAAAGCATTTTATCAGGATGCATCACAGCTTGGTTTGGGAACGACTCCATCCAAGACTGTACAAAATTGCAGCAAATTGTGGACGCAGCCCAGACCATCACACAAACCAACCTCCCTTCTATTGACCCCGTTTACACCTCGCGCTGCCTCGGCAAGGCCAGCAGCATAATCAAGTATGAGTTGCACCCTGGCCACTCCCTCTTCTCCCCTCTCCCATCAGGCAAATGGAATAGAAGTGTGAAAACGCACACCTCCAGGGACTGGTTTTCACAGCTGATCATCCTGCCACAAACTAGAGAGCAGTGCTGAACTACTATCTACCTCATTGGTGACCCTCAGCCTATCCTTGATTTGACTTTGCTGGCTTTACCTTGCACTAAACGTTATTCCCTTACCATGTTTCTATACGCTATAAAGGGCTCGATTGTAATCATGCTTTGCCTTTCTGCTGAATGGTTAGCACGCAACAAAAGCTTTTCACTGTATTACGGAACACAAGACAATAAACTAAACTAATCTGAATAAATAACTAAATGAACTTTTGCAGCTTCCTCTGTACACTGCCTTGCTTTAAGTGAAGTGTCTGACACTGTTTATCCCAGCCTAAGGAGTCCAACTTGATCTGTGCTGAACTTTTGGCCTGTTGTACAAAATGTATTGCAATTGTTGGCATTTCTCCATAAAACTTACTGATTTATTTTTCTTTTTTTAAGGGCCATCGAAACAAGAGGTTAACCTGGGATCTCTGGTTTTGTTCTAGAAATGGAGTCTACAGGTATGGTTATTAATTGAGTTGGATGAGGTGAGATACTGTTCACGGAATAACCTGCTTCCTGTTGTGCAACAGTATCTCCAAGGCAGCTCATGCTAAAATAAAATATGTAGAAATAGGAGAGGTCAAGGCCATTCAGCCCTTTGAGTCTCTTCCACCATTCTATATAATCATATAACCACATAACAATTACAGCACGGAAACAGGCCCTCTCGGCCCTTCCAGTCCGTGCCGACCATGATCATGGGTAAAATGACAATCTAGCTTACTCCCTATATCTTTTGATCCCTTTAGCTCTTAAAAAAATATTCAGCTCCTCCTTGAATATGTTTAGTCATACAGTGTGGAAAGAGGCCATTCGGCCCAATTTGCCCACACCGGCCAACATGTCCTAGCTACACTAGTCCCACCTTCCCGTGTTTGGCCCATATCCCTCCAAACCTCCTCTGGCAGCTTGTTCCATACATCCACCACCCTTTGTGTGTAAAATATACCCTTCAGGTTCCTATTAAATCTTTTCCCCTTCACCATAAACCTCTGTCCGCTAGATCTCGATTTGCCTACTCTGGGCAAGAGTCTACGCAACCTCTCCCTATTAGCTCAGACCCTCTAGTGCTTGCAACATCCTTGTAATTCTACACTGTACCTTTTCCAGCTTGACAACATCTTTCCTATAACATGGTGCCTAGAACTGAACACGATACACTAAATGAGGCCTCGCCAATGTCTTATACAACTGCAACAAGATCTCCAAACTTCTATACTCATTATTACACTGACTGATGAAGACCAATTTGGCAAAAGCCGTTTTGACCAGCCTACCTACCTGTGACTCCACCTTCAAGGAACCCTCTGCTCTACAGCACTCCCCAGAGGCCTACCATTCACTGTGTAGGTTCTCCCCATGCTAGACTTCACATAATGGAACACCTCACATTTCTCTGTATTAAATTCCATCAACCATTCCTCTGCCCACCTGGCCAATAAGCCAGTTTGGTATTCCGACTGCATATACACAGGTCATAGGTCGCTTGGGCTAAACACTCACGGGGGCCGTGCCGCTCCATGTGTGCAGACCTGCGTCATGTCCCTATCCAGCCGCTGCTGTGCCGTCCCTGTCCCCTCCCATGTGTCCCGTCCGGGGCGTCCCAGGGCCGGCAGGAGAGGAGGAGGAGGGGGGTCGCCGGCTGTCCCAGCGGGGGGCTGGCCCTTCGCAGCGGCGGCGCAGGCCCACAGGCGGCGTGGAAACGAAGCACCAACTCCAGCTCAACCCCGCCTGTCCTGCTGGTGGGACAGCAGGGTCGAGCTGGGGCTGCCGCTTCCCCTCCTCGCTGGCTGCGGGCCTGCCCGGACACTCCCGTCCGCGGACCTCTGGATAGACTTCTTCAGACTTCCTACACAATAGACTTTTGCGCCGTGGGAGCGGGGATTTCCACGGGCGCAAGGAACAAATGATCTAAAGCTTGCGTTGAAACATAGAAACATAGAAAATAGGTGCAGGAGTAGGCCATTCGGCCCTTCGAGCCTGCACCGCCATTCAATGTGATCATGGCTGATCATCCAACTCAGTATCCCGTACCTGCCTTCTCTCCATACCCCCTGATCCCTTTAGCCACAAGTGCCACATCTAACGCCCTCTTAAATATAGCCAATGAACTGGCCTCAACTACCTTCTGTGGCAGAGAATTCCAGAGACTCACCACTCTCTGTGTAAAGAATGTTTTCCTCATTTCGGTCCTAAAGGAATTCCCCCTTATCCTTAGACTGTGACCCCTTGTTCTGGACTCCCCCAACATCGGGAACAATCTTCCAGCATCTAGCTTGTCCAACCCCTTAAGAATTTTGTAGTTTTCTATAAGATCCCCCCTCAATCTTCTAAATTCCATCGAGTACAAACCGAGTCTATCCAATCTTTCCTCATATGAAAGTCCTGACATCCCAGGAATCAGTCTGGTGAATCTTCTCTGTACCCCCTCTATGGCAAGGATGTCTTTCCTCAGATTTGGAGACCAAAACTGTACGCAGTACTCCAGGTGTGGCCTCACCAAAACCCTGTACAACTGCAGTAGAACCTCCCTGCTCCTATACTCAAATCCTTTCGCTATGAATGCTAACATACCATTTGCTTTCTTCACTGCCTGCTGCACCTGCATGCCTACTTTCAATGACTGGTGTACCATGACACCCAGGTCTCGTTGCATCTCCCCCTTACCTAATCTGCCACCATTCAGATAATAGTCTACCCTCATGTTTTTGCCACCAAAGTGGATAACCTCACATTTATCCACATTGTACTGCATCTGCCATGCATCTGCCCATTCACTCAGCCTATCCAAATCACCCTGCAGCCTCCAAGCATCCTCCTCACACCTAACTATACGCCCCAGCTTGGTATCATCTGCAAATTTGGAGATGTTGCATTGAATTCCCTCGTCCAAATCATTAATATATATTGTAAATAGCTGGGGTCCCAGCACTGAGCCTTGCGGCACCCCACTAGTCACTGCCTGCCATTCTGAAAAGGACCCGTTTACTCCTACCCTTTGCCTCCTGTCTGCTAGCCAGTTCTCTATCCACATCAATACTGAACCCCCAATACCGTGTGCTTTAAGTTTGTATGCTAATCTCTTATGCGGGACCTTGTCGAAAGCCTTCTGAAAGTCTAGATATAACACATCCACTGGTTCTCCCTTATCCACTCTACTAGTTACATCCTCGAAAAATTCTATCAGATTTGTCAGACATGATTTACCTTTCGTAAATCCATGCTGACTTTGTCCAATGATTTCACCACTTTCCAAATGCGCTGCTATCCCATCTTTAATAACTGACTCCAGCAGTTTCCCCACTACCGATGTTAGACTAACTGGTCTGTAATTCCCCGCTTTCTCTCTCCCTCCTTTTTTAAAAAGTGGGGTTACATTAGCTACCCTCCAATCCTCAGGAACTACTCCAGAATCTAAGGAATTTTGAAAAATTATCACTAATGCATCCACTATTTCTGTGGCTACCTCCTTGAGTACTCTGGGATGCAGACTATCTGGCCCTGGGGATTTATCGGCCTTCAATCCGTTCAATTTACCCAACACCACCTCCCGGCTAACCTGGATTTCACTCAGTTCCTCCATCTTATTTGACCCCCGTTCCACTGCTATTTCCGGCAGATTATTTATGTCTTCCTTAGTGAAGACAGAACCAAAGTAGTTATTCAATTGCTCTGCCATGTCCTTGTTCCCCATGATCAATTCACCTGTTTCTGACTGCAAGGGACCAACATTTGTTTTAACTAGTCTCTTTCTCTTTACATATCTATAAAAACTTTTGCAGTCAGTTTTTATGTTCCCTGCCAGTTTCCTTTCATAATCTATTTTCCCTTTCCTAATTAAGCCCTTTGTCCTCCTCTGCTGGATTCTGAATTTCTCCCAGTCCTCCGGTAGGCTGCTTTTTCTGGCAAATTTGTATGCCTCATCTTTTGTTTTTATACTATCCCTGATTTCCCTTGTTATCCATGGATGCACCACCTTCCCCGATTTATTCTTTTGCCAAACTGGTATGAACAACTTTTGTACTTCATCCATGCAGTCTTTAAATACCTTCCATTGCACATCCACTGTCAACCCTTTAAGAATCACCTGCCAGTCTATCTTGGCCAATTCACATCTCATACCTTCAAAGTTACCTTTGTTCAAGAACCCTTGTTTCTGACTTAATTTTGTCACTCTCCATCCTAATGAAGAACTCAACCATATTATGGTCACTCTTGCCCAAGGGGCCACGCACAACAAGACTGCTAACTAACCCTTCCTCATTACTCAATACCCAGTCTAGAATAGCCTTGAGTGATCTGAGTGTTCTTAACGTCCTCACCGTACACCGGCTTTTTGTGAGAGTGGTTGGATCTCAGCTTCAGCTCAACCAACGTCAGTCACATTAACCGGACAGGTGGCAGGGATCAGGAGCTGATGTAAGGCATCGGCGATTCTCTAGTTGGCCGCCACCGAGCAGCGGGATTGTGGAGACGGCGCCCGGCCCGGCCCGGGAGTTCTTCCACCGGCGACCAGAGAGGCACCAGCTACCACGGGCCGCTCACCTGTCGGGCGCTGCCTCCTCGATCCCTGGATCCAACCACTCTCACAAAACGCCGGTGTACGACGGTAAGAACATTCAGGTCATTCAATGCAAACTCTGGGTCATTTGTCCTTGCGCCCACGGTCGAGACGAGGGGATTCTGAAGTTTCATTCTCTCGATTGAGGACATTTTCTCGACTCTCCTAGAAGCAACGAGCCACGACTTTACCAGTGGTTGTCTGTCTAACTGAAACCTCTCTTCCCCCACCTCTCCCTGTCTCCCACTCACATCTACCCCCTCTCTCTCTCTCACTGTTGCACCCGCTCACCCCTGTCCACTTTTTTTAATTCTCAAATGACCTTTGAAAAATCCCATGATCCCTGGTGTTTTTCGGAATACCGAACTGTCTTATTGACCACGGTCCTGCTGCAAATTCACAATCTGCAAAACCACCCACTTTTGTAATGTCTGCAAATTTGCTAATCTTGCCCTGTACGTTCTCATCCAAATCTTTAATATAGATGACAAACAGGAGCAGGCCAGGACTGAACCCTACGCACACCACTGGTCACAGGCCTCCAGTCCGAGAAGAAACCTTCTACCATCACTCTCTGCTTCCTTCCATTAAGCCAATTTTCTATCCATTGAGCTATCTCCTTGGATCCCTGCGATCTAACCTTCCAGAGCAGCCAACCATGTGGAACCTTGTCGAAAGCTTTGCTGAAGTCCATACATACATCTACAGTTCTGCCCTCATCAACCTTTTTGGTCATGTCTTCAAAAAACTCAATCAGATTTGTGAGATACGACCTCCCACGTACAAAACCATGCTGACGATCCTTAATCAGTCCTTGTCCATCTAAATGCCTGTGTATCCTATCCCTCGGAATAACCCCTAGTAACTTTCCAACTACAGATGTTAAGCTTGCTCATGTACAGTTCCCAGCATTTTCCCTGCAGCCCTTCTTGAATAGAGGCCCAACATTTGCCAGTCTTCTGGCAACTCTCCTATATTTAAAGATGACTAGTAAATTTCAACCAGGGCTGCTGCAATTTGTTCTCTTGTCTCCCACAATGTCCTCGGATATATCTGATCAGGCCCTGGAGATTTGTCTACCTTCATACACGATGGTACTTTCAATACCTCTTCGACTGTAACACTGACTCCTCCCAAGACACTTTCATTGATTGCCCCAAGTTCCTCCATCCTCTTGTCTTTCTCCCAGAGGAGAAATACTCAATGAGGACCTTGCTCATCTCCTGTGGCTCCACACAGAGGTGACTGCTTTGATTCCTGAGGGATGCCATACCCTTTCTAGTTACCCGTTTCTCCCTATGTATATAAAAACTTTTGGTATTGTCCTCAATGCGTTCTGCCAGAGCTATCTCCTGGCCCCTTCTGATTTCCTTCGTGATCGAGAATTATATGGGTTCACCACTCTCTGGAAAATTATATTTCTCTCATCTGACTCTTAAATGGTTCACCCCTTATCGCAGGGCTCGAAATGAACGGTTGCCGGGTTGCCAATGGCCACCCAAAGTCCCACCGGGCAACTTAAAAGCCGTGTCATTTTGCCCGGCTTGATATTGCAGATACTGGTTTATACCGGTTAGACACAAAACACTGGTGTAACAGCGGGTCATGCAGCATCTCTGGAGAAAAGGAATACGTGACGTTTCCGGTTGGCGGTGGCGGCTCCACCTCCGGCACCCCACCCGCCCTCATAGCAGCCACTCCGCCAACGCCAATAACGGCTTTCAAAACAAACCCTCCCGCACGCGGAGGCCGGGGGGAGGGAGGGAGGGAGGGAGGAAGGAAGGGGGGAGGCCCTCTTCCTCCGTCTGAAGAGCCTGCACCGCTTGGCCCCGCTCCTTCCTGTTGGCTGGCGGAGGAGGGGAGGCAACGGCAAGGAGATCCCAACTGCCTCCCCCTTTGGCGGCGACACTTGCCGGTGGACGGGAACGTCCAAGGCAGTGGGGCGATGATACCGGTGTTGTCTGAGGAGCGCTGACCAACCTTCCTCCCCACCTCCTCTGCCACTTCCGCTCTCTCTCTCTCTCTCGCTCTCTTTTACGCCCCCCTCCACCCCCCGTATCCTGGGACCACTCCTCTCCATCCCGCACTGATCCCCATTCCCACCTCTATTCAGTCCTCACTGACATCCCCTGTGCTCCCCTCCCCATCTACCCGCCCCTCCCCCCCATCTATTCATCCTGCACTGATCTCCCTATCCACCTCGCACTGATTCTCCTGACACCTCCCATCCAGCCTACATTGGTCCCCCAATTCATCCTCTACTGACCCCCTTCCCATCCATTTCTGCACTGCTCCCACCATTCATCCTGCACTTATCTCCCGATCCAGCCTGTACTCAACCCCCCTCCATTTATCCTGCCTTGCCTTCTCAACCACCACCCCCACCCCCCCCATCTATCCATCCCACACTGATTCACCCACCACCCCGACCCTACTGCGCTGGAGATGTCTTCAGAGCGAACATTGACTACGATAATGGAATGCAATCAGATGTGTTTTAATTCCCAATGTTATTATATCTTTTAATCTATAAAGATGGATTTATTAAATAGTGAACACATGAAAGATTAAAACCGCAGTGTTCGATTGCCACTGCTACCGTTAACACATTATTACAGAATTCATTTTCACGGCAAATCAATGCTCTCAAGTTCTTTCCACTTCCAAACATAATGTGGTTGTATTATGCAAGCATGTTTTCTGTGAAGGACCGAAAATTACCATGACATGGCCATAGCATGGGTCGTTATTGCTATTGGTACAGAAACACTCTCGCTTTCCACATAATATATCCATAACAAAATATACAGGTTGCAAGGACATTTCTAAGGGCATTTTATGATAATAGCTGTTAAAACCGACTATACCCATCTGACAGGTTAAACCTTACACTAACTGACAAGAGATGGCCAAAGGACATAACTGCAGCAAATGTTATTTTGGTAATATGTTTAAAGGTGTCAAAACGCCACATTACCGGACATTCAGATTAGATGCATGTGTTGTGAACAGCAATGAAGATACCCAGTTTGTACACATCAGATTTAAAACAAATTACTAATGAACACTGTTTCCATCATTCTCACTTCAGGATTAATGTTAAAATTTCAACTGTAATATCTCCTGACAAAATTTGTGATGTATATGACCGACTGTAGAAGTAAAACCTGGATAAATCCAACGTATAGTTGTGAATGTTACTCATTAAATAACTACAGTACTGATACTCCATATTACGAGCGTTGATTTGCCATTAATATGAATTCTGTAATAACGTGTCAATGATAGCAGTGACAATCGAACACTGCCGTTTTAATGTTTCACGTGTTCATAATCCATCTTTTTGGACTATAACAAATAACATTGGGATTTAAAACACATTTGATTGCATTCTGTTATCAAACATAGTCAATGTTCGCTCTGAAGACATTTCCAGCACAATAGGATTGGGGAGGGGGGGGGGGTGTGAATCGGTGCGGGATAGATAGATGGCCGGGGGGGTTGAGAAGGCAATCGGTGCGGAATGGAAGGATTGAGGCAGGTGAATTAGTACGTGTTGGTTGGAGTATGTAAAATCGTGAGGGGGGAGCGCGGTGGGTGTCAGTGGTGTTGAATCAGGGGGATCATTCGGGATGGATGGGGGCGATCAGTACAGGATGAATGGGGGTAGACAAAGTTGATGGAGAAACTCAGTGGGTGAGGCAGCATCTATGGAGCTAAGGAAATAGGCAACGTTTCGGGTTGAAACCCTTCTTCAGACTGTTCCCCCCATTCTTCTTGAATGGGGGGGATCAGTACAGGATGGATGGGGCGAGGATCAGCGCAGGATGAATGGGGGGGTCAGTAGAGTGTGGATCGGAGTGTCTGTGCAGGATGAATGGGGGTTCACTACAGGATGAATGACGGGATCAGTACAGGATGAATGGGAGGATCAGTACAGGATGGATGTGGGGGATGATTAAAGGATGAATGGGAGATCACTACAGGATGAAGGGGGGTGAGTACAGGATGAATTGAGGTCAAGTGTTGGATGGATGGGGGGGGTGGCAGGAGAATCAATGCGAGGTGGAAAGGGAGATCGGTGCAGGATGAATAGATGGGGGGGGTAGATGGGGAAGAGAGCACAGGGGGTGTCAGTGAGGACTGAATAGGGGCGGGAATGGGGATCAGTGCAGGATGGAGAGGAGGGGGTCTAAGGATAAGGGGGGTGGAGGGGGACGTGAGAGAGAGATGGGGGTGGTGGGGAGGAAGGAAGGTCAACACTCATCGGACTGGAACAGCATCATCGCCCGCTGCCTTGGCCATCCCTGTCCACCGCCAAGTGCCGCCGCCAAAGGGGGAGGCAGTGGGGATCTCCTTGCCACCGCCTCCCCTCCTCCGCCAGCCAACAGGCAAGTGCGAGGCCGAGCGGTGCCAGCTGCTTCAGATGGCCGAAGGAGGCCTCCCCCTCCCTCCATCCCTCCCAGCCTCGGCGTGCGTGAGGGTTTGTTTTAAATGCAGCGGCCGCTATCAGGGCAGGCGGGGTGCGGCAGGAGGAGGAGTATGTGGGGGCCGTCATTCGCTCCGACCCTCCGTCACACCACACCTCGTATCTTTGCCCCACACTACAGTCACCGCCGACACGAAACGTCACGTTCGTTCTCTCCAGAGATGCTGCCTGACCCGCTGAGTTACTCCAGTTTTTTGCGTCTATTTTTGGTACAAACCAGTATCTGCAGTGCCAAGCCGGGCAAAATGACTTGGCATTTAGGTTGCCCGATGGCACTTTGGGTGGTCAATGGCACCCGGGCAACAGTTAGTTTCGAGCCCTAAGATTGTTCTGAGCAGTTTGCAGAGACTCAGTGGATCAAATGGTGTCCTCCTGGGCTGTAACAATTGTATCACAACGACCTGAAACAGAATGCTCAAAGTCTGGCAGTGTCTGGAGGGTGAAACAGATTTAATATTTCATTGTTCCTCTGTTTCTCTCTCTGCCGATGCTGCTTGAGCAGAACACTTTCACCATTTCTGCATTACTGTGATTTTCAACATCTGCAATGTTGTGCTTTTGGGAATCTTATTTTAGATTCCAAACATCACCAGAAAGAAAATGCCAAGCGTTCCAGGTCCCCCTTTGACCTGATTGTCAACCAGATCTGGAGCAACAAATCTTTTGCGGAGAGATGGCCTCAATCCTCAGTGTCTCGATTTTTCAAGCAGTCTGAGAATTCTCTTAAAAGTGGCAACTCGACAAGTAAGAATGAACTGGAAGAAATGTCGCCCGATTCGGAAACTGATAAGAATAAACAGACATTATCAGGTGAGCATCATTATTAACTCTGATTATTTAGGCTCGGGGGGGATTTCTGTTATCTGACCTGCTACGTTAGTTTCCTCGATTCGGTCTTACAATCATTTTTGGCTTGAAGAGTTTGGGGGTAAACATAAATTGTTACAATGTGCAATCTAATGAGGCTGCAACAAAGTGCTTCAAGTATGTTCAGCATCAGAAATAGTGTGCAAACAGCAAAGTCACATTAAGGGTTTGCAAATGTTGTCACATTTGGTTGTGAGCAGAGGTGGCCATTATGGATATGAGGCGGCGACACCAATCCTTGTGCACGGAGCCTTGCTCTTCAGTATAAATACAAGAGTGAAATGCTCTTCTAGATAGTTTTGCTCGGTCTTCCCCTGCATACACACCATCATAGAAGCCTGGCTTTGGTCAGTTCGTATCAACAAATGGCGTACCTTCAGTACAACAGGGAATATGAGGCCTGACAATGTGTTCCAGAACTGGCAGCACCAAAGGCAGTTGAGACCACAACAAGAGCAGACGATCCTACTCCAATATTAAATATGATTGAATCTTCAGTAAGATGATGGAATCTGGGATGAATAAAATTGGATTAGTGTGGGATTGGTGTAAATGGTTAATGTGGATTTGGCCGTGGGGGGGGGGGGCAGATAGCTAAAAGAACACAAAACACAGTCCTTTGGCCCAACTTGTCCATGTTGACTAACAAAGCTAGTCCTGCTTGTAGATGCATGGCCCGTATCCCTCCCATCCAAGTGTCTTCTAAATATCACAATCATACCCACCTGCACCACTTCATTTGGCACTTGCTTCATGTGTGCCCCATTCCCTGGGCATGGCGCACTCTGTGAGCCAAAGGGCCTGTTTATGTTCAATGATTATAAGGGGATAAAACTGTACTCAAAATGATTCCTTGCCAATATAGTTTTAAGATTTCTCTACTTTTGTACAGAAACCCCTTTGAGTCATACAACATGAAAACAGGACATTCGACACACCATATCCCAATTGATTAGTGGGCACCCATCCATATTAATCCTATGCTCACCCTCTCTTTCCACTTTCCCAGACCCCAATAACCACAGAATTCTCCCAGGTTTAAAGTTTAAAGAGAAGGTGAGGTGATGGCCAGGCAGAGGTTGTTGCAAATTCACTTGGATTGGTTTGCAGAGGTACCTGTTTAATGATTGTTAATTTATTGTGTACAGTGATCAGTCACTTCCATTATGATGTTAGTCATAGACTGATACAGTGTGGAAACAAGCCCAACTTGCCCACAACGCCCAACACGTCACTGCTACACTAGTCCCACCTGCCTGCGTTTGGTACATATCCTTCCAAACCTGCCCTATCCATGTACCTGTCTAACTGTTTCTTAAACATTGGGATAGTCCCAGCCTCAGCTACGTCCTCTGGCAGCTTGTTCCATACACCCACTACCCTTTGTGTGAAAAGGTTACCCCTCAGGTTCCTGTCAAATCTTTTCCACTTCACCTTAAACCTATGTCCTCTGGTTCTCGATTCACTGGGCAAGAGACTCTATGCATCTACCCGATCTTTTCCTCCCACGATTTTATACACTTCTATCCTCCCCTCATCCTCCTGCACCCCAAAGTATAGACCTCTCCCGAAAGCTCTCCATAATCAGCCCTTGTCCATCTAAATGCATGTATAACCTATTCGTCTGAATAACCTCTGGGGTGGAAGATTGCAACCTTCACGTGGTCTGCCCTGTTTCGACGAATGCAATCAACCCGGCGTGCACAATCAAATAAGATCAAATAGAACAAGTTGTCCTACAACCTTAGGCTGTGCACGCCATACGCAAGAAGAAGAAGAAGAAGAATGACCTCTAGTAACTTTCCAACTACAGACGTTAAGCTCACTGGCCTATGGTTCACAGCATTTTCCCTGCCGCCCTTCTTGAATAGAGGCACAACCCTTCAGTCTTCCGGCACCTCTCCAGTATTTAAAACGCTTCATAAATTTCAACCAGGGCTCCAGCAATTTCCTCTATAGTTTCCCACAATGTCCTCGGATATACTGTATCTGATCAGGCCCTGGAGATTTGTCTACCTTCATGCACGATAGTACCTTCAGCACCTCTTCGACCGTAACACTGACTGCTCTCAAGACACTTCCATTGACTGCCCCAAGTTCCTCCGTCCTCCTGTCTTTCTCCTCAGTAAATACATGGAGAAATATTCATTTAGGACCTTGCCCATCTCCTGTGGCTCCACACAGAAGTGACCGCTTTGATTCCTGAGGGGTCCCACTCTCTAGTTACCCTTTATAAATACACTCATTTATAAAATCTCTTGGGATTGTGCTTAATGTTATCTGCCAGAGTTATCCCCTGGCCCCTTTTTTCCCTTATTTCCTTTTTTAGTTTACTCCTTAGTTCATGAAACTCCAGGGATGCACATGATCCCAGCTGCCGAAACCTGTCCCATGCATCCTTCGTATTCTTGACCATTGCTTCAATATCCCTGCTTCCTTGCGTTTGCCTGCCTTGCCCTTCACCCTAACAGGGACGTGCATATCCTGAGCTTTTGTCAACACGAACACTGTTACGCGGATGAACCAATAATCAAGATTGCTGAATTCCCATTGAGTACGTGGTCTGGATGATGATTAACAAAGTGACAGAGGTTGCAACTGTGAAATCTTCACCTCCGTCTCTATGTGTTCTTGCAATTATTTTTGTGTAAAAATGAATTCAATTCTGCAGATGTTGAGGACACTGCAGGAAAGTGGGAGCAAGTCGCTGAATTCATGGACAAGTTGGGAAAGAAGCCAGACCACAAGTGCTTGAATCTCAATAACTGTCAGCTCACCACGAACGATGTTATCCAGTTTGGTAAGTTTATCCAATTTCATTCATTCTTGCCCAGGTTGCAAGTGGTTCTGGCACCTAGATACCTTGATACAGCGAATCAAAGAGCAGTATCAAATATATAGCTCGAGTCCTTGCAATCCTGAGAAGGATCTCTGTCCTTTCCTTTAAAGTCCAGTCTGCTACAACAGTTGTGCCTGGAACTCTGGCTCCACATCGTGTAGCTGGCTTGTGTTAAAATGATTCTCAGTCACTACTGACATCCACGATGATTGTGAAAACTCCTCTATCCCTCCTGTTGATTCCAGTTGATGATAACATTATCCTCCAATCAACTCTTATGTTTCCAAATGGAAGGGACTGCAATCAGTTGTAGTTGGTGCATCACATCTAATATCTTCCCTTGAACAGTTTCTTGCAATGCTCCACAAACCCTGACACGGCAAATCTAATTCAATTCATTATCAGATATATCCAAGGACACTGTCGGAAACTTGAGAGGAAATTGCAGGAGGCCTCACAGAGATTAATGAGTCGTTGTTAAACACAGGCAAGGTGCCGGAAGACTGGAGCGTGGCAAATATTGTTCAAACAGGTCTGCATCTTGAGTATTTGAGGATGTGACCAAAACTGTTGATGAAGGCAGACCTAAGGTAGATGAAGACAGAGCTGACATCGAATATAGGAGCAAATAGGTCGTTCTGCAGTTGTACAGAGCCCTAGTGAGACCACACCTGGAGTATTGTGTGCAGTTTTGGTCCCCTAATTTGAGGAAGGACATTCTTGCTATTGAGAGAGTGCAGCGTAGGTTTACAAGGTTAATTCCGGGCTAGCGGGACTGTCATATGCTGAGAGAATGGAGCAGCTGGGCTTGTACACGTCCGGGTACCGATTCATATACCTCCATACCCTGCATATCCATGTGCCTATCTTATACAGATCAAGCTATCCTATCCTATAGCTTAAATGCCACTATTGTATCTGCCTCCACCGTTACCCCTGGCAGTGTGTCTCAGGCCCCAACCAATGTTTGTGGAGAAAATAAACTAGCCTGCACATCTCCTGTTTGTATTTAACTTCTCATTCTTCCTCTTTCTGATTAATTTCTCTCTTTCCTGAATAAGCAAGTTCGGTATTCCGAAAATCGCAAAGAATTATGGGCTTTGTCAAAAGGATATTCGCGGAAAATAACGAACGGGGGTGCTAGGTAGCGTGACAGCGGGGTGTAACAGCGAGAGAGAGGGGGCAGATGTGAGTGGGAGACAGGGGGAGAGACTGGAGCGGCGGAGTGAGAAGGGGGCAGTTGTTTTTTCTCACAGCTAAACAACTAACTAGTTTAACATTCCGTGGGGAGTGCCGGGGTTTGCACGTTTCCGCGGGGAGCTCCTCTCCCTCCCCCCAGCCCCAGCCCCGCACCCACACCCAGCCCCAGCCCCAGCCCCACACCCATACCCAGCCCCACACCCACACCCAGCCCCACACCCACACCCAGCCCCACACCCACACCCAGCCCCACACCCAGCCCCACACCCAGCCCCACACCCACACCCACACCCAGCCCCACACCCAGCCCCACACCCACACCCAGCCCCACACCCACACCCAGCCCCACACCCAGCCCCACGCCCACACCCAGCCCCACACCCAGCCCCACACCCAGCCCCACACCCACACCCAGCCCCACACCCACACCCAGCCCCACACCCACACCCAGCCCCACACCCACACCCAGCCCCACACCCACACCCAGCCCCACGCCCAGCCCCACACCCACACCCAGCCTTTACCTGCGGACAGGCGTCGTTGCTCTCTAGAAAGGAACTGCAGATGCTGGTTTACACCAAAGGTAGATACAATGTGCTGGAGTAACTCAGCGTGTCAGGCAGCATCTTTATACACTAACATTATTTGTAAGTGTGAATCATAGTGCAGCGGTAGAGTTGCTGCCTTACAGTGCCAGAGACCCGAGTTAGATCATGACCACAGGTGCTGTCTGTATGGAGTTTGCATGTCCCCCCATGACCTGCGTGGGTTTTCTCTGGGTGCTCCAGTTTCCTCCTCCCAAAGACGAACAGGTTAATTGGTTCTCTGTAAATTGTCCCTCGTGTGTAGGATAAATCTACTGTACCATTGATCGCTGGTTGATGTGGACTCGGTGGGCCGAAGGGCCTGTTTCCATGCTGTATCTCTGCAGAAAAATAACTAAAGATGCCTCATGCACTTTCAGCCTGCTCCTGGGTGCGACTGAGATGGTTCTAGTTGTATTGCTAAGATTACATCTTTGCGCTTTCATGCAGTAACTGGCTACCAATGATTCCTCTACAGCTGCCTTGCTGCCAAGTGTGCCATCTCTGGAGGAGCTGGACCTGTCCTGGAACGAGTTACCAGGTGGAGCTCTGAAATTGCTGTGCAGTCACCTGCAATATACGCCCCAGCTGAGAGTGCTTGAGCTGGCCAGTTGCCAACTCTCCCGGCTCGACATTCCCACACTAGGTAGGTGCACTACATTGGCAGTTTCTTCCTAAATTTAGATTATGGGCTTTTGGAAAAAGCCTGAAAATGCAGCTTTCTCTCCAATTCCTCCTTGCGTGAGAATACTGACTCTCCACGGACATTTAGTATCTGAACCCTCATCTGATTTGTGACAAATAGGTAGAAAACACTAATTCTGAAACAAATGTTTACAGGGAATAAAGTGAAGGCTAATTGTGGCATTCCATTGCAGGTGACTCTGTCCAGCTTTTGGCCAACATTGAAAAACTCGATTTATCCTGGAACAGTGAGCTGGGAGGGAACCTCTCTCTCTTTGCTCAGAAACTTGAGAAGCACTCTACACTGAAGATTCTGAAGCTGGTTGGTTGTAATCTGACGGCAGAAGATGGTGTGGCCTTGGGTAATTGATCCTATCCGCTCAAGCATTCTAAACAATATTTGTCTTGCAGTTCTGGTTGCCCAATATACAAGGATGTGCAGCATTTGGTGAGGATGTAGCAGTGGTTTGCCAGAATGTTGCTTGGATTAGGTGGAATTAGCTATTAAGAGAGGGTGGATAAACGGATTGTGTTCTCTGGATCATTGAAGGCTGAGGGAGAGACCTGACGGAAGTATATAAAATGTATTGAAACTAACTTGGCTGACATTTCATTCTGAGACTCTGATCCCTAGTTCCAGACAGGGAAAGATCTTGTATTTCAAGTGACGTCCACTACTGTTTAAAATTGGGAAAATATGAACTGTGGAACTATACATTCATTACATCCTGAGAACTGTTTTCTTTTTATTTTCTATTCTATAGGGAAGGCTCTGTCTGTAACCACAAATTTGGAGGTTCTGGACCTGTCCATGAACAGAAGCATTGGATGCGGTTTAGCAATTTTATTTCAGGAACTAAGACATGTTCCACATCTGCAAGTGTTGAAATTACGCAACTGTGGCCTTACACAAGATAGCGTTCAGATGTTGGGTAAGTTCTAACGTAGTCTGAGGTCGCATCAACTCTTCTTTGTCCTTTGTTCTTTCTCCTGAGAAGCTGCCCCCAGCCTGCATGGCTGATGGAAAACGTTCCACAACAATGAATGCCCACACCTGCACGTTGCCCTTCATGTCACCAGTTAGTGCCTGCTGTCTTGGTCCTTTGTCTAGAGTGTGTGGTGTCAGGGAGTGACACTGGTTTGATAATGACCACACTGACAGTCGCACTAGGGTTAACCCACATGGTTTATTCTATATTACAGAGGTAAGAAAGTCCCGGAGCACATGGGGGCACTATCCCTCACCGTCAGAATGCATGCACAATAACGCTGGTGATTTGGGGCTTATCCCAACAGCTTAGTCCTGGGCTTTGAAGGAGGAGGCAAGGTTATCTCGGGCTTCTTCCTGTGGTTCACCCTTGCTCAAGAGGGGTGACTGATGGTACAGATTTCTTCCTGGCTGGAAGAGGCCACGCTGGCTGCCCCTCGTCTGTCGGCTGGACGAGGTTCTGATATCTCAGGCTGTCCCCGGCCACTCGGGACTTGGCCTCAGGTAGAGGTGCTGGCTGTCTAAGGCTTTCGCAGCAGTCCAGTTTTGACCACCGGATTTCATTGGTGGTCTCGGGTCTGTCCCAGTGGCCCGGTCTTTCTCGTACTTGTGCCAAGGGTACACAACTGTGAGGGAGGCCCACGCCATCTGCCTTGCTCCATTCTTCCTTCCAATTTCTCTTCTACTTCTTCTTCTCCTCATCTCTACTCTCCCTCTCTGGCTCAAAAGCCTGGGTTTTATAGACAGTACGCTGCCATGGTTCAAGTGGCCAACCAATAGCAGCTAATTGGACTTGGCTGTCAGCAATGATGTTGAGATTGGCCGCTCCAGGCCTGTCGGCCAGTTAACTGGATCAGAGCAACCTCCAAGAGGGAGGGCGCTGTGACAACAGTAAAGGTCTCTGGTCTAGTTGAGGGAGTGGGGCTGTGACTGATCGTAAACCTCCATTCCTCCAATGTAGACACACCCATCAATGTTCCAGATGATGGACAATTGAAGTGAGCAGGTGACAAAGGTGATTCATGAGGTTTGGACAGTAGAGGTTATGTGTAAAGCATTTGATCAAATCCCATGTGGTAGGCTGCTCCAAAAGGCGAGGATGCATGGGACCAAGGTTTGCTCATCATTATCATAATTGTCATTTATTAGCCAAGTATGTTTTGCAACATACGAGGAATTTGGTTTTGCCATAAAGTCATAACTAAAAAGCTACAAGACACACAACTATATAAACATCCACCACAGCGGCTCCCCACATTCCCCACTGTGATGGAAGGCAATAAAGTCTTATCTTTCCTCCTTTCCTCCCGCAGTTGGGGGAGTTGACTATCCGCAGCCGGCGATCGAGCTCCGATGTCAGGGCCCACATCGGGTCGTTTGAACTCCTGCAGCTTGGAGTCCCCAAAATTGGTCCCCAACCAGGGACAGCGAGCGAGCTTCACGATGTTAATGGCCGCAGCTCCCGCAGGTTGGAGTACCAAAGGCCGACCCCTGGCAAAGTCCCAAACAAGAGGCCGCAAACTCCACAATGTTAGGCCACAGCGAGGACAGAGATACGACAGAAAATGTTGCATATCCATCGAGGAAAGAGATAAAATAAGTTTCCCACCCCCCCCCCCACACACACATAATACAAAACTAAAGATAAACTAAAACATACATTTTACAACAGACTAAAAACACAAAGAAGGAAAAGACGAGGCAGCCATTGTGCGGCATCGGCTGGTGGCATTAAGACAGAATAGTGGTGGAATGGAATTATTTTGGCTGGAGGTTTGTGATCAATAGTGTTCATTATAGAGCCATCCAGCACGGAAACTGGCTCTTCAGTCCAGCTCGTCCATGCCGACCAAGGTGCCCCATCTAAACTAGTCCCATTTACAATGATTTGTGCTGAGACCTCTATGGGTTGGTTTGTAAGTTTACAACAGCACAAAAATTGATGAAGCTGTGGACAGTGGAAAAAACCTATAGAAGGAAGCAGCGGGATATGGATCAATTATAGGTATAAGCAGAGAAATGGCCGATGGAGTTCAAGCTGAGCAAGTGTGAGTTGCTGCACCTTGAGAGATTGAATGTAAGGGAAACGTTTACTGTTGATGGAAAGACCTTTGATACACAGAAGGATCTTGTGTTCCAAGTTCATAACTCCCTGAATGCTGCAACACTGGTGGAAAGCATATGGTATTGCTTGCTTTCAATGCTCTGGCATTGAGTAGAAGAGTCAGGAAGTCATGGTGCCTTTTATAAAACTCTTGGAGTATAGGTGCAGTTGCGGTCACCCCATTACAGGAAGGGTGTGGAGGCTTTGGGGAGGATACAGAAGAAGTTTACCAGAAGGATGCCTGGATTGGAACTATTGTTATGAGGATTGTTTTCTCTGGCACATCAGAGGCTGAGGAAAATGGAAGAGCTGATTGAAGTGTATGAAACTGAGAAGCATAGAATAGGTAGACTGAATCTTTTTACTCTGGTGGAAATGTGGAAAAACTCGAGGTTGTAGCTTTAAAGTAAGAGAGGAAAAGTTTAAAGGAGATGTGCAGGACAATGTTTTTTAAAGGGTTGTGGTTGCCTGCAACGTGCTGCCAGGGGTGGTGTTGCAGCTGGATACTATTGCGGCATTTAAGTGACTTTTAGAGAGGTACATAGATGTGCAGTGAATAGAGGGATGTGGAACACAGGCACAGGGAGTTCGTTTAACTTGGCTTCATGTTCAGCACAGACATAGTGGGCATTCGGGCCTGTTCCTGTGTTCCATTTCATCAAAACATCTATCAGCCTACAACCTAAGGAGATACTCCACAATCCCAACACTCTGAATCCCCAGACGTCTACTTTGACTTGCTCAGTTCCAATATGTCTTGACAAACGTATCCAATTGTTTATTCAGTAAGCTTCTGGCAGATTTCACCTTCAACATTCAAACACAGTATGCAACCATGTTAAGGATAATTTTCTCTTCTGATCTGAATTCCAAAACTGTTGTTTAAAACATGGATTGTTTTGATTTCTGCAGGTATTGCACTGAATTATGTACCCGAAATGAAGAAAATGGTTTTATCTTGTAATGGTATTGGTGGTGGCTTCAAGGAGACAGCAACACATTTACTGAATGTCACTCAACTCCAAGTGTTTAAGATCCATGAGTGTACGTTGACTGAAGATGATGTTTCTGCTCTGAGTGAGTAAAGGGCCTGTCCTACCAGCATCCGACTCCATGCGGTGAGCGCGATCAAACTAGAAGCGGGGGGCGCGCGGAGGTCGGGTGATCCCCTGTACAGGGCCGTTCCCACCAGCATGCGCCTGCATGCGGCAAGCGCGACCAAACCGGCAGTAGGGGCCGCGCGGAGGTCGGGTGAGTGGCGCAACACGGCGCAAAGTGAGGCGAACTTGGAGCGAAGTCTTAAAGGTAAGTTCGCCAGGACAGAGAGGGGCACAGAGGCGCACACAGAGAGGGTCACGGAGCCACACACATAGAGGGTCACGGAGCCACACACATAGAGGGTCACGGAGGCACCTACAGAGAGGGTCACGGAGGCACGACATTGAGACGGTGTGTAATGCGTCGAGGCGACTGCGAGCCAACAAGCTGTTGCCGCGCGGAAGTTTTGAACATAGTCAGTTTTTCGGAGCCCTTTTTCGGAGTTTTTCGATGTCGGGACGAACTCTGCGCAATTCCGCACTGCTCCGGCGATCGAAGTGGGACCTGGCCTCGCGACGCCGGACGGCTCAAGTGACCACGTTAGGTCGCGCTCATCACATTAAGTTGCATGCTGGTGGGTCAGGCCCTTAAGCATCCAATTAACTGTGGGAACGTAATTCGTGAGGAACAATATGTCCAAGACCAAGGTCCTCAGATTGACTGGGCTAATTGTGAGACTCGGTTTGGTAAGAAAATCAGTGACCGGAGTGTTATGGATTTGGAACAAATTAATGTTTGCTTTCTATTGTGGATTTATAAGTGAAATGCACAATGTCATCTATACATTTATCTTCCAAACACTTAAATGAAACTTGGATCTCCCACCAACAATGCACGATTGGTCCCAGCCTTTCTAAGTGCTGATGAATTCTGCCCCTCAGAATTGTTTTTGAATGAATTCCCAGTCTCTGACGTAAGTTCACGCTTGTAATTAGCTAACTTGTCACAACTATCCTCATTAGTAAAAATAATCACATTTGCTGTGATCCAGTTTCCTGGCACAATAGACAATAGGTGCAGGAGTAGGCCATTCGGCCCTTCGAGCCAGCACCACTATTCAATGCGATCATGACTGATCATTCACAATCAGTACCCCGTTCCTGCCTTCTCCCCATATCCCCTGACTCCGCTATTTTTAAGAGCCCTATCTAGCTCTCTCTTGAAGTATCCAGAGAACCGGCCTCCACTGCCCTCTGAGGCAGAGAATTCCAGACTCACAACTCTGTGTGAAAAAGTGTTTCCTCATCTCCATTCTAAATGGCTTACTCCTTATTCTTAAACTGTAGCCCCTGGTTCTGGACTCCCCCAACATCAGGAACATATTTCCTGCCTCTGGCGTGTCCAAACCCTTAATAATCTTATATGTTTCAATAAGATCCTCTCTCGTCCTTCTAAATTCCAGAGTATACAAGCCCAACCACTCCATTCACTCAGCATATGACAGTCCCTCCATCATATGACATATGACACTCACCAATAGCCAATCAAGATTTAAGTCTGTCAGAGGCCAAGCAACCTGCACCCTTGCCTGAGATGCATCACATTCCAGCAATCTGCACCCTTGTTGTGACTTGGGATCTCTGCTTTGACTCGCATCTGCTCACTGTGGAACAAAATGTTAAACTTGCAAATTTGTTTCTGATGTTAGACTCTGTGTGATTGTGAGAAAGGAGGAGGAAGCAAAGTACCTTTAAACGGATATAGACAAGTGGCCAAGAACCTGGTGGCCTTTGCTTTGTTTTGCATTAATTTTTTTTTAAATTATACTTTGTTTATTATGTTATCTAATGAATACTGGGTTTACAAAGCTGTAATGCTGCTGCAAGTATTACATTGTTCTTTGTTCGGAAATATGACAATGAAACACTTGAATCTTGCATTACAGATTCCAATCAGCGTGGAAAATAATTTCCGCTCTGTGAACCTCGGACCTCTCACCTTTATACCTATACCCTTGGTTTAGATACCATCATCATGGAAAAGAAACTGTTTTTAACTGTCTAGCCAGTTATTCGTCCTGGGATATATAGTGTTATAGACCTCAATCAGGGCAGTACTCTGGGGAAAAGGAACCCGCCCTCTCCTTAACTGGAATGCTCCAATCTTGACAACAATCTGACAAATCTCCTCTCTCCAATGAAGTCATATACTTCCAACAGTGTGGTGGCTAGACTTGCACCATTGCCAAGCCAATGTTTCAGAACCTTTAGCTAGACTAGGTTCTGGGATGATGGGTTTGCTGTACATGGCAAAATTAATTAGATCTGTATTTTGAATAAACAAGGTGACTGAATTTCCACAAGTCAAAACACGAATTGATAGATTAACAGGTATTAAGGGAATAAAGTCATGGAGTGATACAGTGTGGAAACAGACCCTTCGGCCCAACTTGCCCACACTGGCCAACAAATCCCAGCTACACTGGTCCCACCAGCCTGCATTTGATCCATATCCCTCCAAACCTATCCTATCCATGCTGTCTACCTGTTTCTTAAAAATTGGGATAGTCCCAGCCTCGACTACCTCCTCTGGCAGCTTGTTCCACCCACCCACCACCATTTGTGTGAAAAAGTTACCCCTCAGAATCCTAATAAATCTTTTCCCCTTCACCTTAATTAAACCTTTGTCCTCTGGTTCTCGATTCACCTTCTCTGTGCAAGAGACTCAGTGCATCTACCCGATCTATTCAGGATGTGGGCCAAATGGCTTTATTCCATATCTTCCATCTAATCTCCAGATAAGACTGTCTGTTTTCTCAAGGATAGACACAAAATGCTGGAGTAACTCAGCGGGACAGACAGCACCTCTGGAGAGAAGGAATGGGTGACATTTCGGATTGACATCTTGACCCGAAGCATCACCCGTTCCTTCTTTCCAAAGATGCAGCCTATCCCGCTGATTTACTCCAGCATTTCGTGTCTATCTTTGGTTTAAACCTGCACCTACAGTTCCTTCCTACACATGTTTACTCAAGGTACAGGATTGAGATGATATTGCTCTTGGCAGGAAAGGTTTTGCAATGATCTCTAGTGGTCTAGTGTCTGGCTTCTGCATAAAATAAGCAGACGTTTAGTCTGGAGGCTTAACTCTTTGTCTTCCAATGTATATGATCGGTTGGAATTGTTAAATTAATCTCCAGTCTAGAACAGCAAGTTGTGAGAGGAAGTCAAGTATTAGGACATCTCAGCCAAACGAGGCTGTTATTTGATGTTGATCCTCCATCCAGTGTGTTTCCTGCAATGATGCTGCCTATAGGATTTGTTTTGGATTGTCCTGACAAAGCAGAAGGTATTAATTAAATATAATTATTGTTGTCTATTCTCGCAGCACAAATAATTCCCTTACTGAAGAATCTGCAAGTGCTGAATTTAGCACTGAATAAGAACATCGGACACACTGTGAAGCATTTGATTGCACGGATTCGTTTTTTACCGAAATTCAAAAATCTTAATGCCAGCAGTTGTAATCTAACCAAAGAATCCATTGTGGAATTAGGTGAGAATTGTGCTGTTTTTGATTTGGTCAGCAGTTCTGGGATGAGTCCAGGTCACGAGTATGGTCCAATGTGACCTGACATTGTTCAACTGGTAGACAAAAATGCTGGAGAAACTCAGCGGGTGAGGCAGCATCTATGGAGCGAAGGAAATAGGTGATGTTTCGGGTTGAGACCCGTCTGAAGAAGGGTTTGGAGCTGAAACGTTGTGCCTATTTCCTTCGGTCCGCAGATGCTGCCTCACCCGCTGAGTTTCTCCAGCATTTTTGTCTACCTTCAATTTTCCAGCATCTGCAGTTCCTTCTTAAACATTGTTCAACTGGTTTCTGCACACTTAGTTCCACCTGACTTTAGATTAACGGGAAGCTTATTAACGGTTTCAAATTTTATAATCTTGCAGCTGACACCCTCCCACACTTGACAGAGCTGGAGACCTTGGACTTGTCTTGGAATAAAAACCTCGGTGGAAATCTGGGAGAACTTCTCCAGATGTTGCAAAGTGAGACTCGCCTCCGCGTGCTGAAACTGTGCAGCTGCAACCTGACTAGCCACGACATGGCAGCTCTCGGTAATCTCACAATTAGTTCATCTGAGTAAATTAAAATGAGTCAAAGTGCAGCCATAATGGACCCCATTATATTGTGGTTTCAAATATACTAACTCTACGCATGGTATGTATTTTTATTCCAGGGTCATAGGGACCTACGAATATTCTCAACACAATATAATAGATAAGTAAAAGAATCATATGCCACAGAAAAAGGCCGCTCAGCCCAACTCTTCCCTGCCAAACGAGATGCCGACCAATATTAATCTCATTTGTCTGGAAAGTTTTCCTATTTGCCTCTGGCTGCTCGTTCCATTTATGCACCAGCCTCTGCAAGAAGAAATTGCCCCTTCGGTCTCTTAACCTTTCCCCTCACCTTAAACCTGTGTCCACCCAGTTCTGGTCCCCTCTATCCTGGGGAAAAAAAGTCTTCTTGTCTATGCACCTCATGAATTTATATACCTCTACGAGGTCATCCCTCATCTTCCTACGCTCCAGGCAAGAAGTCCCAGCTTATCCAGTCTCTCCTCGTAACTCAAGCCCTCAGATCCTAGTAACAAACTGGTGAATCTTTTCTGCACCCTTCCCACCTTAATGAGATACCTTCCTAGAGTAAGACAACCAGATTAGTTCAGTTTAGTTTAAAGATAGAGCTTGGAAACAGGCCCTTCAGCCCACTGAGTCCACACTGACAACATTGGTTAAAATTAGTTCAATGTTATCCCCACTTTTTCATCCACTCCCATCATATTAGGGCCAATTAGGCTACAAACCCATCTTTGGGATGTAGGAGGAAACAGGAGTTACCTAGCGTCTCGGGGATAACATGCAAACTCTACACGGACAACGCTCCAGGTCAGGATCAAACCCGGCTCTCTTGTGCTGCAAGGCAGTAGCCCTAACTGCTGTGCCACCCCTGCAATCTGCAGACTATGCACCAAATGTGGTCTCACCAAATCTTGTAAACTGTAAGATGACATCCCAACTCCTGTACCCAATACCACGACGATCATGGAATGTGCGCTAAATGTCATCTTCAGTATCCTGTCTATTTGTGGTGCTATTTTCAAAGAACGATGCACCTCTACCCTAGGTTTTTCTGTTCTACAGCATTCCCCAGGGCCTTGCCTTCGCTCTGTATGTTCTGCTATGGTTTAACTTGCCAAACTCCATCACTTTCCACTTGGCCATGTTGCATTCGGTCTGCCACTTGGTCTACTTTCCCAGTTGATCTAGATCTCTGGGGCAAAATCCCTCTGAGAACATCTGTACCAAGGCGAGAATCAGTCGATTTTGGGAAAGGATTGGCAATCTGGGAAAACTGGGAAAAGTTGGAAAGAAAGCATCAGTCTGAAGACGGGTCTTGACCTAAAACAATGTCTACTCATAGTTGGGTAAGCTTCAAGGTAGTAATTGAAAAAATATAAAGCTAGTTCTCGAGTTGGGGTCCAAAACTGGGACAAGGTGGATTTCACTAGGTTTATGGGCCAAATCACACAAATTGAACCAGTTCAGATAGATTTCTTAGTCAGCATGAATGAGTTGGGCTTAAGGGCCTGTTTCTTTGATGTCTAACTGACTAGATTTGTTGGTGCAGTCAGTGTGAGCCAAAGGACCTGTTCCTGTCTGTACTAAAACAACTAAAACTAAAAACTAAAGTAGGTTTAGATTGGGGCAAGGTGGTTAGAAGGGATCAAAGGATGGTCGAAATCAGGAACATTGTTTGAGATGGTGGTTTCTGTAGAAATTTTAATTTAGATTTCAGTTGCCCTCGTCATAATTTTGCTGTTTTCCAAAAATGTCGCAATCCTCGACTGTCTTTCCAAATTCATATGCTTTTCCCTTCAGTTTGATGCCATCCTTCCTTATTTTGCCACAGACGATGCACCTTTCACTTTCTTTTTTATCAAGCCATATCCTTCCATTTACGTACTATCTTCTTAAATGTCTGTCATTACTGGTTTGCAGCGGAAGTGTGTGCCATGCAGTGGATTACTAATTCTAGTGGGGGTTGAGAGTAGGTGTTGGGATTGCAGTGAGACGTTGCTGCTTTTACCTTTGGGCCCAGCAGGGCTGCAGACAGATGTGTCTCTGTGGGGGAGAGGGGAAATGGGAAGTTTGAACTGCAGCTTTACCACATGGGACAAAAAAAGATCAAACTGACTCCAGCCTTTGCTCTCTCTTCAGCGTCGCTCTCAAGTGCTGGATTTCTATCGAGCCTCGAAATACTGCATTTAACGTACAATAACACAGTCGATGACCAATCGTGGATGATGTTTTTGCAGGAAATAAATGGACTGAAGTTGCTGTCTGAACTGGACATTGGCATTATGCCTTTGAGTCATCGAGAATGCGGCCTCTGGCTGACGGATCTGTTGCACGCTCTGTCTCGGTTTCCCTCGCTCGTGGAGTTGGGGATGCACCACTGGGTCATCACTGCCTCCCAACGTGAACGTCTCGATATTTTCAACAAGAATAATAATCGGAATATCCATTTTATCTATTAGTACGTCAGCTTTTGTTGAAAAACATTAAAAGATGAAGCACTAAACATAGAATACATATAAAGCATAAGTAATTTATGAATTGGCCCGGTCATTATAACACTCGGGATAAACTTTCACGACAATTCCTTCTGATGCATTCTTAAATCTTGTTCTTCCAAAGGTCGGCTATGTACTTGGTTAATGAGGCTGTATATGAAATATTTGCACGGTGGCACTTTGTAAATCGATAATTGTACAGGTTGCAAATACTGACAGTGACGTTTGGATGAAGTGAGGGCACTTGATGTGACCGTTCTGAAATGGTCTCTGAGGCTGGAGAGTATGCTGTGCTTCCAAAAGATCATTTGCTTTATCACTGCTGTAGTTGTCAAGATAGCTATATATAATTTGCATTAAAAATCCTTGGTGTAGTAATATGGCTTATGTTTTTTAGTCTATCCATTTAGTTTGCATAATCTGGGGCTAACTAACAATAATTGTTCTTTTAATGCATCTATATTAAATCAAAGTGAATTTTGACTACTGCCAGAAAAACACTCCCAAGCTTTAGCGCCGTGACCTGGGTTCGATCCGGACTGTGGGCGCTGTCTGTACGGAGTTTGGACGTTCTCCCAGTGACACGGGAGGGTTTTCTCTGAGATCTTCGGTTTCCTCCCACATTCCAAAGACGTACAAATGTGTAGGTTAATTGGCTTGATAAAAATGTAAATTGTCCCTAATGTGTGTAGGATAGTGCTAGTGTACAGGGATCACTAGTCAGAGACTCGTTGGGCCAAAGGGCCTGTTTCCATGCTGTCTAAATTTAGCTAAACTAAATTAAAACTAAAATAAAAATGCAGTGATGTCTGCCAATATAATATTCGGCAAATAGTTCTGCACAGTTAATTTGGATAGTGAACTTCAGTGTGAAAAAGCCTGAAGGTCTTGTATATTGCCATTTGTGTTGGAGATATCAAGTCTGCTTGATCACAAAGCAGCAAGAAAGAAGCAGCAAATACAGATTTGTCAACTTAACATCAACAGTTTTTTCCACAAGTCCATAAATGAGAGGCCTCAATATAATGTTCATGTTATAAGAGCAGAAATAGGCCATTCGGCCTATCGGGTTTACTCTGCAATTCAATCGTAGCTGATCTATCTTTCCCTCTCAACCCCATTCTCCTACCTTCTCTCCCCACAACCCCTGACTAATCAAGATATATCAGTATCTATCTTAAAAATATCAATTTTAAATTATTTGATTTCAGATTCTAAAGTTTATTATTTTTTCTTTCCTTTGTTTGCATTCTTCTTCTTGTCCTTTTTCCCTTTCTTGTCTTTCTTGGGAAACAGATTTTGAAAAGGTCCCAGCTCCTTTCGCACCATTAAGCCACGCCACCAGGCCTGCATCTGTGGATGGAGGAATGAAAACCAAATTAACATTCAATCTCTTGGGCATGACGTCTGCACCATGATGTGGATGGTGCTTCTTCAGCAGAGTGTCGTATGCAAGGACCATATTTGTAAAAGTGCCATATATCTCAAATAAAAGAAAGGTGAATGACTTGTGCTCGCTGAGGAAATGCAGATAATATTTTGGGTCAAACGTAGGCCCTTCTCCATGCTGACCATCAAGTAATCTCCACTAATCATGTTATCCATATCTGGTCCATAGTTTCTGGCCTTGGAGATTGAAGTACTGGTCCACTTACCCCATTCCTTCTCTCCAGAAATGCTGCCTGACCCGCTGAGTTACTCCAGCATTTTGTGTCTACCTTTGATTTAAACCAGCATCTTTCATACCTTAAAAGTTGAGAGTTTATGCCACCCTTTCGGGGTTCCAACCACCCTACAACCGATATCTTGCTTTGCACCTTCAATCTATGTGCTCTAGTTAGAAACCTGCATGAGGAGAGGTTTTTTGCTGTTTACCCAATCTATGCCTCTGATAATTTTTGACATATCAGTCATTTCTCTGCTTGAATGATAATATACCAGCCTATCCAGTCTACTGATACATTTGATCCATGGCAGTTTCCTGGTGAGTCTCCTATTTACCCTTTTCAATCAATCATAAACGTTTTATTCTGCTTCAATATGAATTGCACACATGCATATGTAACCTGATCATAGATTTGAGGATGACACTGTAATCGGTGGTGTAGTGGCAATTGAAAATGGTTATCCAAGACCTCAGGATCTAGATAAACTAGGAAAGTGGGCCAAGTAATGGCAGAAGTAATTCAACTTGGACAGGTGGTCGGTACTGGGGCCTCTACCTTCACGTTGTATATTAATGATTTGTACGAGGGGATTGAAGGCTTTGTTACAAAGTTTGCGGATTATACGAAAATAGGTCGAGGGGCAGGTAGTGTGGAGAAAGCAGGGAATCTGCAGAAAGACTTGGACAGGTTGGGAGAGTGGGAAGAGAAGTGGCAGATGAAACATTGTGTAGCAAAGTGTGGGGTCATGCATTTTGGTAGTAGGAATAAAAGCGTAGACTATTTTCTAAATGGGGTGAAAATCCAGCAATCGGAGGTACAAAGGGACTTGGGAGTGGTGGTGCAGGATTCCCAAAAAGTTGATCTGCAAGTCGAACCGGTAGTAAAGAAAGCAAACTCAATGCTAGCATTTATTTCAAGAGGGCTTGTGTACAAAAAATGGGATGTAACACTGATGCTCTATAAGGCACTGGAAGACTGCGGAGTTACGATGAGGGATACGATGAGGGATTACGTGAAGACCCCGCCAGCACGCATGCGCGACATTCTTCAAAGCAGTGGTGTGAAATCACAGAAAATACAGTCACAATGACTAATATAGTAAGATAAAAAAGAGAACTTCCATACCAGGTGATCTTTATAATAGAGGGTTGGGAGCGGAGGGCACGTAATCCCTCATCGTAACTCCTCATAAAATAAAGATCAAACTTCAAACTGGTAAGTTCTCGTTTAATCTTACTATTTTACTTCGGAGTCACGTGAGTGACTACGTGAAGATTTCAAAGCTCTGTGATTTCATGCCCTGGAAGCTCCATGCTCACACACCGCTAAAGTTGGGATAAGAGGATGAACGTAATTCAGACAAGACACTGGCTGAAAAACAAAAATCAGGTATTTATTCATATCAAACAAAAATAGTGTCCCCAAAGGGTAACTATCTGGCAGCACTCAAAATCCTCCCTGCATAAGTGTCAGGGGAGGTCACGGGTTTATAGTAAAAGCGGTGGAAGGTCTTTTCATTACTCCAACCCGCTGTAGCCAGGATGTGATCCAACGGTACCTCCATCCTTCTAGCCGCCGAGGTGGATGCTGCCCTGGTGGAGTGAGATTTATATTTGTTAGTATCCACCCCCGCCGCATCCAGTACCACCCTTAACCATCTGGAAATGGTTTGCACCGTGACTCTGTGATGGGGCTTCTTGTGACTAACAAGCAAAGCTGTTTCCGTGCCCCTGAGATTTTGAGTGACTGTAATGTATCGTAAGATTAATGTGACGATACAAAGACGAGGATCTGCTGGGTAAGCCAGAAACTCCAAAGTATGTCCAGACACTCCGGGTCGATCTTGTTTCAACAGTCCCTGCACATAGAAAGTGATTTTGTCACTGGTGATTGTCATTTCATCCAGGTTGAGTTTGTGCAGGGACTGGACCCGTTGTGCCGTGATAAGTGCCATAATCATGACCATCTTGTAGGTGAGTTTTGCCAAAGGGAGTCCCGTGTTTGGTGTCCATCCTCGCAGCATAGTCAAGACTGTGCTGATATCCCAAATATGGCTATATCTGGCCCTGGGGGGGATTAGAATTGAATATTCCCCTCATAAATTTGGATACTAGAGGATGTGACCCAATTCCCAATTGGTCACTCCCCTTGCCCAAGTAGGATGATAGGGCACTCCTGGCACAGTTAATGGCACTGTAGCTCAAACCTTCATCGAAATGAAGGGTAGCCAAAAATTCCAGCACTTCCGTTATGGTGGCGGTTTCATATGTCGTGTTGGCTGTGACGCAGAATCCTTCCCATTTCCTGATGTAGGTCAGGTACTGCTTTCTTGTGGACTCTCTGCAGGCTGCTGTGATGGTATCAATGGTCCTGTTGGAGAGTCCGAATCCGTGAAGTGGCCGTTTTAAAATCTGCAAATTAACAAGTCCATGCGGTCATGACATGGATGACATTCTCCTGTAACTGGATGAACGAGCAGGCTTGGTCTTTTGTTCACCCTGATACAGGGTTCTGTGGCCATCTTCTGTACCATAGGGAACCATGGTTGGGTAGGCCAGTCGGGCACCACCAAAATACCCGATGCAGAGTCTTGCTTTATTTTCTGCAAGACCCGACTGATGAGGCAGAAAGGGGGAAATGCATAGCAAAATAGATCCCCCCAATGTAGCGAGAAGGCATCCATCGCTACTGCCCCCGGGTCTGGCTCCCAAGCAACATATGTTGGTAGTTGGTGATTTAGCCTGGACGCGAAAAGGTCGATATCTGGTGTTCCATAACGTTCTACAATATCTGAAAACACATTCCGATCCAACATCCATTCTATGTTGTCGTTGAATTTACGTGATCTGGTGTCTGCCACTGTATTTAGCTTACCTGGAACGTAAGTAGCTGAGATCCAAATTTCTCTTTGCAGACACCAGTGCCAGATATTGTTAGTCAATTCATCACACGATATCGACTTTATACCGCCCATATGGTTAATATATGCTACCACCGTGGTGTTGTCAATTTGTATTCTAATATGAACTTTGTGCATATTAGTGCAGTATGCTTTAAGGCCGTGAAATGCTGCCAGCATTTCTGAATAGTTAATCCCCAAGTTTTTGAATAGGGTTAACTCTGGTGCACTCCATCTACCTCCACAGCTAGAGGTAGTGTTAGTAGCTCCTCACCCTTTGGCACTGGCATCCGTTTGTAAGATGATCAAGGGATTGATGATATTGATAGGTTTGGAGCAATTTTGGGCATTACCCATCCACCAATATAATTCGGCTTTTGCCTTTCCCGGAATTTTCATAGGCCTGTCGAAATGGCCAGTATGATTTTTGAGCGCTGTAATTTTGGCTCTTTGTAAGTTTTGGTAATGTAAGGGCCCAAATTGTGCTGCAGGAAATGCAGCTACTATCTTCCCAATCACCCTGGCCACCTGCCGAATGGATGGGACCTTAATGCCAATGAGGCTCCTGCAAGCCTCTATCAGGTCTTCCACCTTGCTTGGTGGCAACGTGACAGACATTTGCACTGAGTCAATAATGAACCCCAGATATTTCATGGTGGTAGAGGGTTCCAATATTGATTTATCTGGATGTATCAAAAATCCCAGCTTCTGAAAAAGATGTTTCGTGGCTGTAACTGCCAAAGTAGCCATTTCCAAATTCTCCCCCACTATGAGGATGTCATCAAGATAGGCCATAACAGTATGTTTCTGTTTCCTTAAATAGGCCAAAGCTGGTTTTAATATCTTGGTAAACAATCTGGGTGCTGACGACAACCCATTAGGCAAAGCTTTGTATTGCCATAATTGTCCCATCCAGATAAATTTTAAGTATTTCCTATGATCCTTGTGTATGGGTACTGAATAATATGCATATTTGAGGTCAATGCATGCCATGTAGTACCCATTGGCTATTAACTGTATAGCAGTATCGAAGGTGTCCATTTTAAAATGAATATACTGGACAAAAGTATTCAGATCGGTCAAATCTATGATGATGCGGCACCCGCCGTCTTTTTTATTTTTAGTGAATATATTAGACACGAACTCCTGAGGTTCTTTGATGGCTTTCTCAATGACCCCTCTTTCTATTAATCTCTGTAGTTCAGCATGCCCTGCTGCCCTTTCTTTTTGGGAAAGGACGAATTTTCGGCTAGGTGCATGCTGTACCGGGGTAGGGAGTTCGTGAATAAATTCAATTTTGTAGCCCTGAATACTTCTGAGTATATAAGGATCAGTGGTAAAAGTGAGCCAATTCTCGAAGAACATGTGCAACCTGCCCCCTACACAAAGTGAATTTAGACCAGATGTGTTTCTGGGGACCCCAGACCCACCTACCTCCATGGTTACTGCCGGTGTGGAGGTTTCTGTCCTTGCTTCCTTGGTTGGTTGTGGGTGTTCTGGGAGTGGCGCATCTTCCAAGAAGGCCGGCCTGGGCCTTGGCCTAAAAAAGACCGTTGTGCAGGAATGCCGGCCTTCGAGCTTTCACCACCGGCAGACCTGTTATGGTAACTCTGCCCGGTGGATGTGTAGGGGTGCTGTCTGTGTGGGTGGTGCGGCTTAGTGTAGCCAGGTTTTATAAGGCCCAAAGCCTTGGCCTCCTCATCAAGGTCTTTAACCTGCTTTGGGAGATCTTCCCCGAACAGCAGGCTTGGAGGCTGAGTCTTCCCAGGCTTACACAACCCCGCAAACTTGGGGTTAAGCGCCGGCTTTATGATGTTTTTTCTAAAATTGTTGATCTCATACTGAGTATTACAGAGTAGAGCCAAAGCATCCTGTAATTCTTCCGGCATATCCACACCCACTGCAGTTCTTGCCACTGCCGTAATCCCTGCGGTTAGGAGCTTCAGAATCCTCTGAAGTTTGATCTCCTGGCCTCTACTTGAGGGGCTCATGTTTCCCCATATAGGGTTATTTACTGCAGGTACATTCAATGAGTTGCAGTTCTCAGGTGCCATATATTTATCTGCAGTAGCATTAATGACCTGTTCCTGCAGCTGGTTCGTTGCCATATAGTTAATGCTGGTAGCCAGCTTAGGGTGGATTGGTAAGCCCTTCTTGTTAGGCATAGCATGCTTGCTTACCATATCCATGTAGTCTTCACACACCCCTGACACCGTCGGCAATTCAGCCAGCTCCCCTTCTTCTGGGTCAGCCCAGTTCTGACCCTCAATGCTCCCCTGTATAGAGGGGGAGACATTGGGCAGTCCTCGATAGGAACTTGCCGTGGGCCTGCTAGGAGTCCCACTGTGACCCTGCCCCTGCATTAGCAGGTCACGTTGGAGCATTTGCTCCAACATCCGCTCCATGCGGTTTAGACGACCTCCGTCGCTATCTGCGAACGGGGTGTCCTCGGGACCGGATTCCGCTGAGTCGGCCCTGGCCGACTTCCGGGTGGTTTTCCCGCCCGACCGTGGCGTACCAACGGTCCCAAAGGGCGAAAAGTCGGGAGCTGCAGGTAAAACCTGTACCTCTGGAGAGACGGCTCTCTGCTGGCTGCTCTCCTTGGCAGCTGCTTTGGCCGCTGTTCTTTTCGATTTTCGTGCTTCCATTGCTGTACACTATGTCGTCGACTCACTCCTCCGGTGAGACTTACCTGGCGTAAGCTATTTAAACTTACGCTGGAGGAGCCCCGCTCCTCCCGACCGTCGCTTCCGCATGCGTACGACGATATGTCGCGCATGCGTGCTGGCGGGGTCTTCACGTAGTCACTCACGTGACTCCGAAGTAAAATTGGTCACAAAATGGAGAATCTCTGTCTTTGCAAAGTCTGCTTGGGCTCTTTCTGTGAAAGTTGCAAGCTGTGAGTCACAGCACCAAGGAGTCTGGACCCCAGATAGAAGTTGAGGCTAAGGTGAGGTCCAGATGTCCTTCCTTTTGTTAATATATATGAGGGTTTTGCAGAAGAGCTGAGCAGATTTGCAAATGCATGATTAGGATAAATTAGCCCTCAACGTAACAGAAGAACTTCACGCAATACTCCAAAAGGAAAATATATATTATTCAATCGCTTTGGATGAATCAACTGTTCATCAGGGCCATAACAGAAGATTTTCTTTGCGACAAAGAGTTGCTCGCTTTGGGCACTCTTACGAGTAGAACACGAGGAAGAGATTTCTTCAACAACTTTCAAGATAAATGTCGTGAGGTTGGACTGGATTTGGTTAGTTTATTGAGTGTATGTACAGACGGTGCACCTTCCATGACAGGAAAACGTGAGTGGTTTATTGCACAGATAAAAAAGGTATTATCAGAGCCAGATGCTCTCATTTCTTTTCATTATATCTTACATGAGCAAAATCTCTGTGCTAATTGTAAGTGACACTTTGCAACAAGTTATAAGTATTGTTAACTATATTCGTGCAAATGCAACACGGCATCGTCAGTTCTGTAATATGCTACAGTTGGACGATGAGACATTCAGTGTGGAGTTGGCTATCGCAGGGACACGTGTTAGCAAAATGTTTATCTTTGCGAGAACAGATAGTTAAATTAAATGAAGAACAGAATCAGCAATGTGAATTATTGAAAGAAGATTTCTACAGAAATACTGCATTCTTGTGTGATATCATGTCAAAGCAAAACGACTTGAATGTTTCTTTGCAAGTTAAAACTAAGTCTAATATGATTGGTGGCAAAAAATTCAAGCATTGCTAAAATAGCTATCTTTTTTCAAAACTCTTCTTCTTCAAAATGAAATTTCAGATGAACATTTAACCCAGTTAGCGAAGGTCATTGATGAGCAGGATGATCCATGCGAATCATTTGAAAAATACACAGCTGTTATAGACTTAATAATTAAAGAAAACAATGACTTTGAGAATCATGACATCACACTCAAATTAGCATTTCAACCTCACCTAGTTGATGTCTCCAAGGCTCCTAAAGAACTACAGATGGAATTGACTGAGCTCCCAGAAGATGCCATTTTAAAGTCCTTATTTGACACTAAGAAAGAACCGATTGAAATATGGAAAAATGCAATAGAATACCCACGTCTTCGGCAACATGCACGACAAATGCTTTCCTGCTTTTCAACCACTTATTGCTGTGAATCTACATTCTCCAACCTAACCCAAATCAAGACGCCCTTAAGGTCACAAATGATGGATACCCATCTAGAAGATCAGCTGAAACTACATACCTTCATGTTGCAACTAAATATTCAAATACACAGGACAAGGTGTTAAGAAGTCCCTTGTGCCAGTAGGTTTCAAATGCTTTCCCACAAAAAGCAGTCACAACAAAGTAATTAAAATGTTTAAGAAGGAACTTCAGATGTTGGAAAATCGAAGGTAGACAAAAATGCTGGAGAAACTCAGTGGGTGAGGCAGCATCTATGGAGCGAAGGAAATAGGTAACGTTTCGGGCCGAAACCCTTCTCCAGATGTTAACCTTTCAAATCTTAAAAGGTTAGTTAACATTAGAATTAACAAAATGTTTTTCATTTTCGTTTTCATTTTTCCATAGTAGTTAGATTTTTACAAAATAATGTACATTTTGAAGTATATCTAATTGAAGTTTCTAGGATGCGGTCTTAAAAGATTACAGCTAACAATGTGGCATTCCATCGTCAAAAGGTTCCCCACCCCTTGTCGAGAACCGGAGGGCACAGCCTCAGAATAAAAGGACGTGCCTGCAGAATGGAGATGAGGAGGAATTTACTTAGCCTGAGGGTAGTGAATCGGTGAAATTCATTGTTACAGACGCATGTGGAGGCCAAGACAGTGGAGATTGATTGGTTCTCGATTGGGAAGGGCGCTAAAGGTTACGGTTACGAGACAGGAGAATGGGGTTTGGACGGAAAAATAGCCATGACTGAATGGCAGAGTAGACTTGATGGCCCAAATGGCCTCATTCTGCTATGTCTTGTCTCACAGTTTGAGGAAGAGGCATTGGGGATCATAGCAATCATGACAAATGGAAGTGCTGCCTGTCACACCAATAGCTTTGCGGCTCTACTTTTAAATCTTTAAATTTTAAAAAATCATAGAACCTTGGTTGCGTTGAGATTTTGGGTCCTCTTCATCTGTAAGTATTGGAATACGGCTGAAACTCCCTGAAGGCCAATTTCGTCTAATGGCTTCTCCAATGGATTTCTGTCCAGGGACAGAATTTCCAGTTTTTGCAATTGATCCAAGTTTGCTGGGATAAGTGATATTCGATTACAGTTCAGTAGAAGTTTCTGTAATCCTGTGGAAAAACAACAACTTTAAATGGTACAAAAAGCTAATATTTGCTGCTTAAGAAGGAACTGCAGATGCTGGAAAATCAAAGGTAGACAAAAATGCTGGAGCAACTCAGCAGGCGAGGCAGCATCCGAGGAGTGAAGGAAATAGGCAACGGTTCGGGTTGAAACCCTTCAGACTGATGTGAGGGTGGGGGGGAAGGAAGAAGAAAGGATGAGGTGGAGCCAGTGGGCTGAGGGAGAGCTGAGAACCGCTCCCTCCGTAACTCCCTGGTCAATTTGTCCCTTCCCACACAAACCACCCCTCCCTGGGCACTTTCCCTTGCAGCTGCAAGAAATGCTACACTTGTCGCTTTACCTCCCCGCTTGACTCCATTCAAGAACCCAAGCAGTCTTTCCAGGTGCGGCAGAGGTTCACCTGCACCTCCTCCAACCTCATCTATTGCATCCGCTGCTCTAGATGTCAGCTGCTCTACATCGGTGAAACCAAGCGTAGGCTTGGCGAACACCTCTGCTCGGTTTGCAATAACCAACCTGATCTCCTGGTACTTCAATTCCCCCTACCATTCCAAATCCGACCTTTCTGCCCTGGGCTTCCTCCATGGCCAGAGTGAGGCCCACCGTAAATTGGAGGAGCAGCACCTCATATTTCGCTTGGGCAGTTTGCACCCCAGCGGTATGAACATTGACCTCTAATTTCAGGTAGTCCTTACTTTCTCCTCCCCTTCTCAGCTCTCCCTCAGCCCACTGGCTTCACCACTTCCTTTCTTCTTCCTGCCCGCCGCCCCCCCCCCCCCCCCCCCCACCCTCACATCAGTCTGCAGAAGGGTTTTGACCTGAAACATTGACTATTTCCTTCGTTCCATAGATGCTGCCTCGCCTGCTGAGTTTCTCCAGCATTTTTGTCTACCTGATATTTGCTGCAATGTCTTTTCAAGTGTTGGTTTTCTGAGAGATTCTTCCATGGCTTTTTGCAGTGTTGATTGAAAATGAGAATTCAGTGTTACACAAAATTCTATACACGGTATTAAATTGAACGTACTGACTCCCCTGGAAAGTCTGAATCAGGAATGGAAACTGGAACGTACTTAGATGATAAAATATAGGCCTCATAATATAAATACTGAAGGGCAGAATATAAATCAAGAAATGAAGGGCCTGTAAGATTAATGATATTAATGATCATGTAATATGGACAAATCAAATTTTCAAGGATACCCATGAGTTATAGATGACATTTGGAATGGTTGAGCGAGAACAACATGTTGGGGAAGTAACCAAGGCATAGGATATTTTAGATCTAGTATTCTGTAATGATGCAGGATTAATTAATGATTTAGGTGTAGAGGACCCCATGATGTTTCAATTATTCAGTTGGGATAGGATAAATTAGAATTTTTTTTGATCAGGGAAGGCTGTTTCCAAATGGTCTAATTTGATCGTTTAACATTGAATTGCAATATTTCAATCCACGGCTGTTAATTAAATTAAAATGTTAAACAAATGCTTTAAACGGTCTAATTTGGTGTTGAGTTGTAATATTTCATTCAACTGCAATTAACTAAATACAACTTGAAATAACTGGTTGTGAAGTACTTTATGTAAAGAAAATGTTGGAAATAACTTGGAAACAAGTATTTCGGCAAAGTCACCTTGTTTAGTCTGATCCCTTTTGAATCTTTCCCCTCTTAACTTAATCATTTGCCCTCTAGTTTTAGACTACTACCCTGGGATAAAATTCACCTTCTCTTTGCCCCTCATGATTCAAAACACCTCTATAAAGTTGCCGTTCAGCCTCCTGTGCTCCAGGGGAAAGTATCCCAGCCTATCCAGTCTCTCCTTATAGAGTCATAGAGCGTGGAAACATGCCCTTTGGCCCAACTTGCCCACATCAACCAACAACAGATCCCTTCTGCACTAGTCCCACCTGCCTGCATAGAAAGTACTGACTGAATACTGTAAAATGTGAATATTATTGCTAGGTACTTGGCCAGTGTGGTCATGGTCAGTCAGAGGGTATGTTTCCAGACTACACTGGTCGATGATACTATTTCCATAAGCTGTATTTAGCCTGGCCGTTCTGAATTTCTCAAATATTACTGATATGTATTCTCTGAATTGCTCTTTAATTGCATTGAAAAATTATCTCCACTTTCTGAGCTATCTTCAGCCTGGCCTGAAGGAGACATGGAACTCTGTACCGTGCATATCTGATATTGAGTCTGGGATCTCGAGCAGACGGTTTTCATGACAGTCCAGCACGGTCAGGTTCTGTAGAGTCCCAATAGTTGATGGCAAGTGCTCAATCTGATTGTTTTCGAGATACAACTCCTTCAGGTTCTGCAAAAATAAATAATGAGTTTAGGATGCAGTTAGATTGACTAAGGTCTCTGAACAATTAAGCATTACTATGCTTTTTGCTTACCAAACAGACTAGTCCAAGTTGTGAAAAATTATTCTGTTGGAAGCTTTAAGGATCTCCTGCAAGTAGATCATCTCTAAGTTTCACAGTGGCTGGAAACGTACAGAAAGGCCCCATAAGTCAATGATGGCTCTTTAGTTATGATTGTTTGAAATTGGCTGCCATTTTTGGTATGTTAAACCTATGATGAAAATTTCACCCATGCCTCATGCGATCTTCCTCAAATATTTGTGAAAAGTCAACAAAGGTTTTGCCAGAAACTCTGTTTGGACATGAAATCTGTGCAGCAGCCAACAGCCACTAACAGTTGTATCAAAAACTGTCATAGTGGAGCAATCACATGGGGAGGTGCGGACACTGCAATCTCGTGTGCGTGTGTGACCACCAACCCCCACATCCAACCCAATGGTGCCCCCTCCCTATCATGCAAGATCCCTCTATGGGTTCATCCAAAAGGAAGAAATCGCAGCTTGCAGCTGTTAAATTAACTGGGTAAAGAGGCTGTGGGCAGTGAAAGGACGCCATGATCCAGTTTCTATTATTTTAACTACTGGAAACTGAGATGCTGTGGGCAAGACAACAGTGTTAGACTGAAGGTAGACACAAAATGCTGGAGTAACTCAACGGGACAGGCAGCATCTCTGGAGAGAAGGACCTCCATTAGACAATAGACAATAGGTGCAGGAGTAGGTCGTTCGGCCCTTTGAGCCAGCACCGCCATTCAATGTGATCATGGCTGATCATCCACAATCAGTACCCCGTTCCTGCCTTCTCCCCATATCCCCTGACTCCCTATCTAGCTCTCCTTTGAAAGCATCCAGAGAACCTGCCTCCACCGCTCTCTGAGGCAGCGAATTCCACAGACTCACCACTCTTTGTGTGACAAAGTGTTTCCTCGTCTCCGTTCTAAATGGCTTAATCCTTATTCTTATACTGTGGCCCCTGGTTCTGGACTCCCCCAACATCGGGAACATGTTTCCTGCCTCTAGCGTGTCCAAACCCTTAACAATCTTGTATGTTTCAATGAGATCACCTCTCACCCTTCTAAACTCCAGAGTGTACAAGCCCAGCTGCTCCAGTCTCTCAGCATATGACAGTCCCCCCCATCCTGGGAATTAGCTTGTAAACCTACGCTTCACTCTCTCAATAGCAAGAATGTCCTTCCTCAAATTAGGGGATCAAAACTGCACACAATACTCCAGGTGTGGTCTCATTAGGGCTCTGTACAACTGCAGAAGGACTTCTTTGCTCCTATATTTGATTTCTCTTGTTATAAAGGCCAACATGCCATTCGCTTTCTTCACTGCCTGCTGTAACTGCATGCTTACTTTCATAGACTGATGTACAAGGACCCCCAGATCCTCCCCTTTTCCCAACTTGACGCCATTTAGATAGTAATCTGCCTTCCTGTTTTTGCTACCAAAATGGATAGCCTCACATTTATCCACATTAAACTTAATCTGCCATGCATCTGCCCACTCCCCCAACCTGTACAAGTCACCCTGCATTCTCAGAGTATCCTCCTCACAGTTCACACTGCCACCCAGCTTTGTGTCATCTGCAAATTTGCAAATGTTACTTTGAATCCCTCCATCCAAATCATTGATATATATTGTAAATAGCTGCGGTCCCAGCACAGAGCCTTGCGGTACCCCACTAGTCACTGCCTGCCACTCTGATAATCCCTACTCTTTGCTTCCTGTCTGCCAACCACTTCTCTATCCATGCCAGCACTCTACCCCCAATACCATGTGCCCTAATTTTGCCCACTAATCTCCTATGTGGAGATCAAATGTTTTCTGAAAGTCCAGGTACACTCCATCCACTGGCTCTCCCTTGTCCATTTTCTTAGTTACATCTTCAAAAAATTTCAGAAGATTAGTCAAGCATGATTTCCCCTTGGTAAATCCATGCTGACTCGGACCGATCCTGTTACTGCTATCCAAATGTTCGGCTATCTCATCTTTTATAATTGACTCCAGCATCTTCCCCACCACCGATGTCAGGCTAACTGGTCTATAATTCCCTGTTTTCTCTCTCCCGCCTTTCTTAAAAAGTGGGATAACATTAGATACCCTCCAATCCACAGGAACTGATCTTGAGACTATAGAACATTTGGAAATTATCACCAATGCATCCACGATTTCTAGAGCAACTTCCTTAAGACCCTGGGATGCAGACCATCAGACTCTGGGGATTTATCAGCCTCCAGTCCCATCAGTCTATCCAACGCAATTTCCTGCCTAATGTGGATTTCCTTCAGCTTCTCCGATACCCCAGATCCTCTGGCCACTACTACATCAGGAAGATTGTTTGTGTCCACCTTAGTGATCCAAAGTACCTGTTCAACTCATCTGCCATTTCCTTGTTCCCCATAATAAATTCACCTTTTTCAGTTTTCAAGGGTCCAACTTTGGCCTTAACTAATTTTTTCCTCTTCATATACCTAAAGATGCTTTTACTATCCTGCTTTATATTCTTGGCTAGCTTACCTCCGTACCTCATCTTTTTTTCCCGTATTGTCCTTTTGGTTATCTTCTGTTGTTCTTTAAACATTACCCAATACTCTTGCTTCCCGCTTTGCAACATCTTTGCTACGTTGTACTTCTTCACTTTTATTTTTATACTGTCCCTGACATCCCTAGTCATCCATGGTCGTCCCTTTCTCCCCTTGGAATCTTTCTTCCTCCTAGAAATGAACTGATCCTGCACCTTCTGTATTATTCCCAGAAATACCTGCCATTTTTGTTCCACTGTCATCCCTGCTACTGTATCTTTAGAGTCAACTTTAGCCAGCTCCTCCCTCATGGCCCCATAGTCCCCTTTATTCAATTGCCACACTGACACCTCCGATCTACCCTTCTCCCTCTCCAATTGTAGATTAAATCTGACCATGTTATAATCACTGCCTCCTAATGGCACATTAACCTCGAGGTCCTTTATCAAATCTGGTTTGTTACATAACACTAAATCCAGAATTGCCTTGACCCTAGACTGAGATCGTGACCTGATGCTATCAGTTTTAAAGTAGTTGTGGAGAAGGATAGGAATTATCCACAAGCCAAGATCCTAAATTGTGGCAAGGCCAGTTTTATTTTTTTGAGTCAGTACTTGGGACGTGCAGAGGTCAATTGTGTGAGTCTGTTTGCAGGTAACAGGAAAGCTGGCTAGTGGTGAAGTGAGATAACAAGACTACATGCAAGTTCTGTTTAGGTGAAGGACAAGACGGGCAAGTTTTGGGATTCCTGGTCGATGAAAGATGTTGTGGCTCTTGGCAGGAAAATGAAAGCATACATCAGATTTAGGCAGTTGGTATCAAGTCAATCCATTGGTGAGTATAAGAAGTATAGACAGGCACTTTAGAAGACAATGAGGGCAAAACAAGGTCAATGAGTGAATCAGGCAAGTGGGGTAAAGAATAATCCTGATTCTACAGGTATATAAAAAGTAAAAGCGGGAAAGGTGCAGAGAAGATTTACGAGGATATTGCCAGGACTAGAGGGTCTGAGCTATAGGAAGAGGTTAAGTAGGCTGGGAATCTATTCCTTGGAGCGCAGGAGGATGATGAAAGGTAAATCGTGTCTGACAAATCTTATAGAATTTTTCGAGGATATAACTAGTAGAGTGGATAAGGGAGAACCTGTGGATGTGTTATATCTGGACTTTCAGAAGGCTTTCGACAAGGTCCCACATAAGAGATTAGTAAACAAACTTAAAGCACACGGTATTGGGGGTTCAGTATTGATGTGACTAGAGAACTGGCTGGCAGTCAGGAAGCAAAGAGTAGGAATAAACGGGTAATTTTCAGAATGGCAGGTAGTGACTAGTGGAGTACCGCAAGGCTCAGTGCTGGGACCCCAGCTAATTACAATATACATTAATGATCTGGATGAGGGAATTGAATGTAACATCTCCAAGTTTGCGGATGACACAAAGCTGGAGGTCAGTGTTAGCTGTGAAGAGGATGCTAGGAGGCTGCAAGGTGACTTGGATAGGTTGGGTGAGTGGGCAAATGCATGGCAGATGCAGTATAATGTGGATAAATGTGAGGTTATCCACTTTGGCGGCAAAAACAGTAGGGTAGACTATTATCTGAATGGTGGCAGATTAGGAAAAGGGGAGATGCAACGAGACCTGGGTGTCATGGTACACCAGTCATTGAATGTAGGCATGCAGGTGCAGCAGGCTATGAAGAAAGCGAATGGTGTGTTGGCATTCATAGCAAAAGGATTTGAGTACAAGAGCAGGGAGGTTCTACTGCAGTTGTACAGGGTCTTGGTGAGGCCACACCTGGAGTATTGCGTACAGTTTTGGTCTCCTAATCTGAGGAAAGACATTCTTGCCATAGAGGGAGTACAGAGAAGGTTCACCAGACTGATTCCTGGGATGGCAGGACTTCCATATGAAGAAAGACTGGATAGACTCGGCTTGTACTCGCTGGTATTTAGGAGATTGAGGGGGGATCTTACATCTACAATGTATTTCTATTGTTCCATCGGCCGATAATAAGTAAAGTTTTGAACTGGTCCACCAAACAGTTTGTGTGTTGTCTGTTTATTAAGAAGCAAACCTGTTTAGTTGTTATTTAAGTAACATTTTTTCAACGACACCACTGTTGTGGGACGTATCACTGATGGGTATAGAAGAAAGATCAAGCAACTGTCCATATGGTGGCAGCACAATAACCTGGCCCTCAACACCAGCAAAACCAAGGAACTGATTGTGGACTTTGGAAGGAGTAGGATGGGGACCCACAATCCCGTTTATATCAACGGGTCGATGGTTGAAAGGGTCAAGAGCTTCAAATTCCTGGGCGTGCACATCTCTGAAGATCTTTCCTGGTCCGAGAGCACTAATGCAATCATCAAGAAAGCTCATCAGCGCCTCTACTTCCTGAGAAGATTACGGAGAGTTGGTCTGTCAAGGAGGACTCTCTCTAACTTCTACAGGTGCACAGTAGAGAGTATGCTGACCGGTTGCATCGTGGCTTGGTTTGGCAACTTGAGCGCCTTGGAGAGGAAAAGACTACAAAAAGTAGTAAACACTGCCCAGTCCATCATCGGCTCTGACCTTCCTTCCATCGAGGGGATTTATCGCAGTCGCTGCCTCAAAAAGGCTGGCAGCATCATCAAGGACCCACGCCATCCTGGCCACACACTCATCTCCCTGCTACCTTCAGGTAGAAGGTACAGGAGCCTGAAGACTGCAACGACCAGGTTCAGAAATAGCTACTTCTCCACAGCCACCAGGCTATTAAACCTGGCTTGGACAAAACTCTGATTATTAATAACGCATTATCTGTTATTTGCACTTTATCAGTTTATTTATTCATATGTGTATATATTGATCTGTTTTGTAGTAAATGCCTACTATGTTCTGTGTGCTGAAGCAAAGCAAGAATGTCATTGTCCTATCAGGGACACATGACAATAAACTCACTTGAACACTTGAACAGATTCCATGGTACATGATTTATAAAAACTAGAGGGTGGTCCATATCTGGAACAAGCTGCCAAATACAATTGCGACTCTCAAAAGACATTTGGACATATGGATAGGGTTTGGAGAGAGATTGGTGAAGGAAGCAAAGATCGATACAGGAGTAGGCCCTTCAGCCCACAATGCCCTTGCCAACCATGATGAACAAAATGTAAACAAATGGGACAGGTATATGCAGGTAGGATCAAGTGTATCCTTGGAGGAGTTTTGGGAACTGAGGACTATAATTAAGGAGGAACTCAGGAGGGCAAAATAGGGCCAGGAGATAACTGGCAGATAATATTAAGGTAAATCATAAAAGATTTAATGTACACATTAAGGGAAAGCAGGTAACTAGAGAGAGAATAGATCCCCTCTGAAACAAAAGTAATGACCTCTATGTGGAGGTGGAGGTACAGGGGATGGACAAGGTACTCTGAGTATTTCTCTTTTTTTTGTAGAAGGATATGAAGACAGGGAACTTGAGACAGTGAATGGAGATGTATTGAGGACAATCGGTATAACGGTCAAAGATGTATTTTGACCGTTATACCTAAGGCGTATGAAGGTAGATAAACCTCCTGGGCGGTCTTCCTCGGCCTACGGGATCTCTTGGTTGCCAACCATTTCAACTCTCCTTCCCATTCCCATGCTGACCTTGCGATGTTGGGCATCCTCCATTGCTAGTACGAGGCCACATGCAAAGTGGATGAACAGCACCTTGTATTTTGTTTGGGGAGCATACAACCTGGTGGCATGAACATTGATATCTCTAATTTTAAGTAACTCCACTTAGTCCTCCCCCCCCCCCCCCCCCCCCCCTGCTCTACCCTAGTTGTATTATCCACGTGCGGACCTGGTTCCGACGTATGAGAAGCTGAAGCAAAGAAGTCGAAGCCGAAGAACCGAGTGGAAACAAGGCCGAAACGCCCAAAAAAACGAAAGAGGACAAAGCCGAAACGCCAACTAACCCAAAGGATGGGACAGCTAAATGCAAACTAAGCAAAAGGGCGGGACACATAAAAGCCAACCGAAAAGCTGCGTCGCCTAAAAGCAAACTCACCGAATGCCGCTCAACAGAAAAGTGCAATAACGGACATGACGCTGTCGGGGGGCGGGACTTGTCAGCGATTGGTCCAGACCTCAGCGTTCATCACATCACTGTGGAGGGATGAATATTGTCCCAAACCTCTGCTCCACCCGACCCACAGAGGGTGGCCATGGGAGAGTGGGGGCTGTCCCGAGGAATGCACACCTTCGGCTGCTAACAACTTGGTGCTTGGGTTTACATTGCCCAGTCACGTATGGCTTGTGTGGGAAAATGACCCCTATGCTCCCGTCTCCCCCTTCTCTCTCCCCTTTGTTGAGATCATGTTGAATTCTGTGATGTGTTGTGTCATTTTTCTTTTTTAAAATTTTTCTATGGAGGTACAGAAACCTAATTATTTATTCTATGTATAGCACATAGCACATGGTTTCAACGCGAGTTGATTTAAACGTGCTATATGAATTAAATTTACTTACTTACTCTTCTCTCTCTCTCTCTCCCCCTCCCTCTCTCTCACTCCCACCTAGAAACATAGAAAATAGGTGCAGGAGGAGGCCATTCGGCCCTTCGAGCCAGACCGTCATTCATTATGATCATGGCTGATCGTCCGCTATCAATAACCCATGCCTGACTCCTCCCCATATCCCTTGATTCCACTAGCCCCAAGAGCTCTATCCAACTCTCTCTTAAATCCATCCAGTAATTTGGCGTCCACCGCCCTCTGTGGCAGGGAATTCCATAAATTCACAACTCTTTGGGTAAAAAAGTTTTTTCTCACCTCAGTTTTAAATGACCTCCCCTTCATTCTAAGACTGTGGCCCCTGGTTCTGGACTCACCCAACATTGGAAAATTTTTTCCTGCATCTAGCTTGTCCAGTCCTTTTATCATTTTATATGTTTCTATAAAATATCCCCTCATCCTTCTAAACTCCAGTGCATACAAGCCTAGTCTTTTCAATCTTTCCTCATAAGACAGTCCCGCCATCCCAGGGATCAATCTCGTGAACCTACGCTGCACTGACTCAATCACAAGGATGTCCTTCCTCAAATTAGGAAACCAACTGTACACAATACTCCAGATGTGGTCTCACCAGAGCCCTATTCAACTACAGAAGAACCTCTTTGCTCCTGTACTGAAATTCTCTTGTTATGAAGGCCAACATTCCATTGGCTTTCTTCACTGCCTGCTGTACCTGCACGCCAACTTTCAGTGACCGGTGTACAAGGACACCCAGGTCTCGCTGTACCTCCCCCTTACCTAACCCCATTGAGATAATAATCTGCCCCCTTGTTTTTGCCGCCAAAGTGGATAACCTCACATTATCTATATTATACTGCATCTGCCATGCATTTGCCCACTCACTCAACCTGTCCAGGCCCCCCTGCAACCTCCTAACATCCTCTTCACAGTTCACACTGCCACCCAGCGTTGTGTCATCCGCAAACTTGCTAGTGTTGCTCCTAATTCCCTCTTCCAAATCATTAATATATGTGGTAAACAGTTGCGGCCCGAACACCGAGCCTTGTGGCACTCCATTCGCTACTGCCTGCCATTCTGAAAAGGACCCGTTCACTCCTACTCTTTGTTTCCGGTCTGCCAACCAATTTTCTATCCATGTCAACACCCTACCCCCAATACCATGTGCTCTAATTTTAGTCACCAGTCTCCCACGCGGGACCTTATCAAAGGCTTTCTGAAAGCCTAGATACACTACATCCACTGGCACCCCTTCATCCATTTTACTTGTCACATCCTCAAAAAATTCCAGAAGATTAGTCAAGCATGATTTCCCTTTCATAAATAACCATATAACAATTACAGCACGGAAACAGGCCTTCTCGGCCCTTCCAGTCCGTGCCGACCATTTATTTTCCCCTAGTCCCATCTACCTGCACCAGACCATACCCCTCAATTCCCTTCCCATCCATATACCTATCCGCTTTACTTTTAAATGTTACAATCGATCCTGCCTCCACCACTTTGCTGGAAGATCATTCCACACAGCCACCACTCTCTGAGTAAAGAAGTTCCCCCTCATGTTACGCCTAAACTTCTGTCCCTTAATTCTCATGTCATGCCCTCTTGTTTGAATCTTTCCATATAACCATATAACAATTACAGCACGGAAACAGGCCATCTCGGCCCTTCAAGTCCGTGCCGAACAACTTTTTTCCCTTAGTCCCACCTGCCTGCACTCATACCATAACCCTCCATACCCTTCTCATCCATATGCCTATCCAATTTATTTTTAAATGATACCAACGAACCTGCCGCCACCACTTCCACTGGAAGCTCATTCCACACCGCTACCACTCTCTGAGTAAAGAAGTTCCCCCTCATGTTACCCCTAAACCTCTGTCCCTTAATTCTAAAGTCATGTCCTCTTGTTTGAATCTTCCCTATTCTCAAAGGGAAAAGCTTGTCCACATCAACTCTGTCTGACCCTCTCATCATTTTAAAGACCTCTATCAAGTCCCCCCTTAACCTTCTGCGCTCCAGAGAATAAAGACCTAACTTATTCAACCTATCTCTGTAACTTAGCTGTTGAAACCCAGGCAACATTCTAGTAAATCTCCTCTGTACCCTCCCTATTTTGTTGACATCCTTCCTATAATTGGGCGACCAAAATTGTACACCATACTCCAGATTTGGTCTCACCAATGCCTTGTACAATTTTAACATTACATCCCAGCTTCTATACTCAATGCTCTGATTTATAAAGGCTAGCATACCAAAAGCTTTCTTTACCACCCTATCTATATGAGATTCCAACTTCAAGGAACTATGCACGGTTATTCCCAGATCCCTCTGTTCAACTGTATTCTTCAATTCCCTACCGTTTACCATGTATGTCCTATTTTGATTTGTCCTGCCAAGGTGTAGCACCTCACATTTATCAGCATTAAACTCCATCTGCCATCTTTCAGCCCATTTTTCCAACTGGCCTAAATCACTCTGTAGACTTTGGAAATCCTCTTCATTATCCACAACACCCCCTATCTTGGTATCATCTGCATACTTACTAATCCAATTTACCACCCCTTCATCCAGATCATTGATGTACATGACAAACAACAAAGGACCCAACACAGATCCCTGAGGCACCCCACTAGTCACCTGCCTCCAACCCGACAAACAGCCATCCACCATTACCCTCTGGCTTCTCCCATTCAGCCACTGTTGAATCCATCTTGCTATTCCTGCATTTATACCCAACAGTTGAACCTTCTTAACCAACCTTCCATGAGGAACCTTGTCAAAGGCCTTACTGAAGTCCATATAGACAACATTCACTGCTTTACCCTCGTCAATTTCCCTAGTAACCTCTTCAAAAAATTCAAGAAGATTAGTCAAACATGACCTTCCAGGCATAAATCCATGTTGACTGTTCCTAATTAGACCCTCTTTATCCAGATACTTATATATATTATCTCTAAGTATCTTTTCCATTAATTTGCCCACCACTGAAGTCAAACTAACCGGTCTATAATTGCTAGGTTTACTTTTAGAACCCTTTTTAAACAATGGAACAACATGCGCAGTACGCCAATCCTCGGGGACTATTCCCGTTTCTAATGACATTTGAAATATTTCTGTCAGAGCCCCGGCTATTTCTACACTAACTTCCCTCAATGTCCTAGGGAATATCCTGTCAGGACCTGGAGACTTATCCACTTTTATATTTTTCAAAAGTGCCAGTACTTCTTTTACTTTGAAACTCATAGTATCCATAGCTACTCTACTAGTTTCCCTTACCTCACATAATTCAATATCCTTCTCCTTGGTGAATACCGAAGAAAAGAAATTGTTCAATATCTCCCCCATCTCTTTTGGCTCTGCAGATAGCTGTCCACTCGGTCTCTCCAATGGACCAATTTTATCCCTTGTTATCCTTTTGCTATTAATATAGCTGTAGAAACCCTTTGGATTTACTTTCACCTTACTTGCCAAAGCAACCTCATATCTTCTTTTAGCTTTTCTAATTTCTTTCTTAAGATTCTTTTTACATTCCTTATACTCCTCAAGCACCTCATTTACTTCATGCTGCCTATAATTATTGTAGATCTCCCTCTTTTTCCGAACAAGATGTCCAATTTCCCTTGAAAACCAGGGCTCTTTCCAATTTTTACTGGTTCCTTTCAACCGAACAGGAACATAAAGATTTTGTACTCTTAAAATTTCCCCTTTAAATGTCCTCCATTTCTCCTCTACATCTTTCCCATAAAACAAAATGTCCCAGTTCACTCCTTTTAAATCATCTCGCATCTCGTTAAAGTTAGCCTTTCTCCAATCAAAAATTTCAACCCTAGGCCCAGTTCTGACCTTCTCCATAATTATATTGAAACTAATGGTATTGTGATCACTGGACCCGAAGTGCTCCCCTACGCATACCTCCGCCACCTGTCCCGTCTCATTTCCTAACAGGAGGTCCAGCACAGCCCCTCCTCTAGTAGGCACCTCTATGTATTGCTGCAAAAAACTATCCTGCACACATTTTACAAACTCCAAACCATCCAGCCCATTTACAGAATGTGTTTCCCAGTCTATGTGTGGAAAGTTGAAATCTCCCACAATCACTACCTTGTGCTTACTACTAATATCTGCTATCTCTTTACATATTTGCTCTTCCAATTCTCGTTCCCCATTTGACGGTCTATAATATACCCCTATAAGTGTTGCTACACCTTTCCCACTTCTAAGTTCCACCCAAATAGCCTCCCTAGATGAGCCCTCCAATCTATCCTGCCAAAGCACTGCTGTAATATCTTCCCTGACTAGCAATGCAACACCTCCACCTCTTGCCCCTCCAATTCTATCACACCTACTTACTTATCCAATTCTCCACCCCATCATCTGGATCATTGATGTACATGACAAACAACAGTGGACCCAACACAGATCCCTGAGGCACCCCACTGGTACCTCAACCTGACAAACAGCCATTCACCATTACTCTCTGGCATCTCCCATTCAGCCACTGTTGAATCCATCTTGCTACTCCGCCATTAACACCCAAAGATTGAACCTTCTTAACCAACCTTCTATGAGGAACCTTGTCAAAGGCCTTTCTGAAATCCATATAGACAACATCCACTGCTTTACCCTCATCAATTTCCCTAGTAACCTCTTCAAAAAATTTAAGAATGTTTGTCAAACATGACCTTCCAGGCACAAATCCATGTTGACTGTTCTTGATCAGACCCTGTTTATCCAGATGCTTATATATTAATCCATGTTGACTTGGACTGATCATTTTACTGCTATCCCAATATTAATTCTTTAATAATTGGCTCCAGCATCTTTCTCACCACCGAAGTCAGGCTAACTGGTCTGTAATTCCCCTTTTTCTCTCTCGCTCCGTTCTTGAAAAGTGGGATAACATTAGCTATCCTCCAATCCACAGGAACTGATCCTGAATCTATTGAACATTGGACAATGATCACCAATGCGTCCACTATTTCTGGATCCACCTCCCTGAGGACCCTGGGATGCAGACCATCAGGCCCAGGGGATTTATCATCCTTCAGTCCCATTAGCCTCTCTTCCCCTTCTCTCTCTCGTGCTGAGAACATTCTTCAGACCTGAAGATTAAGTCTGAAGAGTCTCGACCTGAAACGCCACCCATTCCTTCTCTTCAGAGATGCTGCCGGTTTTGTGCGTGGGAGCTTGTGTGCGTTCCGCAAGCAACGAGATGGTAATAAATAAAATGTGCTGCTTGTTGTCAAGGGAGGGGGAGGGAAGTGGGAGGAGATAAAATTGTTTGTTTTCGTGCAGACTTGTCATAGACCCGCCAGAGAATGTGTCCGCACCCCCATTTTTCAAAGCCATTTACTCTGCCCCAAGCTGTCGGTCCCCGCAGCCGGGATGGGGGTGAATCACCCGGTGTGGGTGTCAGGGTCCGGGGGTTGGAGGGGGTGGGAGGAAATCACCCTGATGTGAGGGATGGGGTTCGGTGGTGGTGCATCGCAGTCAGTGACTCTGGGTGGGCGGACGCCCCCACCGATGGAGACGGAGGAGAGAGATGGGGGGGGGGGGGAGAGATAAAGAGAGGAGGAGAGAGAGAAGGGGGAGAGAGAGAGAAGAGGTGAGAGGAGGAGATAGGGAAGAGTGGAGAGAGGGGGAGAGACAGAAGGGAGAGGGAGTGAAGAGGGAAGAGAGAAGGGAGAGGCGGGAGCGTGGGGTTCATTTTCCCACACAAGCCATAGGTGACTGGGCAATCTGAACCCAAGCACCAAGTTGAAAGCGGCCGAAGGTGCGCATTCCTTGGGACAGCCCCCACTCTCCCACGGCCACCCTCCGCGAGCTGTGGGTCGGGTGGAGCGGAGGATTGGGACAATGTTCATGCCTCCACAGTGATGTGATGAACGCGGGGGTCTGGACCAATTGCTGACATGTCCCGCCCCCCCGCAACGTCATGTCCGTTATTGGACTTTTCTGTTGAGCGGCAGTCGGTTCATTGGCTTGTAGGCGACGCAGCCTACCTGGTAGGTGGCATTCTGACGGAGAGGCCATTCGGTGAGTTTGCTTTTAGGCAACGCAGCTTTTCGGTTAATTGGCTTTTCGCCGTCCCGCCCTTTCGGCTAGTTGGTGTTTCGTCTTCGTACTCTGTTGGTTTTCTGCCGTTTCAGCCTCGTTTCCATTCGGTTCTTTGGCTTTGACTTCTTTGCTTTTGGCTTCTCATCCGTCGGCGCCAGGTCTGGGTACCATTTTATCAGCTCCACAGTTCTATTGTTTTCCTCTTGAGATCACATATTCCCTAGCCAACAACCTGCTTACCCTGCCTGAGGCCAATTGTGGCTGGCCCTGAGTGGTCCTGGTCTTTTCTAGCCTCCAGCTATTCACCGCTCCCTCACCCCTTTACTTTCAGTCTGAAGTCATGTCATCCATCCCTTTTCTCCAGAGATGCTCCCTGAACCGCTAAGTTGCTCAAGCACTGTGCGTCTATCTTTGCTATAAACCAGCATCTGCAGTTCCTGCTTATACAAAATCATTCTGTTTGATGGCTGTCTCAATTGCTTTTCTGGATTCCCAGATTTATTTGTTGGATCCTTGAACTAAAAGAGCAAGGGTAATAAAACATCAATTTCTCAGAATTGCTCCAACGCTATCTGGCTAGGACTGATTCTGCCACAGCCTTAGAAGTTACTCCAAGTCTTCAGCCTCTTACCACAAGTTGAGAGATCTCCTGGGGAACATGGATCAATTTCATCCCATGATCTTGTCCCAAGTATAATTTCTCCAGAGAATTAATGAAGCAAATCTCCAGAGGAAAGGCTCGGAACCTGTTTCCAGTCAGACCAAGAATCTTCAGCTTAGTCAGGTCCTTTATTTCTGGAGCCACCTGCAAATAACATGAGCATTTAGTTGTTTTGCAGAGCTATGAGGAATGCAAATATTGCAAGTACCATTGTTTTCACAGAATTTTAAACCTCTTAGAATATAAAGTCTGATGGAGGTTAGAATTCTGATGGAGGTTAGAATTCCAATTCAAATGGGATGGTGGATACAAATATATCATTAGAGCTTTTTAAATAGAAATGGATAAGAAGCATCCAAGTCATACAGCATAGAAACAGGACCCTCAGACCAACAAAGATGCTCCACTTAAAATAGTCCCATTTGCCTGCATTTGGCTCATATATCTCCTAAATCTTTTCTTGCCACGTACCTAGCCAAATGTTTTTTAAATGTTATTGTACCTACCGCAAGTACTTCCTACTTTCTAGTAGCACATTTCATATACCACCACCCTTTCCTCTTGTGGTCCTATTAAATCTTTCCCCTGTCACCTTAAACCTGTGTCCGTTAGTTCTTGATTCTCTTACCCTGGGAAAAAGGCTCTATTCATCTCATCTATTCCCCTAAGATAGACACAAAGTGTTGGAGTAACTCAGTGGGTCAGGCATCTCTGGAGAAAAGGAGTAGGTGATGTTTCGGGTCGAGACTCTTCCAAAGACTGAGTCAGGGGAGGGAAACTAGACGTATGAAAAGGTACAGAACAAATCAGAACTGGTCCCAATGGCCATTGATTGCTGTGGAGGAGGTGATAACGAAATGACAGTCAAATTAGCACAATGACAAGGGTGGAGAGGGATGGAGAGAGAGTGAATACAAGGGTTACTTGAAATTAGATAAATCGATATTCATACCGCTGGGTTGTAAGCTCCCAAGTGCAGTCCCCTTATGACTTTATTATGATTTAAAATCATTTTAAATGATTTTAAATTATGATATTAATGATTTGGAAGAGGGAATTAGGAGCAACACTAGCAAGTTTGTGGATGACACAAAGCTGGGTGGCAGTGTGAACTGTGAAGAGGATGTTAGGAGGTTGCAGGGTGACCTGGACAGGTTGAGTGAGTGGGCAGATGCATGGCAGATGCAGTATAATATAGATAAATGTGAAGTTATCCACTTTGGTGGCAAAAACAAGGGGGCAGATTATTATCTCAATGGGGTTAGGTTAGGTAAGGGGGAGGTACACCGGTCACTGCAAGTTGGTGTGCAGGTACAGCAGGCAGTGAAGAAAGCTAATGGAATGTTGGCCTTCATAACAAGGGGATTTCAGTACAGGAGCAAAGAGGTTCTTCTGCAGTTGTATAGCCATATAACCATATAACAATTACAGCACGGAAACAGGCCATCTCGGCCCTTCAAGTCCGTGCCGAACAACTTTTTTCCCTTAGTCCCACCTGCCTGCACTCATACCATAACCCTCCATACCCTTCTTATCCATATGCCTATCCAATTTATTTTTAAATGATACCAACGAACCTGCCGCCACCACTTCCACTGGAAGCTCATTCCACACCGCTACCAATCTCTGAGTAAAGAAGTGCCCCCTCATGTTACCCCTAAACCTCTGTCCCTTAATTCTAAAGTCATGTCCTCTTGTTTGAATCTTCCCTATTCTCAAAGGGAAAAGCTTGTCCACATCAACTCTGTCTATCCCTCTCATCATTTTAAAGACCTCTATCAAGTCCCCCCTTAAACTTCTGCACTCCAGAGAATAAAGACCTAACTTATTCAACCTATGTCTGTAACTTAGCTGTTGAAACCCAGGCAACATTCTAGTAAATCGCCTCTGTACCCTCTCTATTTTGTTGACATCCTTCCTATAATTGGGCGACCAAAATTGTACACCATAATTTATAGGGCTCTGGTGAGACCACATCTGAAGTATTGTGTTCAGTTTTGGTCTCCTAATTTGAGGAAAGACATCCTTGTGATTGAGGCAGTGGAGCATAGGTTCACAAGATTGATCCCTGGGATGGCGGGACTGTCATATGAGGAAAAATTGAAAAGACTAGGCTTGTATTCACTGGAGTTTTGAAGGATGAGGGGTTATCTTATAGAAACATATACAATTATAAAAGGACTGGACAAGTTAGATGCAGGAAAAATGTTCCCAATGTGGGGCGAGCAGAACTAGGGGCCACAGTCTTAGAATAAAGGGGAGGTCATTTAAGACTGAGGTGAGAAAAAACTTTTTCACCCAGAGAGTTGTGAATTTATGGAATTTCCTGCCACGGTGGGCAGTGGAGGCCAAATCACTGGACGGATTTAAGAGAGAGTTAGATAGAGGTCTAGGGGCTAGTGGAGTCAAGGGATATGGGGAGAAGGCAGGCACGGGTTATTGATAGGGGACGATCAGCCATGATAACAATGAATGGCGGTGCTGGCTTGAAGGGCCGAATGGCCTCCTCCTGCATCTATGTTCTATGTTTCTATTATGACATCTATTCTCCTTGTGACGTTATACACGTCTATAAAACCACACCTCAGACTCCTGGGATCCAAATAATAAAATCCTAGACTGTCTAATCTTGCCCTAAAGTCTTGGCAACATCATCATAAATCTTCTCTGCCCTCTTTCCAGCTTTATGGCATCTTTCGTGGAGCAGGATAACTAAAACAGAACACAGAATTTCAAATGTAATTTTGCCAATGCCTTATACACTGCAACATAACATCCCAGCCTCTACGCACATTTCTCTTTAAGAAATATATTGCTGAGTTTTGGGGAAGTAACGGGGGTTGGGAGGTGGTAGTTTAGAGTTGGACTAATTTGAACCACTAGCTGTGTGTGTACAAATTCCCCACAGATCCCCTATAATTCACCTTCTAACCACCTTATAGATATGCTTGATTTGTGCACCCCACAAAGGAAAAAGATTCCTATTATCTACCCCCTCACTTTTTCTATAGTCTTATGCATTGAAAAAAATGTGACGTGATCTAATTGAAATATATGAATTTCTTACTGATCAAGACAGGGTAGAATGCATAGCTGATATTTCTTCTGGATGCATATCTAAAACTATAGAGCCATACAGCATGGAAATAGGCCCAACTTGTCCATGCCAACCAAGATGCCTTTGGCGCATATCCCTCTAAACCTTTTCTATCCAGGAGTCATAATTTTAAAATAAGGAGTTGGCTATTCAGCAGCAGAGGTGAGAGGACATTTCCTCACCCAGAAAGTATGAAATAAAGGGATTAGAGGTCGCAGCTCAGTCGCTGACCATATCGTCAAGGGGCATAGAGTTCATGCGAGAAAGGTGTAGAGGTAATATATCAGGCATGACCTTCTGAATGAAAGGGGCAGGTATAAGCAGCCACATGACCTGCTCCCTCTTCTATTTCTTACATTCTTATAAACTCTTACACCGTCTCTGACAACCCGTCCTCCACTCTGGTTCTGTCTCTTTCTGGTGCTCCATTCCACCCATCCATCCTGTGCTTCATACTTATGGTGTCAGGTTCTCTGATACTGTGCACCTTTCTCTACCTCACACAGTCTCTCGCATCCTTTTTCCAACTCCTGCTTTGAATGCACAGGTATGAAGACTTGTACCTCTTTTAGTTTACTGTCATCCAGTGACAGCATCTCCAACTGGGCCAGGTCACAGATTTGCATTGGAAAGTACCTAAGAGGATTTTCACTGAGGTCCAAGAGATGAATATTTGTTAAATTAGAGAAGCAACAGCTTAGTTTCTTTAACTGTGTGTTTTTGAGATAGAGGAGTTGTAAGCTGTCTTCCAAGTGGCACACAGCTGTTGGAAAATTATGGAGCTGATTATGAGAGAGAGCTAGTTCAACCAAATTGGCGGGGAATGCAGTGAGATTGTGATACAGCTTATTTCCGCTAATATCTAATGCACCGATGTTTAGACATTTTTCCAGGGAATCTGGAAGGTTGCTCAACTGGTTATCACTTAAGTATAAATGCTTTAAGTTCTTTAGAGAATTGATATCATCAGGAAGCGAATGCAATAAATTCTGCCTCAAATTCAAAACTTCCAGCTTTGGCAGGAGGCAAAATCCTGGTGGCAAGCTGCACAGTTGGTTGTTGTTCAGGTGAAGTTGTTGCAGTTTGGTCAGGTTCCTGATTTCCCAGGGTAAGGATGTCAGACGATTGCCTGATAACCCCAGCAGTCGAAGATGATGCAGCTTCTTACAGATCTGGGCTGGAAGCTGTACTAAGTTCAGATTGGCCAGGCGTAGTTCCTGCAATGCATGCAGATGGCACAGGGTGTTTGTGGGGATTCCACAATCCAGAGGATTGTCACTCAGATCCAAACTCTGGAGCTTTTGGCAGTTCACGAGCTCATCACAAATGCAACCCAGTTTGTTGTTGTTCAGGTACAAAACCCGGAGTCTCTGCAGCAAACCAATCTCAGGTGGAATCTCCTCGATCAGATTGCCCTCCAAGTGCAACTCTTCCAGGTATTGCAGACGCAGGATCGTAGGCGGAATCGAGTGCAGGTTTGTGCCACCCAGATCCTGAAACAATATGTGGCCCTTCAGCAACTGCACAACATCTGGGCCGGCTTCAGAGGCACCCAACAAACATGGAACATCTGGAATATTGAATTCTGCCTGATTATTGCACCGTCCTGCTGTCGACATCTGGAAAAAGAAGCCCTATAAGTCTAGCACAGGAGTGGAAATTGCAGCAGCTCCACTGCACACTGCAACACATTCCTTTCCCATCCTACGCCTCTTCCTTCCTTCATTACATCTGACCCCTTATTCTCATCATCCTCACCCACACCAATCCACATACGCCTCCATCCTCAACGCACCAACCCCACTCACGACACCGCTCACCCTTCTGCCATGCATCCATCCATTCTACCAAGCATCTTCAACAATTTCTTACTGTAAGGGGCACATTTTCAAAGCAGGTGGCTGGCAAATATTATATCACAAAAGGAAGTAGTTTCCCCTTGCAGTTGGCCCAACATGGGTATGTTCCTATGGCAATGGTACTTTCACAAAGGAGCCCAATTAACTAAAAGGCTGAGACAGGAACTTCTAGTAATCATGACAATTCTTCTGACAAGGCACAAGTCCCACCCATGACTCATCTGTTATGTAGAATAAAATGAACAACTTTATCTCTCCTCCATCCTCACTTTGTCAACCCCACTTAAAAATCATCACCTTCTACCTCCATTTCCAACAATATAGAATTTAATACAGACGTGTGAAGTGTTGCATTTTGAGAAGTCTAACATGGGCAGGACCCACACAGTGAATGGTAGGGGTCTGTGCAGCGTTGTAGAGCAGAGGGGTCTAGGAGTGCAGGCGCATGGTTCCTTGAAGGTGCAGTCACAGGTAGATAGTGTAGTCAAAAAGGCTTTTGGCACATTGGCCTTCAGTCAGAGTATTGCATAGAAGTTGGGAGGTCATGTTGCTGTTGTATAAGGTGAGGCTGCATTTAAAGTATTGTGTTCAGTTCTGGGCACCATGTTATAGGAAAGATGTTGTCAAGCTGGAAAAAGTGGAGATAAGATTCATGCGAATGTTACCAGGGCGAGAGGGTCTGAGCTTCAGGGAGCGGTTGAGTAGGCTGGGAATCTATTCTCTGAAGTGCAGGGGGATGAGGGGTGATGTCATAGAGATGTATAAGATTATGAGTGGAATAGATTGGGTAATTACCCAGAGAAGGTGAATTGAGGACCAGTAGACATTGGTTTAACGTGAAGGGAAAAGCATATAATTGGAATCTGAGGGGTAACTTTTTCACACAAAGGGTGGTGGACGCATGGAACAAGTTGCCAGAGGAGGTAGTGGAGGCTGGGACTATCCCAACATTTAAGAAATGGTTAGACAGGTACGTGGATAGGACAGGTTTGGAGGGATATGGACCAAGTGCAGCTGGGACATATTTCACACAGAGAGTTGTGAGTGTGTGGAATTCTTTGCCTCAGAGGGCAGTAGAGGCTTGTTCTCTGGATGTTTTCTAGATAGAGCTCTTAGGGAGCTCCGAGTTAAGAGAAATGGACAGAAGGCAGGAACTGTGTACTGACTGTGCATGGTCAACCACGATCACATTGAATGGTACCCACTGCACCTATTGTCTAGTGTCAGCATGGACAAGTTAGGCCGAAGGGCCTGTTTTTACATTGTATCACTCCATGACTCTTTAGCTGCTCCCTTGTAACCTAATCCACAACATACATTCCTCCCAATCAACATCACGTTCACTTCCATCTCATATTTAACTCTTCCAACAAGTCTCCCCACCATTTATCTTTCTTCCTTCATGCATCCCCTCTCTCCTTTTCTTTACACCTCCTCCACCCACTCGTATCAATCTCCTTAACCAACCCTTACACCTGTTAGCCAGACCTTGGTTGGTTCCTCTGAATTGCATTTGCTCCTGTCCAGGTCTCTTTAACCCACCACCACTCAGTCAAACACTCCCTCTCACCTTCACCAACCCCATTCCAATTTCCCTTTTCACTAACATACATGCATCCATTAACCTTTCCCTCCATCCAAATGCACTCCCTGATTTACACAACTAGCAGCACCATGCCCTCTCCCTCATTCTCTCCCCACACCCACCCAACGCCCGCGCCTTTGCGCAAATCCCTCCCCAACATTGCCCCACCAACCCCTCCCTCTCTGGTCACTCACGCCCACCCAGCACCCACTGCCCCTCCGTCCTCTCCCCCTCCCCAGTTCACTGTCAACCGGCCATGTCCCACGCCCCAGCTCCACACCTTTAACTCAGTTCTCCCCTTCCCTGCCACTGCCCCCCCCCCCCTCCCTGCACTGTGCACCCTCACCTCACTGACCCCAACCTCCCTCCCTCGCACCCTGGGCCGTCACCCACCTCCACCTCCACCTCCTCTGTCCCGGGGCCGCGGGCAGCACAGCGGTCGCCATGGGAACCGGCGGCGCCGGAACGCGCCCTGAGCGACGACGGGGTCTCCCACAGCGCTCCGCACGGCCCCTGCTGACGTCATCACTCCTGGAGCGAGCGACCGCGGTGAGGTCACCCTCCCCTCCCCCCACCCCACCCCCACCCCCACCCCCCCCTCCCCCCACCCCACCCCCACCCCCACCCCCCCCTCCCCCCACCCCACCCTCCCCCCACCCCACCCCGACCTCCCCCTCCCCCTCCCCCACCCCCTCCCCCCACCCCCACCCCCCCCACCCCCTCCCCCCACCCCCACCCCCCACCCGACCCCCCCTCCCCCTCCCCCTCCCCCCACCCCCACCCCCCCTCCCCCTCCCCCCTCCCCACCCTCTCCCCTCCCCTCCTCCCCACCCTCTCCCCTCCCCACCCTCTCCCCTCCCCACCCCCTCCCCACCCCCACCCCCTCCCCACCCTCTCCCCTCCCCACCCCCTCCCCACCCTCTCCCCTCCCCACCCCCTCCCCACCCTCTCCCCTCCCCACCCCCTCCCCACCCTCTCCCCTCCCCACCCTCTCCCCTCCCCACCCTCTCCCCTCCCCACCCCCTCCCCACCCTCTCCCCTCCCCACCCCCTCCCCACCCTCTCCCCTCCCCACCCCCACCCCCACCCCACCCCACCCCCTCCCCACCCTCTCCCCTCCCCACCCTCTCCCCTCCCCACCCCCTCCCCACCCTCTCCCCTCCCCACCCCCACCCCCACCCCCTCCCCACCCTCTCCCCTCCCCACCCCCTCCCCACCCCCACCCCCACCCCCGTCATCTCCAGTCTTGTGTTTTATGGCTGGTTTTCAACCTCTTCAGTCTGAAGGTCTCAACCTGAAACATCACCCATTCTTTCTCTCCAGAAATGCTGCCTGTCCTGCTGAGTTATTCCAGCTTTTAGTGTTTATCTTCAGTTTAAACCAGCATCTGCAGTTCCTTCTTACACTAAAAGCTAAAAGTTAAGCGAAACAGGTCCTATTCTCATAATATTAGTCACCTCAACTAAGTCTTTTCTTCACCTCCGTGGCTACAGAAAATAAAATCCCAATTATCAAATCTTTCTTCAAAGTGAAGAAAAAAATCCAACCCCGCCAATATGTTCATAAATCGCCCCTGGATCCTCTCCAGAGCAATTGCACCATTTCTACAGTGTGTCACAGTCTTACAGCATGGAAACAGGCCCTTCATCCCAACTTGTCCATGCAGATAAAGATGCCCCATCTAAACTAGTCCCATTAATCCGCATGTGGCCCATATCCCTTTAAACCTTGTGTGTGTAAGGGTGTGTGTTAGGTTGTGCGTGAGAGTGTGTCAGTGAAGTGGCGACAACACCGGGAGTGAGCGGAGACTTGGCGATGTCCAGGGAGCATTTCCCTCTCTCCCCACTCCCCGGGAATGCGGGCCGGCCTAGATGCTCTGTGTCCAGCTGGGGTCTGGGGGAGGTGAGGGTCAGTGACCCGGGGGTCCGGGGGAGGTGAGGGTCAGTGACCTGGGGGTCCGGGGGAGGTGAGGGTCAGTGACCCGGGGGTCCGGGGGAGGTGAGGGTCAGTGACCCGGGGGTCGGGCATCGGAGTGGAGCTATAGTCCGAGATTCATCCCTGTGGCTCCGGAGACGGCACCGACGCCCCCACTCACCCGGTTCGCTCCTGGCAACTCCATGCGGTGTGGACTGAGCGGCCGACGGCCACAGAGCCGCCTCAGGTGAGGGTGGGAGGTGAGAGCGGTGCCTCGGGGGGGGGGGGGGGGGGGGGTCGGTGCTGGGACCACCGCCGTGTCTCACCTATCACAACATCTGCACGGGAATGTGAATGCGGGTGAGGCAGCATCTATAGAGCGGTCGACAAAAATGCTGGAGAAATGCTTGAGTCTGAAGGAGGGTCAAATGCAGACATAGATGCTGTCTTACCCGCTGCGTTTCTCCAGCATTTTTGTCTACATTGCCATTTTAAATAGTGTGCGATGGGCTTTTAAATTGCTCGTTCTTTACGGGGAACCCACCGACAGAAAAACTATTCTCATTGGTGAGTGTGGAGGAGTGTGACTTTATTTATTTATTCATGTATGTTTTTAAATATTTTTTTGAGCGTGAGAACTTCTGTTATCAGCGTGAGAATGTCCTCAAATGCGTTAGTCTCACGCTCAGTGCATTAGAGTTGGCAGCCCTGCCCAACCCCACGCCCAACCCCACACCCAGCCCCACACCCAGACCCAGCCCCACACCCAGACCCAGCCCCACACCCAGACCCAGCCCCACACCCAGACCCAGCCCCACACTATCCCCCACAACGCGGTGAGCACCGCCCTCTCCACTCGCCCCCCCAGCCCCACACCCACACCATACTCAACTCTCCCCCCACTCCCAGCCCCACACCACCTATGTGATCTGTGGACAAAAATGGAACCTAAATGTTGACTCAAGGAGCTGCAGATGCTGGCTAATCAAAAAAAATCAAAGTGCTGAAGTACTTAATTGGGTCAGACAGCATCTCCAGAGGACATGGATAGGTGACCTTTTGGGTCAAGATCCTTCAGTCTGATTATAGTTTGGGAGAGGAAGAAACCTGGAAAAGTTGTGGATGGGAACAACTTCAGGTAGATGGTAGGTTGTTGCAGGAGAGGGGGTTTGATTGGCAGATGGGTGGACAATGAACCACAGCTGTGGTAGGAAGTCTGGGTAAAACATTGTTCAAGTAAATGTCTATATGATGTACTGATATGGGCAGAAAGAGTGAGTTAGTCACAGAGTGATACTGTGTGGAAATAGGCCCTTCGGTCAACAATGTCCCAGCTACACTAGTCCCACTTGCCTGCGCTTGGTCCACATCCCTCCAAACCTGTCCAATCCATGTACCTGTCTAACTGTTTCTTAAACGATGAGGTAGTTCCAGCCTCAACTATCTCTTCTGGCAGCTTGTTCCATTCACCCACCACCCTTTGTGTGAAAAGGATATCCGTATCTTTTCCCCTTCATCTTAAACCTATGTCCTCTGGTCCTCTATTGCCCTACTCTGGGCAAGAGACTGTGTGCATCTACCCAATCTATTCCCCTCTTGATTTTGTATACCTCCATAAGATCTCCCCTCATCCACCTGCCCTCCATGGAATAGAGACTCAGCCTACTCAACCTCTCCCTTTCGCTCACACCCTCTAGTCCTGGCAACACCCTCGTAAATCTTTTCTTAACCCTGACAATATCTTTCCTATAACATGGTGCCCAGAACTGAACACAATATTCAAAATGCGGTCGCACCAACGTCGGCTGCAGTGCCCAATTGGAAGATAAGGTGCTATTCCTCAAGTCTGCGTTGGGCCTTGTTTTAACAGTAAAGGTAAGAGTGCAGGTAACTGGGAGCTCTGACTCACCCGTGTAGACTGAGTGCCAGTGCTCTGCATTCACCCAATCGCCATTTGGTGTCCTGAGAATGGTCATGTTGTGAACCCCAAATGCAATACGCTAGGTTGAAAGACACCTGCTATTTCAGCGGGAAAGAGTGTTCAGTTCCCTGAATGGTGGGAATTGTAGATGTAACCCAGACCACCACAACCAACCTGTCTTCCATTGACTCCTACACTTCATGCTGCATCGGCAAGGCCAACAACATCATCAAGGAAGAGTCTCACCTGAGTCACTCCCTCTTTTCCCTCTCCCATCAGGCACGAGGTACAGAAGTGTGAAAACACGCACCTCCAGATTTAGATACGGTTTCTTCCTTGCTGATATTAGGCAACTGAACCATCCTACCAACAACTAGAGAGTACTCCTGAGCTACTATCTACCTCATTGACGAACCTCAGACTATCTTTAATCATACTTTACTGGACATTACCTTGCACTAAACATTATTCCCTTTATCTGTACACTGGACGGCTCGATTGTAATCATGCATAGTCTTTATATACACTGGATAGCATGCAACAAAAAGCTTTTCACTGTACTATTCACTGGATATATATCTATACTTTTCACTGGATATAAAACTAAAGTTAACTAATCTAAAGAAGCGGTAGAAAGATGGAAATTTCAACTTCTGCAGTTGCATGGGAAGCTGCCATAGGGTTGGGAATGATTGACAAGGAAGATAAAACAGACTAGAGAGGAATCAAAGTACAGGTCAAGCACCAATTTTCTGGAAACTGGTGGTATGGCACCTCCTTTTGACGAGGGCAAGGCCGTAGACATTGTCTTTATGGACTTTTAACAGGGCCTTTGATAAGATTCAGTATAGTAGGATGCTCGCAAAGGTTATATCGCATAAGTTCCAGCGAGAACTAGCCGACTGGAAACAGAATTGGAAACAGTGAGTGGAGGGAGGTTGCTTTTTGCACTGGAGATCTGTGACGTGTGATGGACCTTGGGGATCAGTGCTGTCCCCATTGCTCTTTGTTTTCTATATTTTAAGCTCAAAACAGGACAGCACCCTTTACAATGAATTGTAAGGCATGCGGAATGTTGTACAGCAGAGAGATCTAGGAGTACAAGTACATAGTTTCCTGAAGGCGGCATCACAGATGGCGGGAGTGGTGCAGAAGGCTTTTGGAGATGCATTTATCAGTTGGGAATTGACTAAGTTGGGATGTTATGTCATAGTTGTATATGACATAGGTGTGGCCACACTTGGAATATTGTGTTCAGGTTTGGCCACCCTGCTACGGAAAGATACTATTAAGGTGGAAAGAGTGCAGAGAAGATTTACGAGGATGTTGCCAGGACTCGAAGGCCTGAGCAATAGGGGAGGTTGGGCAGGCTTTATTCCTTTGAGTGCAGGAAGCTAAGGGGTGATCTTATAGAGATTTATAAAATCATGAGGGGAATAGATAGACTGAGTAGGGAATCAAGAATTAGGTTTATTATTGTCTATATCGAGATACAGTGAAGTGTTTTATTTTGCATGCTATCCAATCAGACAAGATAATACTATACATAATTAGTATTACCAGATAATACTATACATAAAGGGGAAGATACATTGTGCAGAAGGTCTCTGCATCGTAGCTCATCAGTTCCAGAGACAGCGCTACATCTGCAATGGGGTGGAGGTGAATTGGACAGTACTTTTGCTTACAGAAGGGCAATTCAGAAGCTTGATAACAGAGGGGAAGAAGCTGCTCCTGTGTCTGGTGATGTGTGCTTTCAAGCTTCTGTACTCTTTGTTCAATAGGAGTAGGGAGAACAGGGCTCGAAATTAACAGTTGCCCGGGTGCCATTGATCACCCAAAGTGCCACCGGGCAACCTAAATGCCGAGTCATTTTGCCCGGCTTGGCACTGCAGATACTGGTTTATACCGAAGATAGACACAAAAATCTGGGGTAACTCAGCGGGTCAGGCAGCATCTCTGGAGAAAAGGAACGTGACGTTTCGTGTCGGCGATGGCTGTAGTGCGGGGCAAAGATATTAGGTGCGTGGTGAGTAAGAGTCGGAGTGAATGACGGGCCCCGCACAGCGGCAGCAGCGGCTTCGACAGCGGCTCCATATCCTCCTCCTCCCGCACCCCACCCGCCCTGATAGCGGCCGCAGCTTGCAAATCCGTTAACTGCGATAACCGCTTTCAAAACAAACCCTCCCGCATGCCGAGACCGGGAGGAGGGAGGGAGGGGGAGGCCTCGATCCGCCGTCTGAAGCAGCTGCACCAAAGATCCTTTCCCTGTAGGATCTTTGAGCTGTACCACTCGGCCTGCACCTTCCTGCTGGCTGGCGGAGGATGGCTGAGGCAAGTGGCGAGGAGATTCCAACCGCCTCCCCCTTTGGCGGCAGCACTTGGTGGTGGACAGGGACGGCCAAGGCAGTGGGGCGATGTTGTCCGAGGAGTGCTGACCTCCCCACCTCCCCTCTCTCTCTCTCTCTCCCTTATACGCCCCCTCCTCTCCCCCTCCTTATCCTGAGACCCCTCCTCTCCCACCCGCACTGATCCCCATTCCCGCCTCTATTCAGTCCTCACTGACATCCCCCATGCTCCCCAACCTATCTACCCGTCCCCCCCCCATCTATTCATCCTGCACTGATCACCCTGTCCACCTTGCATTGATTCTCCTGCCACTCCACATCCATCCTACACTGGACCCCAATTCATCCTGTACCAACCCCCCTTCACATCCACCCTGCACTTCTCCTCCATTCATCCTGCACTGATCCCCCCATTCATCCCGGACTGACCCACGCTCCATTTGCCGTGCACCAACACCCCATCCATCCTGTAGTGATCTACCCATTCATCTTTTACTGATCTCCCCAGTCATCCTATACTGATCCCCTCATTCATCCTATACTGATCCCCCATTCATCCTATAGTGATCCCACATTCATCCTATACTGATCCCCCGTTTGTCTTTTACTGACCCATTCATCCTGTACTGACCCCCACCCATTCATCCTGTACTAACCCCCCCATTCATCCTGCGCTTATCCCCCCCCCCCATCCATCCTGTACTGATCCGCCCCATTCAAGAAGAATGAGAGGAACAGGCTGAAGAAAGGTCTAGACTCGAAACGTTGCCTATTTCCTTCGCTCCATAGATGCTGCCTCACCCGCTGAGTTTCTCCAGCATTTTTGTCTACTCCCATTCATCCTGTTCTGGTCCCCCCCATTCATCCTGTACTGTTCCCCCGCATCCATCCCATACTGATCCCCCGATTCAACACCACTGACATCCCCCATGCTCTGCCTCTCAAAATTTTACATACTTCAACCAACACGTACTAATTCACCTGCCTCAATCCATCCATTTCACATCGATTGCCTTCTCAACCACATCACCGCCATCGATCCACCCCGCACTGATTCACCCCCCCCCCACTCCCTGACCCTATTGCGCTGGAAATGTCTTGAGAGCGAACATTGACTATGTTTGATAATGGAATACAATCAAATGTGTTTTTTATTCCCAATGTTATTATTTGTTTTAGTCCATAAAGATGGATTAATTAAATAGTGAACTCGTGCAACATTAAAACCGCAGTGTTCGATTGTCACTGCTACCGATGACACGTTATTACAGAATTCATTTTAACGGCAAATCAATGCTCTTAATATGGAGTATCAGTACTGTAGTTATTTAATGAGCAACATTCACAACTATACGTTCACAACTATCCCGGTTTTACTTTTGATGCTGATTGCAACATGCTTCTTGAAGTCCCTAATTAGCTCTTTCATCTTGCTGACATTCAGGGACAGGTTGTTGTCCTGATACCTGATAAGTTTCTGATAAGTTCTCTATCCCCTTCCTGTTTAACGGGAGGGGAAACTTCCGGTTTAAGGTGGGAGGGAAAAGATTTAATAGAAACCTGAGGGGTGACTTTTCTCACTTAGTGGATGGCGGGAATATGGAACAAGTTGTAGGATCTACTGAATCCCACGACAGGAAGCAAAGAACACACGCCACTTAGTCACCTTGTGTCTCGTTTTTCCAAAACCCCTTTTCACCAATCATGACCCGCGTACAGATAAGGCTAATGAGTGCGTCTGACCTTGGAGTTGTTATTGAGCTCTCATGGTTGGATCTGCTCGTGAGGCTGCTGGCGAGTTGCCAGCGGTGACGGGCTGTATGCAAACCCAACGTGGGCATGAAGGTACCACAGCTCCCCCCTCAGCCACTGAGCCATACAAGGTGGCGACTGCCTGGCTTTGTCCTGCTCTGTACTGGTCTGGCGAGTTGATTTTAGGGCCTGCTCTTGTTTGGTACTGTAGTGTGGGTCTTTGACAGGAAGTGTTGGGGTCTCGTGACTGGACCTTCTTGTGAGGCTGCTGACAGGCTGTATGTAAAATCAAGGTGGGTGACTCACCAGCAGCCTCACAAGAAAGTCCAGCCACAAAGCTGCCAGTTGAAAGAGGTACAATAACAATATTTTAAAACATTTGGGCAGGTACATGCATAGGAAAATTTGAGAGAGACAGGGACTAACTTGGATGGGTCATTGCATTAAGGTCAGCATAGGCAAATTGTTTTCTCTCTTTCCAAGTTCTGACAAAAAGTCTCAGACCACATAGTAGGCTGCTCTGGAAAATTAGATCACGTTGGATCCAGACAAATCAATAGGGACAAAGGGTCTTGACCCTGAAATGTCACCCATTCCTTCTCTCCAGAGGTGCTGCCTGTCCCACTGAGCTACTGCAGCATTTTGTGTCTACCTTCGATTTAAACCAGCATCTGCAGTTCTTTCCTATACAGGAAGTGCAGATGCTGATTTACAACCAAAGACGCAAAGTGCTGGAGTAACTCAGTAAGTCAGGTGGCATCTCTGGAGAACATGGATAGGTGACATTTGAATGTTTCCAGCGAATAGAGAATTGGCTTCAATAAAGGATGCAGAGGGTGATAGTGGAAGGTTCTTTTTCAGACAGGAGGCCTGTGACTAATGGTGAGCCTCAGGGATCAGTGCTGGTCCCATTGCTGTTTATGGTTTATATCAGTGATTTGAATGAGAATGTGCAAGACATGATTACTAAAGTTTACTAAAGTAGATGGTATCATAGATAGTGATGATGGCTTTCAAAAATTATAGCAAGATCTTGATCAGCTGGTTAAGTAGGCAGAGGAATGGCTAATGGAGTTGAATTGAATTATCCTTTATTGTCATTCAGACCTTTTGGACAGATGGACTGCAGGCAGATAAGTGCATGTGTTGCATTTTGGAAAGTCAAACCAGCGCAGGACATTCACTGTGAATGGCACGGCCCTGGGGAGTGTTGCAGAGCTAAGAGTACAGGTATATAGTTCCCTGAAAGCAGTGCCACGGGTAGATAAGGTGGTCAAGAGGGCTTTCAGTTTATTGGCCTTCAGCAGTCAGCGTATTGAGTACAGAAGTTGCAATGTTATATTACAGAGGTGCAACACTTTGGTGAGGCCACATTTGGAGTATTGTGTTCAGTTTTTGGTCAGCCTGCTGGAGGAAGGAATAGAAAGGGAGGAACAAGAACCAGAGGATATTTAATCGTAATCTGGGAGCACCTCTTCTCGTACACAAGGTAATGGCCACTTGAAACAAGATGTCCGGAGAAGTGGTTGATGCAGGTACTATTACTCCATTTAAAAGACACTAGACTAAGTGGGACCCATTGGGACCTTGTCACATGAGAGGCCTGGTCCCCCAACACAACCTGTTCCCCAACCCAATATTCCACCACTCACCCATTCCCCCAACGCAATATTCCACCACTCACCCATAGCCCCCAACTGCACAGGTGCGGCTCATTTCCCCACATCCCCTAGCACTCCCTCCCCCTCCACTTCATCCTCCCTCTTCTTTCCATCTACTCCCCACTCCCTCCCTCTCACCCTCCACAACACCTCTCCCCTCCCTACTCCCCTCCTATCCCGCTATTCCCCACTCCTTAGCTCCCCTGTACCCCCACTATTCCTCCTCACCTCCCCCAATGCCCTCCTCTCCCTCTATTCCCCACTCCCTACCTCCCTGTCTCCTCTCCCTCCATTCCCCCTCCTTCCCCACTCTGCCTCCTCACTTCCCCCACTTTTCCCCTCTCCATCCCTACCCCCTCCTCTGCCTTAATCCTCCCCAGTCTCCCTCCTCACCTCCCCAGGATCTCGAGGGTGCCACTCCCTTCCCTCCTTGCATGACCCTCCCTCCCTCTCCTTTACCATACCCTCAGTCACTCCCTCCCACCCTCCCACTATAACTCCTCCCCGCTCCTCACCTCCCCTTATTGCCCGCCCATCTCCCCACACTCTATATCTCCCCCCCTCCATTCCCTCGAGTCCCCTTTCTTCCCCACTCTCCCTCCTCACCTCTCCCCTTTCCCTCCCTACCCCCTCCTCTCCATCAACACCCCCCACTCTCCCTCCTCACCTCCACAGGATCTCGAGGTTGCCGCTCCTTGCGCACCGATGCGGCAGCTGCAGGGGCGTGGACCGCGGGGGCGTGGACCGCGGGGGCTGTGGCCACTGGGCCGTGGGGAGGCCGGGCCGCTGCGGCTGGGGCTGTCCCCCCACTGGCTGTGGCCATGCAACGCCGGGCGAGGCGAGGCAGGCGGCACTGGTGAAGGACAGCGGACGTGGCCAATCAGTACGGCCATGTCTGCTGTCCCTGTGGCACCCCTTCCTGATTGACAGTAGAGGAGACCAATCTGGATGGCAGTGATTGACAGCAATCTGCGCATGCACGTTTTTTACGATTTTTATACCTTAAATAATTTTACAATAAACTATCGATCGGAACGAAATTGCATTCGCATCACAGGAGAACGGTGAGATATCCTAGTGCTATCATGTACCATTTTTGCGCAAATAGAAGAACGCCGCAAACTGGAAGAGCACAAGATCAGAGTTTTAGTTATGTACTAGACTAGTTGGATCCATTGCTTACCCAATGCAATATTCCACCACTGAGCCATAGCCCCGAACTGCACAGGCGTGGCTGATGGGTTCCCGTGGTGATGCACCTGGTCCCCCCTCTGCCCATACCCTCCCCTCCCCACGCACTCATTCCAACCCCCCTCAACCCCTCATCCACTCTTAGCGATGTCCGGCAGCGCAGCCATTCCTGCCCATTGGGTTCCCATTGTGACGTAGAACGCGCAGGTATTACTGCTCAGGCACAGCAGAAGGACACGGCAAGTGGAAAAGGTTTTTATTAAAGTTTAAAATGTGAATAACTCTTAAAATTTAATAACAATTTAAATGTTAAAGATGAGATTTATTCAGTTCAGTTCTTTCTTGTTGCATCTCTTGTTGCGTTCTACTGCTCACTGCGGCTCGATATCTCTCGATAAAAAAGACACACAATTTTAATATAGACATTATTGAGTGGTCAAACTTTAACTTGAAGAAATTCTGAGAATTGACCTCAGAAGTCATTGTTCAACCAAGCACATTTAATGACAACATTCAATGTTCCATCATTCAGGAAAACGTTGACATTTTCCTTCACCTTTCCTCAGCTAAGAGTCACATATAGTTGTCCATGCTGAATACCAGTTTCTCAAGGTATATCAACACTTTTTTCAAGGTTTGTCCTTGTGCTTTATGGATTGTCATAGCAAAACTTAACTGAATTGGGAATTGGCTCTGCTGAAGGGGAATGTCTTCACCTTCTGTCAAATTCAGCGTTATCCTAGGAATGAGAACAATGTCATCTTTGAAGGCTCCCATGCTTCTTGCAATTCTTGCAAAGATCAGATTATTGCAAAAATTAGATTATTGTGTAGCTCTTCCACAATCATCCTCGTTCCTTTGCATTGCTTTGGGGGTTCCAAGTTTCTCATTAACATGATTGGAGATCCTTTTTTCAACTCCGCTTTGTGTGGTGGTAATCCAGAGATCTCGAGTGCATCGAGGAATTCCGTTGGAAAGTGAGTAGCATTAGTTCCCTCAGTGACAGCATTGAAAGAAAAGTATTTCCGGGAAGCGTCTGATACATGTAGAATTGATGCTTCTCATGGTATCATTGTGTGGAACCAAGATACAATTGTCGGAGAATAATTCTGCAGGATTGACAAACGTGGGATAGATGAAATCAATACAATCCTCCAGTGTTTTTGTTGATAGAACCCTCTCTTGTGACATTTCAATTTCATCGTCTTCATTCTTTAAAATGTCGTCTTCTCCAACTTTCAACAAAAATTGAGAATAGTTGCCTTCTCCCTCTCTTGATTGCATATTCGTCTGCAATTGTAACTTGGTGAGAAGTGTCCACAAGTAGGATTTCGTGATACAGGAATTTTCAATATCAGCATCATTTCCCCTTTTCACTACAGGAAGTAGTTGTCGAAAATCGCCATAACAAATGGTAGGAATCCCAACAAAAGGCTTAGTGTCGATGCATATATCTCGAAGAGTTCTGTCCACTGCTTCAAGCTCTCCCTGCTAATCATTAGGCACTCATCCCAAACAATGTTTCACTTGCCTCATCAAACGTGTTGTGTTCGAATTCTTCTCAATGTTGCAGAATGTATCCTGGGTCACTTGGATGGGTATCTTGAATTGAGAATGTGCAGTTCTTCCACCAGGCATTAATGTAGCTGCTATCCCTGAGGATGCTACAGCAATAGCAACATCACCTTGACTTCTAACTTAGTGATAAATGTCTCTCCCGTTCCTTCTGGTGAATCAAAGAAAAACATTGAAGGAAGATTCATTTTCAAGCAGTTGCACACCTGGTCGTACATTGCTCTATGCTCAGCATTCAGGAGAGGCTCATTCTCCTCAAAAAATTGCTGTTGTTCAGTTCTATTGTATTGCAATTCCTGCAGTAATTCTGGATTGTGACCATCAGGGTTCATAGAAACATAGAAACATAGAAAATAGGTGCAGGAGTAGGCCATTCGGCCCTTCGAGCCTGCACCGCCATTCAATGTGATCATGGCTGATCATCCAACTCAGTATCCCGTACCTGCCTTCTCTCCATACCCCCTGATCCCTTTAGCCACAAGTGCCACATCTAACGCCCTCTTAAATATAGCCAATGAACTGGCCTCAACTACCTTCTGTGGCAGAGAATTCCAGAGACTCACCACTCTCTTAGTTTCTTAGTTCCTTAGTTTCTTTCTTGTTGCAAATAGTCAAGTCAAGTCAAGTCAAAAGTCAGGTCAAAAGAGTTTATTGTCATGTGTCCCTGACAGGACAATGAAATTATTTCTTTGCATAGCACAACAGAACATAGTAGGCACACATGAATGAATAAATTGATAAAGTGCAAATAACAGATGGAGGGGTATTAATGTTCAGAGTTTTGTCCGAGCCAAGTTTAATAGCCTGATGGCTGTGGGGAAGTAGCTATCCTGAACCGGGTCGTTGCAGTCTTCAGGCTCCTATACCTTCTACCTGAAGGTAGCAGGGAGATGAGTGTGTGGCCAGGGTGGTGTGGGTCCTTGATGATGCTGCCAGCCTTTTTGAGGCAGCGACTGTGATAAATCCCCTCGATGGAAGGAAGGTCGGAGCCGATGATGGACTGGGCAGTGTTTACTACTTTTTGTAGTCTTCTCCTCCCCAGTGCGCTCAAGTTGCTGAACCAAGCCATGATGCAACCGGTCAGCATGCTCTCTACTGTGCACCTGTAGAAGTTAGAGAGAGTCCTCCTTGACAGACCGACTCTCCGTAATCTTCTCAGGAAGTAGAGGCGCTGATGAGCTTTCTTAATAATTGGATCTGTGTTATCGGACCTGGAAAGATCTTCACAGATGTGCACGCCCAAGAATTTGAAGTTCTTGACCCTATCCACCATCGATCTGTTGATATAAACGGGACTGTGGGTCCCCATCCTACCCCTTCCAAAGTCCACAATCAGTTCCTTGGTTTTGCTGGTGTTGAGAGCCAGGTTACTATGATGCCACCATTTGGTCAATCGGTCGATCTCACTTCTATACTCTTACTTGTTCCCATCAGTGATACATCCCACAACAGTGGTGTCGTCAGTGAACTTGATGATGGAGTTCGTGCTATGACCGGCTACGCAGTCATGAGTATAGAGTGAATACAGCAGGGAACTGAGCACGCAGCCTTGAGGTGCTCCCGTGCTGATTGTTATCGCGTCTGACACATTTCCACCAATACGAACAGACTGTGATCTGTGAATGAGGAAGTCGAGGATCCAATTGCAGAGGGATGCGCAGAGACCCAGTTCTGCGAGTTTGGTAACCAGTTTGGAGGGGATGATTGTGTTAAATGCCGAGCTGTAATCAATGAATAACAGCCTGACATATGAGTTTTTATTGTTCAAGTGGTCCAGAGCAGAGTGGAGAGCCAGCGAGATGGCGATTAACTCAAGATGTCGCCTGCCTGCGGCGACTTTTGCGGAGCACCAGAACAGAAAAGAATTACCTACAACTTCTATCAACTCGCCTGCATCAGGGAAACGGCAGTAATCGGTGCCGTTTCAGACAGGCTGCTTGGGCAACTGAAAGCGCTGGCAATTTCACGATCTCCCGCAGCTGCGGGAGCACCGGACTTTAAACTTTCCCACGCTGGCTGTAAAACTCCCGACCCGACTGAAGAACCCAGGTATGGCACCTGGAAACCCCGGGATGACCTCCAGAGCCGACGGGCTGGATATCCCAGAAGAAATGAAGCTGGAGCTGCTGATTCTGAGGGAACCCCCGTTCATTACGGAGCTGGAGCTGCCGTCTGTGAGGGAATTCCCGTTCCAAGCGCTGGTCCGCAGAAACAGCAGGTACAGGAAACATAGTACCTGGAAACAAAGGGGAAGCCTCCATCGTGTCCGGAAACGTGGCCGACGGGCAGGACTTCAGGTCAGACTGAAGCGCAGGGGACTTCGACCCCCTCTCCCTCCTATCCTACTGGCAAATGTACAGTCCCTTGAAAATAAAGTGGAGGACCTAAGGGCAAGGCTGCTCTATCAAAGGGAGCTGAGGGAATGCTCTGTGTTCTGTTTCACAGAGACATGGCTCACCCCCAGCTCCCCAGACTCAGCGGTCCAGCCTGAAGGGTTCTCCATCCACCACATGGACCGTACACTGGCATCGGGGAAAGGGAGAGGAGAGGGCGTCTGCCTCATGGTCAACTCTGCGTGGTGCTCAGACGTGGCAGTCCTGTCCAACTCCTGCTCTCCACACCTGGAACATCTGGCGGTGAAGTGCCATCCCTTCTACCTTGCGAGGGAATTCACCTCCATCATCCTGACCGCGGTCTACATCCCACCCCAGGCAGACGTCCGTCTGGCACTGGAGGAGCTGCACACCGTGCTCAACAAACACCAGACATCTTACCCCGAGGCATTTACCACTATTGCTGGGGACTTCAATAAGGCAAACCTAAAGAAATCACTCCCCAACTTCCACCAACATGTCTCCTGCTGCACTAGAGGACCAAACACTCTCGACCACTGCTACACCACCATCAAGAATGCCTACCGCTCTATCCCTCGCCCTCACTTCGGTAAATCCGACCATACCCCGGTGCTGCTTCTTCCTGCCTACAGGCAGCAATTAAAGAGCGCACCCCCAGAGGTGAGGACAGTACAGAGAGGAACAACTACAGGGCTGTTTGGAGTCTGTAGACTGGGCAATGTTCAAGGACTCGGCGACGGACTTGAACGAATATGCCACAGTCGTTACAGACTTCTTAAAGAAATGTGTGGAGGACTGCATCCCCACAAAAACCTTCCGAGTGTTTCCCAATCAGAATCCTTGGATGAACTGTGAGATCTGCACTCTTCTGAAGACCAGACACCGGGCATTCATGTCTCATGATACAGTGGTCTACATGAAGTCCAGATACGACCTTGGTAAGGCCATCAAAAACGCCAAAAGGGAGTTCTGCTCCAAGCTGGAGGATGAGACAGATGTTCGGCAGCTGTGGCGGGGACTGAATACAATCACCTCCTACAAGGCGAAACCAAGAGGCAGCTCGGATGTCGGTGATACATCACTCCCTGATGAGCTGAATGCGTTTTACGCACGCTTTGATAGGGAGAACACCGATGTGCCTTCCCGAGCCCCCATTCGCAGTGATGGTATTTCAATCTCAGTCACAGAGGCCGACGTCAGGAAATCTTTCAGAGGGGTGAACCCTCGAAAAGCGTCTGGACCTGATGGCATACCTGGTCGTGTCCTAAAAACCTGTGCGGACCAACTGGCTGGAGTTACCTCCAGGTAAGTAAACCTTACCTCAGCGCCCCCCCCCCCCCCCCCCCCCCATTAACTAACAAATATAGGGGCCTCAAGGCCCAGCTCATCAGAAGGTTTGGCCTTAGCGAGTCTGAGTGGGCAGCACAAATGGACGGCCTAGGTGACTGTCGGCCATCAGCCCTCCTGAAGGACATGCTCGCCCTTATGGGTGACCATGAACCTTGTTTTTTATTTAAATATGCTTACCTGCAGCAGGTCCCGCCCGACATCCGCCTGCAGCTCGCCATCGATACCTTTATCGATGAGCAGGCGCTGGCTGAGCGAGCCAACCAGCTGTGGATGTCCCGTCAGCGGGACCTGGAAGAGCTGGCCGTCCTTCCCGCGGCATCGGGAGGTGTGGAGCAGGTTGGGGCTGCTACCGACCACATCTCCGCTGCTCCCAGTCGGCCCCCGCGACGAAATCCGGCCGCCATCGGACATTCCAGCGCAGGCACATCTCTCCAGCATGGTCCATCTGCAGTTCCACCCAATGCCAGCAGAGGTCACTGTGGTTCAGCCCAGCCAACTTCACCTGCAGTTCCACCAGACGCCAACAGAGGGGGTGGGTGCTATTATCACCATCACTGGGAAGCTGCAGCCAGGCAATGTCGCCCCCCCCCCCCCCCCCCCCCCCCCGTGTGTTCTCGAGGAATGCAGGGGCCTTCGTCAGTGATTCCTTCGATGGCCGGCCATATTCATCATGTCTTTTCCTGGAATCGCCGCACTGGGGGTCGATTCTTCGTCGACACCGGTGTGGAAGTGAATGTTCTGCCTCGCTCCATTGTTGACATCCGTGCGGGCAAACGCAGCCCCCTCCTCACCGCGGCAAATGGGAGCTCTATTCATACTTACGGAGTTTGCACCATCTCCCTCAACTTTGGTCGCAGCTGCTTTTCATGGGTGTTCATCATTGCCGACGTTTCCCAGCCGATGCTAGGCGTTGACTTCCTACAAGCCCATTCGCTCCTCGTGGATGTCAAGCGGCGGCGCCTGATGTACTCCATCACCCTGGAGCCGGTCTTCCTCCGCATTGGTGATCCGGTTGCACGCCCTGATGGTCCACTGTCGTTCGTGGATGCGACTTTCGCGCGTATCCTGGCGGATTTTCCGGACATCCTCGAACCCCACCCACTCCTCCACCCCCAAGCATGGGGTGGAGCAGCATATTCTGACTACTGGCCTGCCTGTGCACGCCCGGGCGCAACGTCTCGCTCTGGACAAGTTCCGTCTGGCTCGGGAGGATTTCCACCTGATGGAGGCGATGGGCATCGTACACCCCTCCGATAGCCCATGGGCATCACCACTCCACATGGTCCTTAAAGCGGGAGGGGGCTGGTGCCCGTGCCGGGATTACCATCGCCTGAATGATGCGATTGTCGCTGACAGGTACCCAGTCCCGCACATTCAGGACTTCAATGCCCATCTGGCCGGAGCAACAGTTGGACCTCATGCGAGGGTACAACCAGATTCCGGCCCACCCGATGATATCCCTAAGACATCAATTAATTACATTGTTTGGACTGTTTACAATTTTGCAGATGCCGTTTCGGTTGAAGAACGCCATGCAGGCCTTCCAGCGGTGTCAGCGGCTCAGTGACTGTGGGTTGGCTATCAACTCATCCAGTGCCGTTTTGGTGTGATGGCCATCCTTGGCCACCACGTAACTCCACAAGGTGTGGTGCCTCTTCCGGCCAGGGTGGATGCTGTCCGCCGGTTCCCCCGTCCGACCACAGTTAAGGGCCTCCAGGAATTAGTGGGGATGGTTGTGTTTTATCACCATTTCTTGCCCGTTTTTCCAACTGATCGCTGGTCATTGCAAGGAGGTTAGGCGGTCTGAAGAAGCAGTAGTGGCCTTCGAGAGTGCTAAGGAGGCCCTGGCTGGGGCCAGGATGCTCGTCCACCCACGGGAGCATGCCACGACCGCCCCGAAGGTGGATGCTTCAGAGGTGGCGGTTGGGGCAGTGTTGTAGCAGCTCGTGAACGGATGTTGGCGGCCAATCGCCTTCTTCAGCAGGCATCTCAGTGGTGCTCAGCGCCGTTACAGCGCTTTCCACCATGAGCTCCTTGCCCTCCTCGCCGTATGTCACTTTCGCTACTTCCTGGAGGGGAGGTCTTTTACTGCCTTCGCGGATCACAAGCCACTAACTTTCACGTTTGCCAAGGTTTCAGACCCGTGGTCTGTGCGGCAGCAGAGGCAGTTGGCGTACGTGTCGGAGTACACCACCTCCATCCGTTTCGTCGACGGCATGTACAACAGGGTGGCCGACGCCTTATCGCGACCTGCGGTTCACGCCGTTCTCTAAGTCGCGGAGTGTATTGATTATTCCGCTCTGGCAGCTGCACAGCTGAGCAATGAGGAAATGGCCGCCTATCGCACGGCGGTATGGGGCTTACAGTTGGAGGACGTTGTCTGTGGTCCTGGGGGTACTACGCTGCTGCGCGATGTCTCCACTGGATTTCTGCGACCCATCGTCCCCGTCGCCTGGCGACACAGGGGGTTTGAGGTGCTCCACGGACTTGCTCATCCCTCCATCTGGGTGACAATGGCCCTTGTAGCCTCCTGCTTCATGTGGCATGGGCTGCGCAAGGAGGTTGGACATTGGGCGCGCACCTGCATCACGTGCCAAACGACACATGCGTGCGCCGTCACAGGAGTTCGCCATCCCTCGGCAGCGGTTCGACCTCATTCACGAGGACATCGTGCGGCTGCTGCCACCGCGACGGGGCATAACCTACCTGTTCACCGTGGTGGACCGCTTCACACGGTGGCCTGAAGCCTATTGGCTGGCAGATTGTGGCCGGGACTTGGTGGCCACTGGATCACCCTGTTCGGGATGCAGGACATAACATCCGAGCGGGGCCTCAGCTCATGTCGGAACTGTGGTCGGCCATGGCACGCCTCATGGGAGTTCGTCTCCACCACACTTCTCCACCACACGACGGCGTATCATCTGCAGGCGAACGGACTGGTGGAGTGGTGTCCTCTGTGACAGGGATTTCCATAAATTCACAATTCTCTGAGTAAAAAAGTTTTTCTCACTTTTTCTTAAATGACCTCCCCTTTATTCTGAGACTGTGGCCCCTGGTTCTGGACTCACCCAACATTGGGAACATTTTTCCTGCATCTAGCTTGTCCAGTCCTTTTATAATTTTACATGTTTCTATAAGACTACCCCCTCATCCTTCTAAACTCCAGTGAATACAAGCCTAGTCTTTTCAATCTTTCCTCATATGACAGTCCCGCCATCCCAGGGATCAATCTCGTGAACCTAGGCTGCACTGCCTCAATCACAAGGATGTCCTTCCTCAAATTAGGAGACCAAAACTGTACCTCATATGACCTATGAGACTCTTACGGGATTTGCAGGCCTCCTCTTTCTTTCAAGATAATGTGCCGTGATGTTGCCTGAGGGTCATTATCTTTTGGTATTATGACTGCAACTTTGTTGGCAATTTGTGTGCTAAACCGCCTTTTATGTTCCATTGCTGGCCGCCGATCTGGATGAATGACGATTGATGCCTCTAGGAACGTGTGGACGGAAGGACCCATGATGAGACGTGGGCACAGGCGCCAGCTTGCCCACTGCTGAAGATGTTGCAGAACATCTGAAGGCTGCTCCACCTGACCCCGTGCCGGCGGGATGGACTCCCTGGGCACCGTCAATGGGGACCCATACACCAACTCGGCGGAGGAGGAGGCCAAGTCCTCCTTGGGTGCTGTGCGGATCCCCAGCAAAACCCACGGCAGAGCGTCCACCCAGTCCGGATCATTGAGCCCTGCCTTCTGGGCATCCTTGAACTATTTTCTTTGCAATTTTAAGTGTTTCAGTGTAAGGGTTCTTTTGTCTTGTTAAGTTTTCAAGTATTGCAACAATTTCCCTTTGACTACCAGCATTTAGCTGTGTGCCCATTCGCAATTCACTGCTTTCTTGGGGGTCCCTAAAATAGATCTGCAAGAATTGATTTTGCTGGTGTAGGTCAGGCATCAAATAATCAAGGTCATGATGAATCTGGCCTTGATTGATCACTGAAGGATTCCATCCGGGTGGCACCACTTCCTTGGTACCCACCCAAGGACATCATTTGAAAGAGACAGTTGTATTGTGTAATATCCTTTCTGAACTCGTTTGCTTGTGGTGTGTCATAAGTATACGATCTCAAGAGTTCATCAGGTAGTGCCCGCAGAGGAACAATGTTTACCTGACCCTTCATGCAGCAAAAGTTGGCGGTTTCTCCAGAGAAATGCTTGACACTGAGGGCAAACCTTGTCATTACACCAACATCAGCAGAAAGATTTCTCCTTGCGAGTTGTGCATTTCGTCTTGTTGTATCTCTGGTCCGCTGTTCTGCCGTCCTAGTTCTTTCATCCCCCATCTCTTCATGCCTTCTTCTTTGCAATCTTTCTTGTTGATCCTTGAGATGCTCACTTCTTCTTTGTGGCGTCTCTTCATCGCTTCTCGTTGGGTCCTTTCTCATTGATCCTTCAGACGTGCAGTTCTTTTTGGTTGCGCCCCCTCATCCTTTTTTTTGCGTTCTTCCTCGTTGATCCACGAGACATTGAGCTCTTTCTTGTTGCGTCTCTTGTTCCCTTCTGCTTCTTGATGCTTCTCTGTGTCCCTTTGCATTGTTTCTTGACCATTCTGCAGCTGTTTTACTCCTCCTTCCTGGCATGATGTTAAAAAAAGCAGCCAAAACACAATTTCAGTTGTTAACTAAGTGGGACCCGTCTGGTCCCTGTCACACCGTAGGTCTGGTGCATCAACACCATTGTTGTAGGAGGGGATAGGGGCGGGGAGTTGTGGGGGGGAGAGGTGTGGGGAAGGGGGGCTTGTGGGGGGAGGGGTGTGGGGAACGGGGGGTTGTTGGGGGAGAGGTGTGGGGGGAGGGGTGTGGGGAAGGGGGGCTTGTGGGGGGGAGAGGTGTGGGGAAGGGGGGCTTGTGGGGGGGAGAGGTGTGGGGAAGGGGGGGTTGTGGGGGGAGGGGAGGGGTGTGGGGAACGGGGGGTTGTGAGGGGAGGGGTGTGGGGAACGGGGGGTTGTTGGGGGGGAGAGGTGTGGGGAACGGGGGGTTGTGGGGGGGAGAGGTGTGGGGAACGGGGGGTTGTTGGGGAGAGAAGGGGGGGTTGTGGGGGGAGGAGTGGTGTGGGGCGGGTGGGGTTGTGGGGGAATGGTGTGAGAAGGGGGTGTGGGGGGTAGTGGTGTGGGGGAATGGGGGATTGTGGTGGGTGTTGTGCGGGTAAGGGGTGTGGGGGCGGGGGGGGTTGGGGGAGGGTATTGTGGGGGGGAGGGGTGAGGGGGGGGTTGTGGGCGGAAGGGTTGTGGGGGGATGGCAGGTGTGGGCAGGGGGGTTGGGGTGTGTGGGCGGGGGGGCCAAGAGAGCTATGAGAAAAGATGGGAAAGAGCCATCGGGGAGAGTGGGGGTATCACGGGAGGGTGGGGAAGGGGGCAGGAGAAGGGGACTAGAGCTGGCGGTGTGATGTGGACTCACAGCGGGCACAGGTCACTGGTCGATCTCCTCTGCCGGGATCAGAGTCTCCGCTTTCCGCTTGGCGACATTTCTGACTCAGCGCAAATTGTGTTAGGTGGGAGATCTCCGTCGGCCACCCTCAGCTCGTCAAGACACGATGGCGCAGGACGTGGCAGACCGTCCCGGGGAGTGACAGGAGAAAAGGCCAATCCACGCAGCGCTGACTGGCAGGAGAGGAGATTGATCTGCGCACGTGTAGTTTTCAAGTCAAGTCACTTTTATTTCTATAGCACATTTAAACAACAACTCTCGTTGGCCAAAGTGCTTTACATTGGTATAAGAATAGCATAACAAACAACAGTGGTTCATAGATTAAATACAAACATCACTACATACATGTAGCCCTCCCTCAGAGGACGTCAAGAAAGGCTTGGGAGTAGAGATGAGTTTTTAGTCTCGACTTAAAGGAGTCGATGGAGGGAGCAGTTCTGATGGGAAGAGGGACGCTGTTCCACAGTCTAGGAGCTGCAACCGCAAAGGCGCCGTTGGTCGCCCCTGAGCTTATGCCTAGACCGCGGGATGTTCAGTAACCCCAAGTCGGCCGATCTGAGGGACCTGGAGGTGGTGTGGTGGGTGAGCAGACTTTTGATGTAGGTGGGAGCGAGCCCATTGAGGGCTTTGTAGACATAAAGGAGGTTCTTGAAATGTATTCGGAACCGCACAGGGAGCCAGTGGAGAGAGGCCAGGATCGGGGTGATGTGGTCCCTTTTTCGGGTGCCCGTCAGGAGTCTCGCTGCGGTGTTTTGGCCCAGTTGCAGGTGGGACAGGGAAGATTGGCTGATGCCAGTGTAAAGGGAGTTGCAGTAATCTAGGCGGGAGGAGATAAATGTGTGGATGATCTTTTCAAGGTTATCAGACTGGGGGAATTGTTTTATGTTAGCTATCGTCCGAAGCTGGAAGAAGCTAGCTTTTACCACGGCATTGACTTGTTTGTCATATTTCAGTGCTGAGTCAAATATCATGCTTGGTAAGGCCTCCAAGGCTGCCTGCTATCATTTTGATTGAGTCCGAGGGGCCGAGAAGGATGACCTCAGATTTACTCTCGTTTAGTTGGAGGAGGTTCTGGGCCATCCAGCACTTTATATCCTCGAGGCAGCGGGTAAGGTTAAGCAGATTTGATTGGCTTTTGGGCTTCAGGGGGAGATAGAGTTGTGTGGCATCTGTGTAGCAAGGGAAGGAAATGCCGTGCCTTGGAATGACTTGGCCTAAGAGGAGCTTATACAGGGAGAAGAGAATGGGGCCAAGGATGGAACCTTGTGGAACCCCACAGCAGAGACTAGCTGGGGAGAGAAAGAGTTGCCTATGTTAGTAGAGAAACTCCTACCTTTGAGGTAGGAGATGAAATAAACTAAAATGCATAATTGTTTACGATTTTAAAACCTCCCTACTCTTACAATCTTCCACCGATCGGAATAAAACTTGGTGCACTTGTAGCACAGGAGAACGGCGAGTGAGCTGGTGAAAATTCCTAGTGCTGTCCCATACCATTTTTGCGTAAATAGAAAGACCCCGCAAAACGGAAGATAACAAGATCAGAGTTTTGGATGGATGGATGGGAGCAGGTACATGGATAGGAAAGGCTCAGAATGAAATGGATGAAATGCAGGCAAATTGTACAAGCATTGATGGGTCATCTTTCTGCTCATGGACAAGTTGAGGGCCTGTGTTCTGCATCATCATTTCCCAATCTATCACCATATAAATCATACATTGCCTTTTAGTTTTTCTTACCAATATACGCCATGCATTTTAGTTTAGTTTATATAGTGCGGAAACAGGCCCATTGGCCCACCGGGTCCGTGCCGACCAGCGATCCCTGCACATTAACACCATCCTGGGGATCATAACAGAAGCCTCCTCGTGGCGAGCCCCAGAAACGACGACACGATTCACTCTCTGACACGTCGGGCGATCAATTCTGTCAACATGTTGGACGACAACAGAAGCCAACAGCGAGCGACACGTCGCCTTACACACGAGCGAACGATGGTAACACCATCCTACACCCACTAGGGACAATTTTACATTTTACCAAGTCAATTAACCTACAAACCTGTACGACTTTGGAGTGTGGGAGGAAACCCACATAGGTCACGGGGAGAACGTACAAACTCCGTACAGACAGCACCCGTAGTCAGGATCGAACCCGGGTTTCCGGCGCTGCATTCGCTGTAAGGCAGCAACTCTACCGCTGCGCCACCTTGACCATCTTTGACTACCCACTCGGCTTGCAGGTATGGCTTAAAAATATATAACTACATACAACTTTCTAATGCACAAACTGCAACAGAAAGTGATCGTTGGAAATTTGGTAATGAAGAGAAATGTGTGAAGAGGTGTTGCGTGAGATTAAAACCAGAAAGAAAATATTATTTAATTAAACAAATTAGAAAACCAATCAAATAATGTTTATTGACTGAATTACAAAAAGAAATATGAAAAGGTTATTGACTAATAACATCAAACTTGGAAGGCATTGTTAAAAGGATAGGAGCAGTTCAATCAGTGTAACCAGTTAATAATGTATTAAAACAACAATAGAGAAAAAATAAATAAAGCTTTTAAAATAGTAATGGACAGCTAAGACAAATGCCTGCAATTCCTCCACAATGTAACAGAGCAGATAGGAATGGAGGTCCGAGAATTAGTCTTTCAAGGACAAAAGATAACATGTAATTAATGGGAACTGCTAAAATTAAAATAGAGAGGTGGGCAAATTAATACATGACCAGGAAAACATACATACATGAGGCATTGATTCCACTTTTGCTCAAGATATACAGGTTGCACTTCAACAGATGTCTATGAGGGGTCTAATATGGTTTTGGGAGGGTAAAACTAAACTGACAAACTTAAATCGGGCAAACTAGCCACACAGATCTGTGATTATGATGTAGTGGCAATAACTGAAACCTGGTTCTAAAGGGGCAGACATTCACTATTCTGAAATTTAAAATCTTTAGAAAATGTTGATAAGGGGGAAATGGAGTGACATTAATGCTGGATATTATAATGCTGTAACGAGATAATGTACTTGAAGAATAAGGACAACATCCATTTGGTTAAATACAGCAGAAGATATTCTAAACACCGCAAGATGGCGGTAGAGTAATGGAAGACCAGAGCTGCAGGAAAATTACATAAATGTCCAAGAATTGTAGATTTGGGCGACTCGGTTAACTAATATTGATTAGAATAATATTAGAATAAAGGGCAAAGGGGAGAAGTCCTGAAATGTAAACCACCTTGACTGAGTTGAGTTGGGTCTGTTTCCATGCTGTATGACTCATTAACCCCAACATGGTTCCAACTCAATGATTGGAGGTAGAAGCAAAATGCTTCTATTAGTAAATTAGCGGCACAGGCAGCATCTCCAGAGAGAAGGAATGGGTGCAGGTCCAATGATTGGATATTGTTTTGGTGATTGAAATGAGCCATGTGAACTACATATCACTGGGAGAACACATCAGATCATTAGTATTAGATTCATAATGGAGAACGGCACGAGGCACAGATTAAATGTTCAGGAAGCTATGCCAGAACTCAAGCCACAGTTCCAGTCACCACTCTGCAATGTGGTAGTACTGGAGAGATTGCAGAGGAGATTCTCTGGGCTCAGAGGATGAGTAAGCTGGGTAATCATGAGTAACCATGCTGAAATATTAGACGGGCCTGGGTCATTATCTCTGGAATAAGGAAAGCTGAGAGGGGACAGTCTGGATATATTTATTGTGAAAGGACTGCATAGGATGAAAAGGGAGGTTTTTATTTCTGTAGTACAGAGGTGAATAACGAGCATAGATTAAGGTCACTACATTTGAAGAGTACATTGATCAGCTATGGGTGTGTCACGATTAAGCAGTGAGAGCTGAGAGTGTAAATGGTTGGATGGATTGAACATCCTATTCAGTCCACAAATCTCTATCATTCTGTACAACTGTACTGAACTTCACACGTAAGCTAAAGATGCGGAACAATCTTCAGCTTGGCTCTTAGAGCAGTTTTGGGTGAATGTTTAAGGGATCTGAGGAATGTCGTTAGGAAAGATTCGTAAAGATAATGTCAGAGATCAGAGACTTCAGTATCTCTGATAGAAAGGCCTAAGATTCCATGTAATATAGTGTAACTTGTGAAGGTTATTTAACTTCTATTCTGTATTTTCTAATTCAAAAACTAGACATCAGTGTTCAGACGTGCAGGTTCATTTTGGAGGGAGGTCGCATGTAGAAACAGCATGTTTGGCAAATAATACTCTTATTTGCTTCAAATAATCAGCAAAATCTTTAAATGGTATAGTGTTAAAGGTTGAGGAAGGAGGTTAAAGATCTCTGAATGATTAAAGACAAATTTGTAAGATGATGGGGCAAGATCTTGATACAAAATACATACACAAGGTTTTTATCTGAATCTGTAATGCATTATTAGACCCATTTCTTATCTAATACTAGATCCAACTTCATCAAATTCAATTAAAGTAAATCTTACTCTTTAAGCAATGTCTTGATGAAGCTGATGAAGCAATTTAAGAGAAAGATCCCAAGATGTGGGACTTTCGTTTTTCAGAGAAACTGAAGAAGCCGGGATTGTTATTTCTGAAGGTCTTCAGAGTCACAGGGATTTTGATAAGAGTAAATAATAATGGCAAAGGTCCTAATTTAAGATAATCATTAAAAAAGTGGTCTTCCTTTCTTTACATGACCATTTTGTGATCTGGTGGAAGAAGATTCAAGAGTAACTTTTAAGAGGGAACTGGATAAATATTTCAAAAGGAAATATATGCAAGACATTGGAGAGAGAGCAGTGGGATCAATTATTTAGCATATGCAAAGAGTCACCGGAGATACTACCAGACGAATGGGCTTTATCTGTGCTTGAAGAATCTGTGTCTTCTATGTTGAACTGGCTCATGGAAGATTGTGGTTCCTGCAGTAGAGCCATACTAGCGTTACAAGCTGCTTCATCCTGCACCCCATATTGAGGTATCCAGTAATAGAACATTTGGAGCCCATGAGCAAGCTCAGCCAGGTAGACATGTCCATCGATCCAATAGGGACTGACATCTGTCTGCTTTGGCATCAGACGCCCGACTTTTAAAAGATTCGCAAACTCCTAAAAATGTAAATAACAAGTCATAGTCAAAGAGTGAGACAGCATGGAAACAGGCCCTTCAGCCCAAATTGCCCACATCGGCCAACATGTCCCAGCTACACTAGTCCCACCTGCCTGCGTTTGGTCCATATCCCTCCAAACCTGTCCTATCCATGTACCTGTCTAACTGTTTCTTAAATGCTGCAATAGTCCCAGCCTCAACTACCTCCTCTGGCAGCTTGTTCCATACACCCACCACCCTTTGTGTGAAAAAAAAACCCCTCAGATTCCAGTTAAATCTTTTCCCCTTCTCCTTAAACCTATGTCCTCTGGTCAGAGATTCACCTACTGTGGGCAAGAGACTACTTGTACATCTACCTGATCTATTCCTCTCATGATTTTATAGACCTCTATAAGATCACCCATCATCTTCCTGCACTCCAAGGAATAGAATCCCAGCTTACTCATCTCTCCCTAAAGATAAGACACTCTAGTCCTGGCAACATCCTCGTAAATTTTCTCTATACCCTTTCCAGCTTGACTTCATCTTTCCTATTACATGGTGCCCAGAACTGAACACAATACTCTAAATGCGACTTAACCAACGTCTTATACAACTGCAACATGACCTCCTAACTTGTAAACTCAATACTCTAATTGATGAAGGCCAATGTGCCAAAAGCCTTTTTGACCACCCTATCGACCTGCGACTCCACCTTCAAGGAACCATGCACCTGCACTTCTAGATCCCTATGTTCTACAACACTTCCCCAGAAGCCTACCATTCACTGTGTAGGTCCTGCCCATGTTAGACATTTCTCTGTATTAAATTCCATCAACCATTCCTCAGCCCACCTGGCCAATCAATTAAACTGTACCATTTTTCACAACCATCTTCCCTATATGCAAGACCACCCACTTTTGTATCATCAGCAAACGTGCTAATCTTGCCATGTATGTTCTCATCCAAATGATTGATATCGATGACAAACAGTAATGGGGCCCACCACTAGTCATAGGTCTCTAGTCTGAGAAGCAACCTTCCACCATCATCCTCTGCTTCCTTCCATGAAGACAATTTTCTATCCATTCAGCTATCTCACCTTGGATCCCATGCAATCTAACCTTTCAGAGCAGCCTACCATGTGGAACCTTGTTGAATACTTTGAAGAAGTTCATATATATGCCATCTACAGCTCTTCCCCATCAACCTTTTTAGTCATGTCTTCAAAAAACTCAATTTGTGCGGCACAACCTCTCACATACAAAACTACGCTGACTATCCTTAATCAGCCCTTGTCCTTCTAAATGCCTATGTATCCTATCCCTTAGAATACTCCCCAGTAATTTTCCAATTACAGATGTGAAGCTCATTGGCCTATGGTTCCCAGCATTATCCCTGCAGCCCTTCTTCAATAGAGGCACAACGATTGCCGCCCTCCAGTCTTCCGACGCCTCTCCTGTTTGTGACTACAACATACAAGTTCAACCATGATTCCCGCAATTTAGCTTTGTTTAGAGACGGGTGGAAACAGGCCATTCGGCCGCACCAACCAGCAATCTCCGCACATTAACACTATTCTACACACTAGGGACAATTTTAACATTTTTACCAAGCCAATTAACCTACAAACCTGTACGTCTTTGGAGTGTGGGAGGAAACCGAAGTTCTCGGAGAAAACCCACGCACAACGTACAAACTCTGTACAGACATCAACCGTAGTCAGGATGAAACCCGGGTTTCTGGTGCTGTAAACGTTGTTAGGCAGCAACTCTATCGCTGCACCACCATGCCACTCCAGAATTCCTTCTCTAGCTTCCCATAATATCCTCAGATAATCTTATCAGGCCCTGGAGATTTGTCTACCTTCATACACAACAGTACCTTCAGCACCTCTTCAACTGTAACATTGACTGCTCTCGACACTTCCATTGACCGCCCCAAGTTCCTCCTTCCTACTATCTTTCTCATCGGTAAATACAGAGGAGAAATACTCATTGAGGACCTTGCCCATCTCCTGTGACTCCACACAGGTGACCGCTCTCTCTAGTTACCCTTTTCCCCCTTATGTATTTGTAAAATTTCTTGGGATTGCCAAGTGACGTGTTAAAAGATAATGATTACAGAATCTGTTCAGCTTATGAAATACTTTTTTCAGGAATTTCTTTCCAACTTCCCCTCATCCTCTGGAAACTCATCATTCATGAGATAAGTGGGTGGTAACTTTCTGCTTGCATTGCAAGAAATTTCCATCCACGTTTGATGGACAGAGCTTTCCATTGAGGGCAGGAGACCCACGCATAATGAGGGAAGGAGAATCTTCCAAGCCTATTAAAGGTGATCGGGCCAGGTTCCTATCCTGCACTGGGAGGTGGATCTCTTGGTGATTTAGTGAGGCGAGATGCTATCACTTAAAAGTTGGCTTATAACCCCTAATAGTGCCCTCAGCTATCATAAGGTTAATAGGACAAAAATCTCTTCTCAGCCTAGATTTTGATTTATACTCATATAAAGTCGCCATACCCTGCTCTCCAGTGCTTCACTACACAAAACATGTTCAAAGGATAGATTGTTTAATTTTTATCAGAATCTTGCAAAATTCTTGTAACCTTGAAGACTCATAACAAAACCAACTAAGAGAGTATTAGTTCAAGTATTTAGTCTGAAGAAGGGTCTCGACCTGAAATGTCATCCATTCCTTCGCTCCAGAGATGCTGCCTGACCCGCTGAGTTACTCCAGCGTTCTGTGTCTTCCTTTAGTTAGAGTACTATTTACCTAATACCCCCAATTCCCCTCTGCCTATGCTGGAGAGAATTTCTGCTCACTGAGTTAATTTTATTACATGTGTATTTAGGGAAATCAAGCTAGAGAAGGTATTATAAGGTCATATGGAATAGGAGTAGAATTAGGCCATTCGGCCCATCAAGTCTACTCTGCCATTCAATCATGGCGGATCTCTCTCTCCCTCCTAATCCCATTCTCCTGCCTTCTCCCCATAACTCCCGACACCTGTACTAATCAACAATCTATCTACCTCTTAAAAATATCCACTGACTTGGCCTCCACAGCCTTCCGTGGCAAAGACTATGTGGAGTCAAATGGCACCACATATAGAGGGACTGAATGCACTTCCCTCGTATTCACCAGTTGCATTCAATACAACGGAACTCAACTACAAATTCTGCTCAAAGAGGCAATTATATATTTGTCTTACAATGCAGGTTTCTTCATCGAATTTATTGCCCCATATGTAGACATTGCTTAAGGTAGTGTTGGACTTCAATATATTTGCGAATGCCACCAAACCAACACCAGTGATGCTATTACTGGTCACAGATAACCTGGTAAAAAACATTTACATTAATTCCATTAAATAGATTTCAATATTTTATGTATAACTATATTTTTGATTTGAGAAGCCTTCATATTAATGGGTGATAGCAATTCAGTTTGGCAAATCCTGTGGTGGACACCCATTAAGACGTATTCCTTAAAGACAGAATTGTGTTTTTCTGAGCTGTTTCAGAGAAACTTGGAATATATCCAAGTCATTGATTCTAAAATGTTGCACAATATTTCTCTGTCTCTCACTATTCCCACAAGGCTGTGACCCATGACCTCCTATGCAAGAACAACAGTATTTCAATACTCAGCCTCTTATTGGTCATTCAGCCAATTTAGACAAGAAGTTTAGAGACAATGTACAAAACCTTCAGCCCACTTTCCCGACACTTGTTCGGTGCCGTGCCGTGTGGAGGAAAAGTTAATCTTGAGGCTTTGTCTCGAGAGGCTTCGGAGAGGGGCTGAAGAGAGAGGATTGGAGCGGAGCTGCAAGATGCAGAACAACAGCAAGTAGGAAGTTTCATAAAAATCGTTTGTGAGATACGCAAAGGAGACATGCAGGATCGTGCGATGTGCTGCAGCTGCACGATGTTGGAGCTGGTGGACGCCTTGGTCAATCCTGGTGTCCACATCTGCAGCAAATACTGGTTGATTGAAGAACTAAGACTGAAAGTGGACGGCCTGAAGTCTGAGCTTCAAACGCTGCGGCACATCAAGGACGGGAGAATGACCTGGACGCTGTGTACCTGGAGGCAGTTACGCCCGCTAGAATAACAGCTTCCAACTTGGTCCGTGGTGACGTGGAGGGTGTGACTGCTGGTGAGGCAGGCAGGGGAACAGAGGTGAGGACTGTGGGAAGGAGAAGCAACCTGACCAGGGCACCGTGGTTCAGGGGGCCATTCGAGGGACCAGGGAAGAGAAACGTAGTTCTCATTGGGGACAGTATAGTTAGAGGTATTGACACTTCGCTGTCGCGAGGATCGAGAGTCCCAAAGGCTGTGTTGGCTGCCTGGTGCCCGGGTACAGGACATCTCGTCTGACCTGCAGAGGAACTTGGAGTGGGAGGGGATAGATCCGGTCGTCATGGTCCATGTGGGTACCAATGACGTAGGTAGAATGAGGAAAGAGGTTTTGCTAAAGCAATTCGAACGACTACATACCAAATTGAAAAGCAGTACCAAGAAGGTAATAATCTGTGGATTGCTACCTGAGGAGCGTGCAAATTGTTATTGGGTTGTGAGGATTAGAGAATTGAAGGTGAGGCACAAGTGGGTTTGAAGTTGTGCGACATTGGCACCAGTATTGGGAAGGAGGGGACGGTTCTGATGGGATTTGAATCCGACTGGAAACAGACTACTGGAAAACTGTATAACCAGGGCTGTAGATCGAGCTTTAAACTAAATAATGGGGGTGTGGTTCAACAAACTGGAAGTATAATGCCCCTGTCCCACTTAGGAAACATGAACGGAAACCTCTGGAGACTTTGCGCCCCACCCAAGGTTTCCGTGCGGTTCCCGGAGGTTTTTGACAGTCTCCCTAATGGTCGAAAGTGGTTTCCGTTTTAAAAATCGGTAATTTCGAAAATCGAAGCTGGTTGCGATGCTAGTTGAAGGTGGTTGCCGGAGGACAAAAACCTCTGGGAACATCCGGGAACCACACGGAAACCTTGGGTGGGGTGCAAAGCCTCCAGAGGTTTCCGTTCAGGTTTCCTAAGTGGGACGGGGCATTAGGGTGGAGTTAAAGGGAAAGAGAGTACAGGAGAAGTTACAGAAGTCTCTAGAATTACCAGGATGGGAAGTTCACGAAGGGATAAGGGTCAGGTCGGGTAAAAAGCAGCCGTTGGAAGAGAAGGAGGGGGAGGAGCGACACCCGACCAGTAAGGATAAAAATCCATCGCGGGGATTGTTTACCGAAATCCATAACGTTCCATTCGGAGAATGTTTTGAGGAAACCGCTGATTGGTGGGAAGTGGACTAGGGTAAGCAGCTGATTGGCAGTCAGATTCCAGCAGTTTGTAGTGTATTTTGTATTGTGTTGATATTGTATCCAGTGTAAGGGGGGAGTATGAGTGCCAGGGCAGTGTACTGTTGTGGATGTCAGATGTGGGAGGACAGGGAAGCTGATAGCCCTCCAGACGTCCACATCTGCGCCAGGTGTGGCGAGATGGGGCTCCTAAAGGACAGTGTTAGGAACCTGGAGCAACAGCTCGATGACCTCCGTCTGGTCAGGGATAGTGAGGAGGTCATAGAGAGGAGTTACAGGGAGGTGGTCACTCCCAGACCACGGGAGGCAGACAAGTTGGTCACTGTTAGGAAGGGCAAGGGGCAGAGGCAGGGACTAGAGAGTACCCCGGTGGCTGTACACCTGGAAAATAGGTACTCATGTTTGAGTTTGTATTGGAGCGGACAGCCTACCTGGGGGCAGCAACAGCGGCCGGGCCTCCGGCACAGAGAACGGCCCTGATGCTCAGAAGGGTAGCAAAAAGAGAAGGGCAATTGTAATAAGGGACTCTATAGTTAGGGGGTCAGATTGGCGATTCTGTGGACGCAGTTGAGAGAACCGGATGGTAGTTTGCCTCCCTGGTGCCAGGGTCTCGGATATGTCGGAACGTGTCGAAAAGATTCTGAAAAGGGAGGGAGAGGAGCCTGATGATGTGGTACACATAGGTACCAATGACATAGACAGGAAAAGAGAAGAGGTCCTGAAAGGAGAATTTAAGGAGTTGGGGGGGAAAGTTAAGGAGAAGGCCCAAAAGAGTAACAATTTCAGGATTACTGCCTGTGCCACGTGACAGTGAGAGTAGAAATGGAATGAGGTGGAGGATAAATGCGTGGCTGAGGGACTGGTGCAGTGGGCAGGGATTCAAGTTTCTTGATCACTGGGACCTCTTTTGGGGAAGGCATGATCTGTATAAAAAGGACGGGTTGCACTTGAACCCGAGGGGGACCAATATCCTGGCAGGGAGATTTGCAAAGGCTACTGGGGAGACTTTAAACTAGCAAGGTTGGGGGGAGGGACTCGGGTAGAGGTGGCTAGGGGACAGGGTGTGGGGCAAGGGGCAGAGTAGGGAAGCACTCGGACCCAAAATGTAGGCAAGAAATAGGAAAAAGATAATAAACAGAGAATAAGGGATGGTGGGTTTCAAAAATGTGTATATTTTAATGCTAGGAGCATTGTAAGAAAGGTGGATGAACTTAGAGCCTGGATTGACACCTGGAAATATGATGTTGTGGCAATCAGTGAAACGTGGTTGCGGGAGGGTTGTGATTGGAAACTAAATATTCCAGGATTTCGTTGCTTCAGGTGTGATAGAATTGGAGGGACCAGAGGTGGAGGTGTTGCATTGCTTGTCAGAGAAGATATTACAGCAGTGCTTTGGCAGGATAGATTAGAGAGCTCGTCTAGGGAGGCTATTTGGGTAGAACTGAGAAGTGGGAACGGTGTAGCAACACTTTTAGGGGTGTATTATAGACCGCCAAATGGGGAGCGAGAATTGGAAGAGCAAATATGTAAGGAGATAGCAGATATTAGTAGTAAGCACAAGGTAGTCATTGTGGGTGATTTCAATTTTCCAAAAATAGACTGGGAAACACTTTCTGTAAATGGGCTGGATGGTTTGGAGTTTGTAAAATGTGTGCAGGATAGTTTTTTGCAGCAATACATAGAGGTATCGACCAGAGAAGGGGCAGTGCTGGACCTCCTGTTCGGAAATGAGGCGGGTCAGGTGATGGAGGTATGCGTTGGTGAGCACTTCGGGACCAGTGATCACAATACCATTAGTTTCAATATAATTATGGAGAGAGTCAGAACTGGACCTAGGGTTGAGATTTTTGATTGGAGGGTAACTTTGATTGGAGCTAACTTTGAGGGAATGTGTGAGGATTTAAAAGGAGTGAATTGGGACATTTTGTTTTATGGGAAGGATGTAGAAGAGAAATGGAGGACATTTAAAGGAGAGATTGTAAGAGTACAGAATCTTTATGTCCCTGTTCGGTTCAAAAGAAATAGTAAAAATTGGAAAGTGCCATGGTTTTCAAGGGAAATTGAACACTTGTTTCGAAAAAAGAGAGATATCTACAATAATTATAGGAGGCAAGGAGTAAATGAGGTGCTAGAGGAGTATAAAGAATGTAAAAAGAATCTTAAGAAAGAAATTAGAAAGGCTAAAAGATATGAGGTTGCTTTGGCAAGAAAGGTGACAGTAACTCCAAAGGGTTTCTACAGCTATATTAATAAGGATAACGAGGGATAAAATTGGACCATTAGAGAGCCAGAATGGACAGCTATCTGCAGAGCCAAAAGAGATGGGGGAGATATTGAACAATTTCATTTATTCGGTATTCACCAAGAAGAAGGATATTGAACTCTGTGAGGCAAGGGAAAAAAGTAGAGTAGCTATGGAAACTATGAGATTCAAAGAGGAGGAAGTACTGACACTTTTGAAAAATATAAAAGTGGATAAGTCTCCAGGTCCTGACAGGATATTCCCTATGACATTGAGGGAAGTTAGTGTAGAAATAGCAGGAGCTATGCCAGAAATATTTCAAATGTCATTAGTTCCTGTTCGGTTGAAAGGAACCAGTAAAAATTGGAAAGAACCCTGGTTTTCAAGGGAAATTGGACATCTTGTTCGGAAAAAGAGGGAGATCTACAATAATTATAGGCAGCATGAAGTAAATGAGGTGCTTGAAGAGTATAAGGAATTTAAAAAGAATCTTAAGAAAGAAATTAGAAAAGCTAAAAGAAGATATGAGGTTGCTTTGGCAAGTAAGGTGAAAGTAAATCCAAAGGGTTTCTACAGCTATATTAATAGCAAAAGGATAACAAGGGATAAAATTGGTCCATTGGAGAGACCGAGTGGACAGCTATCTGCAGAGCCAAAAGAGATGGGGGAGATATTGAACAATTTCTTTTCTTCGGTATTCACCAAGGAGAAGGATATTGAATTATGTGAGGTAAGGGAAACTAGTAGAGTAGCTATGGATACTATGAGTTTCAAAGTAAAAGAAGTACTGACACTTTTGAAAAATATAAAACTGGATAAGTCTCCAGGTCCTGACAGGATATTCCCTAGGACATTGAGGGAAGTTAGTGTAGAAATAGCCGGGGCTATGACAGAAATATTTCAAATGTCATTAGAAACGGGAATAGTCCCCGAGGATTGGCGTACTGCGCATGTTGTTCCATTGTTTAAAAAGGGTTCTAAGAGTAAACCTAGCAATTATAGACCTGTTAGTTTGATGTCAGTGGTGGGCAAATTAATGGAAAAGATACTTAGAGATAATATATATAAGCATCTGGATAAACAGGGTCTAATTAGGAACAGTCAACATGGATTTATGCCTGGAAGGTCATGTTTGACTAATCTTCTTGAATTTTTTGAAGAGGTTACTAGGGAAATTGACGAGGGTAAAGCAGTGGATGTTGTCTATATGGACTTTAGTAAGGCCTTTGACAAGGTTCCTCATGGAAGGTTGGTTAAGAAGGTTCAACTGTTGGGTATAAATGCAGGAACAGCAAGATGGATTCAACAGTGGCTGAATGGTAGAAGCCAGAGGGTAATGGTGGATGGCTGCTTGTCGGGTTGGAGGCAGGTGACTAGTGGGGTGTCTCAGGGATCTGTGTTGGGTCCTTTGTTGTTTGTCATGTACATCAATGATCTGGATGAAGGGGTGGTAAATTGGATTAGTAAGTATGCAGATGATACCAAGATAGGGGGTGTTGTGGATAATGAAGAGGATTTCCAAAGTCTACAGAGTGATTCAGGCCAGCTGGAAAAATGGGCTGAAAGATGGCAGATGGAGTTTAATGCTGATGAATGTGAGGTGCTACACCTTGGCAGGACAAATCAAAATATGACTAAAATGGTAAATGGTAGGGAAATGAAGAATACAGTTGAACAGAGGGATCTGGGAATAACCGTGCATAGGTCCTTGAAGGTGAAATCTCATATAGATAGGGTGGTAAAGAAAGCTTTTGGTATGCTAGCCTTTATAAATCAGAGCATTGAGTATAGAAGCTGGGATGTAATGTTAAAATTGTACAAGGCATTGGTGAGACCAAATCTGGAGTATGGTGTACAATTTTGGTCGCCCAATTATAGGAAGGATGTCAACAAAATAGAGAGGGTACAGAGGAGATTTACTAGAATGTTGCCTGGGTTTCAACAGCTAAGTTACAGAGATAGGTTGAATAAGTTAGGTCTTTATTCTCTGGAGCGCAGAAGGTTAAGGGGGGACTTGATAGGGGTCCTTAAAACGATGAGAGGGATAGACAGAGTTGATGTGGACAAGCTTTTCCCTTTGAGAATAGGGAAGATTCAAACAAGAGGACATGACTTTAGAATTAAGGGACAGAAGTTTAGGGGTAACATGAGGGGGAACTTTACTCAGAGAGTGGTAACGGTGTGGAATGAGCTTCCAGTGGAAGTGGTGGCGGCAGGTTCGTTGGTATCATTTAAAAATAAATTGGATAGGCATATGGATGAGAAGGGTATGGAGGGTTATGGTATGAGTGCAGGCAGGTGGGAATAAGGGAAAAAAGTTGTTCGGCACGGACTTGAAGGGCCGAGATGGCCTGTTTCCGTGCTGTAATTGTTATATGGTTAAACGGGAATAGTGCTGGAGGATTGGCGTACTGCGCATGTTGTTCCATTGTTTAAAAAGGGATCAAAGAATAAACCTAGCAATTATAGACCGGTTAGTTTGACGTCAGTGGTGGGCAAATTAGTGGAAAGAATACTTAGAGATAATATATATAAGCATCTGGATAAACAGGATCAGATCAAGAACAGTCAACATGGATTTGTGCCTGGAAGGTCATGTTTGACAAACCTTCTTGAATTTTTTGAAGAGGTTACTAGGGAAATTGAGAGGGTAAAACAGTGGATGTTGTCTATATGGATTTCAGTAAGGCCTTTGACAAGGTTCCTCATGGAAGGTTGGTTAAGAAGGTTCAACTGTTGGGTGTTAATGGCGTAGTAGTAAGATGGATTCAACAGTGGCTAAATGGGAGATGTCAGAGAGTAATGGTGGATGGCTGTTTGTCAGGTTGGAAGCTGGTGACCAGTGAGGTGCCTCAGGGATCTGTGTTGGGGTCCACTGTTGTTTGTCATGTACATTAATGATCTGTGTTGTGGATAATGAAGTAGATTTTCAAAGTCTACAGAGAGATTTGGGCCATTTGGAAAAGTGGGCTGAAAGATGGCAGATGGAGTTTAATGCTGATAAGTGTGAAATGCTACATCTTGGTAGGACAAATCAAAATAGGACGTACATGGTAAATGGTAGGGAATTGAGGAATGCTGTGGAACAGAGGGATCTAGGAATAACTGTGCATAGTTCCCTGAAGGTGGAATCGCATGTAGATAGGGTGGTAAAGAAAGCTTTTGGTGTGCTGGCCTTTATAAATCAGAGCATTGAATATAGGAGTAGGGAAGCAATGTTAAAATTGTACAAAGCATTGGTAAGACCAATTCTGGAGTATGGTGTACAATTTTGGTCGCCTAATTATAGGAAAGATGTCAACAAAATAGAGAGAGTACAGAGGAGATTTACTAGAATATTGCCTGGGTTCTAGCAACTAAGTTACAGAGAAAGGTTGAACAAGTTAGGTCTTTATTCTTTGGAGCGCAGAAGGTTAAGGGGGGACTTGGTTGAGGTCTTTAAAATGATGAAAGGGATAGACAGAGTTGACGTGGATAAGCTTTTCCCATTGAGGGTAGGGAAGATTCAAACAAGAGGGCATGACATGAGAATTAAGGTGCAGAAGTTTAAGGGAAACATGAGGGGGAACTTCTTTACTCAGAGAGTGGTGGCTGTGTGGAATGAGCTTCCAGCAGAAGTGGTGGAGGCAGGATTGATTTTAACATTTAAAAGTAAAGTGGATAGGTATATGGACGGGAAGGGAATGGAGGGGTATGGTCTAAGTGCAGGTAGATGGGACTAGGGGAAAATAAATGGTCGGCACTGACTGGAAGAGCCGAGAGGGCCTGTTTCCGTGCTGTAATTGTTATATGGTTATATGGTTAAAATGGGGACATGTGTGAGAGGGGAGGAGAATACCAGGTTAAAGGTGTTGTATTTGAATGTGCATACAGATGAGGTGGTATGCTTTGGATCTTGGGCATTTCCTCCTCTTCTCCATACTTTGTTGTTGCCATCACTTAAGTGTATCGCTGCATGGCCCATTCATTTCACTGTGCCTTCGTTGGTACATGTGACAAATACATTTGACTTTGACTTTGACCACTCTGATATAAGTTAATCTTTGTCTCATCTGTTCCAAAGACTTTTTTCCAGAACACAGGTTGCTCTTTTAAGTACTTCTTGGCAAACTGTAACCTGGCCATCCTATTTCTGCAACCAACCAGTGGTTTGCATTTTGCTGTGTACCCTCTGTATTTATATTCATGAAGTCTTCTGCAGACAGTGGTCCTTGACAAATCCACACCTGACTCCTGAAGAGTGTTTCTGATCTGTCGGACAGGTTTGGGGATTTTTCTTTATTATAGAGAGAATTCTTCTGTCATCAGCTGTGGAGGTCTTCCTCGGCCTGCCAGTCACTTTGCGATTAGTAAGGTCACCAGTGCTCTCTTTCTTCTTAATGACGTTCCAAACATTTTATTTTGGTATGCCTAAGGTTTGGCTGATGTCTCCAACAGTTTTATTCTTGTTTCTCAGACTCATAATGGCTTCTTTGACTTTGATTTGCACAACTTTGGTCCTCAAGATGATTAACAGCAATAAAAGTTTCCAAAGGTGATGGAAAGACTGGAGGAAAGACTAGGTGCTGAGAGCTCTCTTATACCTGCATTAAGGAGGCAATTAAACACATCTGAACAATTACAAACATCTGTGAAGCCATGTGTCCCAAACATTATGGTGCCCTGAAATGGGGGAACTATGTATAAACACAGCTGTAATTTCTAGATAGTGAAACCAAAATGTATGAAAATGGCCTTTAATAAAATCGGACACTGGGCACGTGAACCACATGTGATTTTTTCTATTACAAATCTCAAATTAACATAGAAACATAGAAAATAGATGCAGGAGGAGGCCATTCGGCCCTTCGAGCCAGCACCGCCATTCATTGTGATCATGGCTGATCGTAAACTGTAAACTGACATCATAAATTGTGAAGTACAGAGGCAAATAAATAGATGATAGATCTTTACCCCAAACATTACAGAGGGCACTATAGATTTTGGATGTATTAAACTGGAATTCTGGCAAACTCACCCTTGCAGTTGGTCATTCAGGTAACGAAGGCCCTCGCTAATGTAAACTAGCCCATCATCGCCAATTCTGTTTGCTGACAAATCCAGGATCTTGAGGGGAGTGTTGAGTTTCAGCAGCTCAGCCAAATATTTTGCTCCATCACAGGATATCTGGTTACTGGAGGAACAAATTAAAAGACATTTTTCACAACATCAGAAATTAATATTCAACCTAAATACTGAGCAAATCAACTATGTAACTTCTGATACTGAAACCCTCACAGTACTTGTGACCTGGATTCAATCCTGACCTCTGGAGTTGTGTCTCCCTGTGAACATGTGGCTTGTCAGGAGTATTTTATCGTCGTATGTCCCAGATAGAACAATACCATTCTTACTTGCAGAAGCACAACAGAATATGTAAACATAACACGCACGCACGCACACGCACGCACGCACGCACACACACGCACGAGAAATGCATACGTTTCCACAAAAGACACAAGCAATAATAACAATAATAGTCTATGTGGTTCAGAGATTATTTGAGGTTGTAGTGTTTAATGACTGTGGGGTAGAAGCTGCTCCTGAACCTGGATGTTACAGTTTTCAGGCTCCTGCACCTTCCCGATGGCAGGGGTGAAATGAGTGTTGGCCAGGGTGGTGTGAGCCTCTGATTATGCTGGCTGTCTTTTTGTGGTAGTGAATCCATTGGATATTTCTCAGTTTCTCCCACATTCAGAAAAGGTAAGGGTTGGTAGGTTAATTGACCGCTGTAAGTTGTCCTGGCGGCCTGTGGGGAGGAACTGACATCATCTGTTTGTGGGAATGGAAGTATTCTGAGAGCCAACAAAGGCTCAGTGTGCAAAAATAGTAGCCTTTTTTAACGACGTGACCAAAGATGTATATATGGACTTCAGCAAAGGACTTGACCAGGTTCCACATGCTGGGCTCTAGAAGGTTAGATTGCATGTGATCCAAGGAGAGAAAGTTGAAGGGATAGCAAATAGGCAGAGTGTGATTGTGGATGTTTGTATGCAGTATGCTGCTGCGCATGCCCAGTACGCTGTACAGCACATGCACGCGGTCCCGGCACGTGCCGCGAGTAATTACTCCGAGCAGGCAGTCAGTCGACTTTTAAAAAATCTTGAAAACCGCAGATTGTTCTCCTCTCCGGTAGGCAGTCAGTCGACTTTTATAAAAGCATTTGTCTTCAAAAGCCTCATTTCTTAATAAAGTATTTAAAAACATTTAGCTCAAAGAAATTTACTTACCACATTAGTTGTACACAAACTCCATTCTTCTCTCTTTGTTTCTTAATATACTCTAAGATTTGAACAATCCATGTTTGAAAAACCCGCCAAGAAATTTGCGTTGCGCATGCACAGCACATGCACGCAGTCAACGATGCAAAGGCAGAATTTCAGCTGCCTTTCTAGACCTTTGTAATTGAAGGCTTGAAGCAGCGTCGACGGCACGTGAGTTGCACACTGTTTTGCGTGTTACATGTACTGCATATGAAAGGCATGGAGAATAATGCCTACCTAGGAGATCGATCTCTTAGGTAGGCATAATTCTCCAGGGCCTTTACTATTTATATTTAATAATGACCATTTTATAATTTTAGCCTACCCTGATGGCACGTGCCTGATAACATTTTTCCTATAACATGGTGCCCTGAACAGGCCTCAGCAACGTCTTACACAACTGCAACATGAGCTGACAATTTGTATTATAGTTCATGAAGCTCTTACACTGACAACAACCTTCTCATGCATGGACTGAGAATGTTTAGCTATGAACTGGAACACGAGTAGTACATCATCCCTCCCTTTCTGCCACCATACCCCAGTAGATCACAGAAACGCATAACGATAATGTAAAAGTATGTCTATTACCAGCGAAGATCGAGGTAACGGAGAGTCTTGTTTTTAACCAGTTGTTCACAAAGTTGCTGGACCCCAAAGTCTTTCATTTCAAATCTTGCTAAGTGCAGCTCCTGCAGGGATTGGTTGACGTGAAGCATGTCAGCCATGTGCACCGTCATCTCTTCCTGAAATCAAACAATACAAGGGAGTAAACGTAGAGCAAGGAAGATGCTCTAGACCGATGGATGCAGCGGCTGTGAATTGCTCTCATAAAGCAATGGGACAAAATGCAGTTCAACATCAATAAAAATGATCACAAGGGCTAGGACTGTTCATCAATGTGCCCCACTGCTACATTGATGCAGAACATTAGATGTACGGGATTAACTGTGACTTGGTTGTATGGATTCAGAACTGGCTTACTGATGCACAGAGGGCTGTGGTGGAAGGACAATATTCAGGTTGGAGGTTTATGACCAGTAGAGTTATAGTCATAGAGTGATACAGTGTGGAAACAGGCCCTTCAGCCCAACGTCCAACATGTCCCAGCTACAGTAGTGCTACCTGCCCGTGTTTGGTCCATATCGCTTCCAACCTGTCCTATCCATGTACCTGTCTAGCTGTTTCTTAAATATTGACATCATCCCTGCCTCAACTACCTCCTCTAGCAGCTTGATCCATACACCCACCACCCTTTGTGTGAAAAAGGTAGCCCTCAGATTCCTCGGATCTTTTACGCTTCATCTTAAACCTATGTCCTTTGGTCCTCGATTCACCTACTCTGGGCAAGAGACTCTGTGCATCTACCTGATTTATTCTTCTCATGATATTCTACACCTCAATAAGATCACCCCTCATCCTCTTGTGCTCCAAGGAACAGAGTCCCAGCCTACTCAACCTCTCCCTGTAGCTCACACCCTCTAATCCTGGCATCATCCTTGCGAATCTTCTCTGTACCCTTCCATCTTGACAACATCTTTTCTATAACATGGTGCCCAGAACTGAACACAATATTCTAAATGTGGCCTCACCAACGTCTTATACAACTGGAACGTGACCTCCCAACTTCTATACTCAATATTCTGACTGATGAAGGCCAATGCGTCAAACACCTTATTAACCACCCTGTCTACATGTGACTCCACCTTCAGTTCCACAGGAATCTATGCTGGGACCTCTGCTGTTTGCGATATATATAAATGATTTGGACATAACCGTAGACAGGTTGGTTAGTAAGTTTGCAGATGACACCAAGATTATTGGGGTTGCGGACTGTGAGGAGGTTGTCAAGCTATACAGCGGTATGTAGATCAGCTGCAGAAATGGTGGAGAAATGGCAGATGGAGCTTAACCCGAGCAAGTGTGAGGTCAATCATCAGGGGAAAATATACAATGAATGTCATGACACTTAACACAATTGAAGTACAGAGGGATCTTGGGGTGGTAAAAAGGCATATGGTATGCTTGCCTTCATAGGTCGGGCTATTGAGTATAAAAGTCATGGAGTTGTGAAGCAGCTTTATAGGACATTGGTTTGGCTGTAATTGAAGTACCATATTATGTACAGTTCTTACAGCGGCTTTGGAAAGGGTGCAGAAGAGGTTTAGCAGAATGTTTACTGGATTGGGGTGCATTAGCTACTGGTGGAGGTTGGACAGGCTTGGATTGTTTTCTGTGGAATGCCAGAGGTCACAGGGAGACCAGATAAAATAATTTTGAGAGGCGTAGATAGGGTAGACAGTCAGAACTGTTTTCCTATGATGGGAAATCAAATACTAGAGGGTATTTAAGATGAGGGAGGCTATGTTGAAAGGCCATGTTTAAGGCAAGATTTTTTACACAGTGGGTAGTGGGTGCCTGGAACATGCTGCCAGGATTGAAGCAGCTACGATAGTGGTATTGAAGAGGCTTTTTGACAGGCATGTGGATATGCAAGATATGGAGGGATTTTGATTATGTTTGCTACAGTGCGCTCCATAATGTTTGGGACAAAGACCCATCATCTATTTATTTGCCTCTGTACTCCATAATTTGACATATGAAATAGAAATACTCACATGTAGTGCACATTATCAGATGTTATTGAAGGCCATTTTTATACATTTGGTTTCACCATGTAGAAATTACAGCAGTGTTTACACATAGACCCCCCATTTCAGGGCACCAACATGTTTGGGACACATGGCTTCACAGGTGAGTTGTGGGCGGGGATGGTATTGAGAGGGAGAAGAGGGGGGGGGGAGAAGGAAGAGAGAGAGGTTTAATTGAAGCAACTTGCAGTGAGAGCGTTGCTGTTGCTGCTTCCCGCTAGTGTTGAGGGGAGGGGGTGGTCATGGCTTCTGTTCCAGGTCGGGACCCCGCGAAAACGAATTGAAAAAAAAAAATGCGGTTTTTCGGGTTACGGGCCGTGTGCCCGTAGTCCGAACCCTGTCCTAGATGCTTGGCTTCATTGTGGTCGTCATCCCCCCCCCCCCCCCCCCCCCATGTTTGACAACTGCTTCACCTGGTTGTTGTTGTCGGCAGCTGCACATTCGACCCATGAGAAGATAAGAGACGCGACGTTACTCACAGCTGTCAACCGACGCGTTTCCCCAGACCGCACAGAGCGCTGGCAGCCGGCACAAAGGGACAAACTGGCGCAGGGACTGAACTCAGCGTGAGAACTCAGTCATGAGCGTGAGGGCGTGAGAAATAGCTCCAAGGCGTGATTCTCACGCCGAAAGCGTGAGAGTTGGCAGCCCTGATTAACTTATATCAGAATGATGGCAAGAGCAAAGTATGGAGGAGAGAAGGAACTGCCCAAGATCCAAAGCAGACCACCTCATCTGTGAAACACTGTGGTGGGGGTGTTATGGCCTGGGCATAAGGTACTGCTGAAGGTACTGACTCACTTATCTTCATTGATGATACAACTGCTGATGGTAGTAGCATAATGAATTCTGAAGTGTATAGACACATCCTATCTGCTCAAGTTCAAACAAATGCCTCAAAACTCATTGGCCGATGGTTCATTCCACAGCAAGACAATGATCCCAAACATACGGCTAAAGCAACAAAGGAGTTTTTCAAAGCTAAACAAATGGACAATTCTTGAGTGGCCATCAATCACTCGATCTCAACCCAATTGAGTATGCCTTTTATATGCCGAAGAGAATACTGAAGGGGACTAGCCCCCAAAACAAGCAGAAGCTAAAGATGGCTGCAACACAGGCCTGCCAGAGCATCACCAGAGAAGACACCCAGAAACTGGTGATGTCCATGAATCGCAGACTTCACACAGTCATTGCATGCAAAGGATATGCAACAAAACACAAGTGATTTTTTGCTGTTACTAATTTCAAATTGTGGAGCACAGAGGCAAATAAATGAATGATGGGTCTTTGTCCCAAACATTATAACAGGCACAGTAGACAAGTACTGGTCTTGGCCACATGTTCAATGATTCTTTATTATCACATTTACCGAATTGCAGTGAAATAATTTTTTTGCATGCAGTTTGGCAAATTATTATGATACATAGGCACAATCCCAGATTAACTACAGGGTGTCAAGAAATAGCCCACTGAGACCATATAGAAGAGTCGCCAGGTTTGGCCCATTTTCAACGTCCAATAACGCTGCAGTTGGCCATATAACCCCGCTGCACATGCCACCTCCATCCGGACCATCCAGCAAACCCTCAGCTCTATCTAATATTTGGTCAAAGATTCACTACCATTATTCAGTCAAAGAAGCTTATGATTCAGTGTCAAAGAAGCTAACAAGAGGAAAAAGACCAAGTACTCTGAACTGGCAACGGAAGCTGCACAGAATTGCTGGAAGACCATGTAGAAGTGGGATGCAGGGGATTTGTTGCTAATTCTACGACAAGTCTATTGAAGAAAATGGGGTGAGGGGTCGCTCCCTCCAACAAGCTATCAGGTCATTATTAAAATTCAGCAGAAAAAAGCAGCAATTGTCTTTGGATAAAAAGGAAAGACAACAATTGGGCTGCAAGATGAAGACAGGAGGGTATGGGATTGAGCGGAGTGTTCCTGGGACGCCAGGTATCACCGTTGAGCCCTCTGGAGACGTTGTGGGCTTATCAATGAAATGTCAAAGAAAGAGGTTGCCCACTTGGTGACCCCGATGACGTACCAACCCTACCTTTCACCAGTCCAGTCCCACTGCCAATATCATCAAGAGTGCCGACTTACTACAGGGATTGAAACATCAAGTCCTATTAGCTCTACTGATCTTCTGGAGGAAAAAACAGTGACTGCTGTGAAAGTGCAGCTGACGATAAGGGAAAGACCGTGTGACAGCTGACAGGAGGAAACAGGTGAATTGATCATGAGGAACAAGGACATGGCAGACCAATTGAATAACTACTTTGGTTCTGTCTTCACTAAGGAAGACATAAATAATCTGCCGGAAATAGCCTGGGACCGGTGGTCAAATAAGGTGGAAGAACTGAGTGAAATCCAGGAAATTGGCCAGAAAAAGCAGCCTACCGGAGGACTGGGAGAAATTCAGAATCCAGCAGAGGAGGACAAAGGGCTTAATTAGGAAAGGGAAAATAGATTATGAAAGGAAACTAGCAGGGAACATAAAAACTGACTGCAGAAGTTTTTATAGATATGTGAAGAGAAAGAGACTAGTTAAAACAAATGTTGGTCCCTTGCAGTCAGAAACAGGTGAATTGATCATGGGGAACAAGGACATGGCAGAGCAATTGAATAACTACTTTGGTTCTGTCTTCACTAAGGAAGACATAAATAATCTGCCAGAAATAGCATGTGACCGGTGGTCAAATAAGGTGGAAGAACTGAGTGAAATCCAGGTTAGCCGGGAAGTGGTGTTGGGTAAATTGAACGGATTAAAGGCCGATAAATCCCCAGAGCTAGATAGTCTGCATCCCAGAGTACTCAAGGAAGTAGCCACAGAAATAGTGGATGCATTAGTGATAATTTTTCAAAACTCCTTAGATTCTGGAGTAGTTCCTGATTGGAGGGTAGCTAATGTAACCCCACTTTTTAAATAAGGAGGGAGAGAGAAAACGGGGAATTACAGACCAGTTAGTCTAACATCGGTAGTGGGGAAACTGCTGGAGTCAGTTATTAAAGATGGGATAGCAGTACATTTGGAAAGTGGTGAAATCATTAGACAAAGTCAGCATGGATTTACGAAAGGTAAATCATGTCTGACGAATCTTATAGAATTTTTCGAGGATATAACTAGCAGAGTTGATAAGGGAGAACCAGTGGATGTGTTATATCTAGACTTTCAGAAGGCTTTCGACAAGGTCCCACGTAAGAGATTAGTATACAAACTTAAAGCACATGGTATTGGGGGTTCAGTATTGATGTGGATAGAGAACTGGCTGGCAGACAGGAGGCAAAGGGTAGGAGTAAACGGGTCCTTTTCAGAATGACAGGCAGTGACTAGTGGGTACCGCAAGGCTCAGTGCTGGGACCCCAGCTATTTACAATATATATTAATGATTTGGACGTGGGAATTGAATGCAACATCTCCAAGTTTGCGGATGACACTAAGCTCGGGGGTATAGTTAGGTGTGAGGATGATGCTAGGAGGCTGCAAGGTGACTTGGATAGGCTGGGTGAGTGGGCAAATGCATGGCAGATGCAGTATAATGTGGATAAATGTGAGGTTATCCACTTTGGTGGCAAAGATAGGAGGGTAGACTATTATCTTAATGGTGGCAAATTAGGAAAAGGGGAGATGCAACGAGACCTGGGTGTCATGGTACACCAATCATTGAAAGTAGGCATGCAGGTGCAGCAGGCAATGAAGAAAGCAAATGGTATGTTAGCATTCATAGCGAAAGGATTTGAGTATAGGAGCAGGGAGGTTCTACTGCAGTTGTACAGGGTATTGGTGAGACCACACCTGGAGTACTGCGTACAGTTTTGGTCTCCAAATCTGAGAAAAGACATTCTTGCCATAGAGGGGGTACAGAGAAGGTTCACCAGGCTGATTCCTGGGATGTCAGGACTTTCATATGAGGAAAGACTAGATAGACTTGGCTTGTACTCGCTAGAATTTAGAAGACTGAGGGGGAATCTTATAGAAACTTACAAAATTCTTAAGGGGTTGGATAGGCTAGATGCAGGAAGATTGTTCCCGATGTTGGGGAGGTCCAGAACAAGGGGTCACAGTCTAAGGATAAGGGGGAATTCCTTTAGGACCGAGATGAGGAAAACATTTTTCACACAGAGAGTGGTGAGTCTCTGGAATTATCTGCCACAGAGGATAGTTGAGGCCAGTTCATTGGCTATATTTAAGAGGGAGTTAGATGTGGCCCTTGTGGCTAAAGGGATCAGGGGGTATGGAGAGAAGGCAGGTACAGGATACTGAGTTGGATGATCAGCCATAATCATATTGAATGGCGGTGCAGGCTCGAAGGGCCGAATGGCCTACTCCTGCACCTATTTTCTATGTCTATGTTTCTATGAAATATACCCCAACGGGGCTGTTATGGGCCAGCTACCCATAACAGCTGGCTCCGTCACCTTGTTAGGGCACAAGAGCCTCCCTCACTTGGCTACAAAAAGTTCAGAGATGAATACCCCCAGAGTCTGCGAGAGCGGGGGCTCAAGATGACTGATCAATTGACCACCCGGTAACAAATCTTGGAACGGACACGACATTGAATCAAGTAAGTGGCAAAATTCTTGACAAATGAGCAGCTGGACACGTTCTTCAGACCTGTATGTGTGGCTGGACTAAAGTAACATCAACTTGTGGTCTTAAAATTCATCAGGGACAGAAGAAATGCTTGAAAATCTCCAACCCAGGGCCCAGCATTGACGAGATTCTGTCAAGAGGAAGGTCAAATCAGTCGGATGAAACTCAGCGGCAGGAAGAAACCCACAGTCTGCTGAGCATCAGCACCCTACGTGATGTGGCAGAAGTTTCAGGCAACAGTCCAAGACGCAACCAGGCGCATCGTAAAGTGGAGAACATGCAAGGACGTAAGCCGTCGGTGAAATGGCCAAAGTCTACCAGGAGTGGGAATTCATCAATGCAGATGTGAGCTTAATCTTCAGTGGAATCAAGGGATCAGCAGAAAAGAAGGTGGAGAAGATGGGTGATCTAGTCTACCGCTATGGAAAGGAGAAATTTGGTGAGAAGGAACAACTCAGCAGGAGTTGGCCTCCTCCACCCAAGTCCCGTCGTCTCCAGGAAGTCCAACTTGTTAAAGAAAGAAGAGGCTGAGGAAGGTGTGGAAAAAAGCAACAGCAGAAGAAAGGGCTTCAACCTCCTTCAAGAGGACCTAAAACAGAGGCTCTCAAAGCTGCGTAGAGCGGAGAATTTAAGGAAAAAGGAAAATGCAAGAACAGACTTCCACAAAGATCATTTAAGTTTGTGAAAGGCATTTTCACAAAAGAGAAAAGCGGATCCCTGAAAGCGTCAAAAAAAGAGGTTGAAGGACACATCAAAACCATCTACACTATCAGCTAAAAGATGAACCGATTTTAAGCATACAGATATATAAATTAGGAAGGAGGTAGGGATTGGTATTGGTAAAATACTGTCATGTGTACTGCACTGAAAAAAAAATGTTTTGCGTGCTGTCCAGTCGTGTGAGTACAATTACACTGTGCAGTTTAGGTTTAATGTGAAAGGAGAAACATCTAATAGTAACCTGAGGGGCAACCTTTTTTTACACAGAGGGTAGTGCATACATGATAATAGCTGCCTGATGAAATGGTGCAAGCAAGTACAATTACGACATTAAAAGATACTTGAACAGGTATGATATGGTCCAGGTGTAGGCTACTGGGAATAACCAAGTTTGATCATTTGGTCAGCATAGCCACATTGGGCAGAAGGATCTGTTTCCATTCTGTATAGCTATGTTACTCCAAACTGGAGGGCAAATTATTACCTGTATGTGGATAGATTGAGTAACGGCATGGTACACAAGAACTGGGTTTACATATGCAAGTGAATAGACAGTGAATAGTCTTTTACCCAGAGTGGGGAAATGAAGAACCAGAGGACATAAATTAAGGTGAGAGGGGAAAGATTTAAATGGATCCTGTGAGGAAACTATTTCACATAGATGGTGGTGGGACTATGGAGCAAGATGCCAGAAGAAGTAGTTGAGGCAGGTACTTCTGACAGAGAATCCGATTTCTAAGTTGTGATTAATTGTAAAGTTTCTTCATTGACTGAGCGCATGTCATACCTGAAGAGTGTAAACCAAAGGTCGTCCAACATCGATGGATTTGAGCGTTTTGTTATGGTTTAGAACTGTTGCTAATCCAATCACACATTGAATTCCCTGAAAAGACAGCAAACAGAAATCTTCAATTCTTCAGCAGAAAAAGAGCATTTCCCTGCATAAATGCAATATAAATCATGTTTAAGAATAGATAGACGTTATGGCAAAACATTTATTAAATATTCTCAGTGTGATTTAAAATCTTAATATTTCACTGGGAAACAACTGCCTATTAGTAGGTTTGGAAACAACAATGGAATCTATCATCTACATTGAAAGAGATGCTTAGATCCACGATGCCTGATGCCGGCTCTTTGACACTGTCTCCAATTACTTTTGGAAACATAAGAAATTTCAGATGCTAGAATCTTGAGGAAAAAAACGGTACTGGCAGAACTCAGCCATTCAGGCACCATTTGTGGAGTGAATGATCAGATGATGTTTTGGGTTGGGACACTTCTTCAGACTGAGATAAGATTTCACTCATTTGCCTAATGGGAGAGGGGAGATAAGGAGTGGCCAGGATGCGACTTGTCCTTGATTATGCTGGTGGCCTTGCCGAGGTAGTGTGAGGTATAAATGGAGTCAATGGAAGTGACGTTGGTTTGTGTGATGGTCTGTGCTGCATTACTTATGAAAGTAAGCATGCAGGTACAGAGGGCAGTGAAGAAAGCGAATGGCATGTCGCTTGGCTTGGCGAATGGCATGTCAGTCTTCCCGTGGATTTTGAAGCAACAGCAACAAAGAGAAGCAGGAGAAAGCACTGATTGGCTCTAGCCCAAGTGGGAGGAGAGTTCTCAGTGAGTCAGAGGGGGAAAGCAGTTCCTCAAAACTGAGGAATTTGGTTTGTAAATTAGGCAATTGAACAGTCAATATAAGCAAGGCAGCTCTTGGGGAGCGGCAGTGAGGGAGCAGCCTTGTGAGGGAAGTGCCCTGTGAGTAAAGTGTGAGTCTTTGGCTCGAGAGTCTTCGGAGAGGAGGCTGCGCAAAATACTGGATAGGGCGAGACCGAGGCAAAAGAAGATGTCAAGCAAGCTGATGCAGTGTGATGCTTGCAGTATGTGGGAGGTCAAGGACACTGCTGGTGCCTCTGGATGCTACAAATGTGAGAAGTGCATCCAGGTACAGCTCCTGAAGGACCGTGTTGGGGAACTGGAGAAACAAGTGGATGACCTCAGGTTCATTCGAGAAACTGAGTCGTTTCTCGACAAGTCCTTCAGTGAGATTGTTACACCCAAGGCACTAGAAGAGAGAAGGTGGGTGACGGTGAGAAAGGGAGGAAAACATGGGATGCAAAGGTCCCCGGGTGTTGTACCTCTTGTGAACAGGTTCACCCACGTGGAAGCTGCCGGGACAGAAGACGGTATCCCACTGAGCGGCGGACTGGCTTGCCAAACAAAAAGGGCTGATGAGCCAAACCCACAGAGGCCAAAGTCGGGCAACGCCATTGTAGTTGGAGACTCCATTGTGAGAGGTACGGACAGGGGTTTTTGCGGCAACAGACGGGATTCCAGGACGGTGTGCTGCCTTCCTGGTGCCAGGATCCAGGATGTTACGGACAGAGTGCAGACAATCCTCAAGGGCGAAGGTGACCAGCCGGAAGTGGTCGTGCATGTTGGCACAAATGATGTTGGAAAGAAGGAGATGAATTTTTTGCAGCGGGACTTCAGAGAGCTCGGAAAAATGCTGAAAAGCAGGACTTCCAGGGTTGTTATCTCCGGTTTGCTTCCAGTTCCTCGTGCTGGCGAGAGCAGGAACAGGGAGATATGGGACCTGAATGTGTGGCTGAGGAACTGGTGCAGGGGGCAGGGATTTAGATTCTTAGATCACTGGGATTTTTTTTATAGTAAGGGGGAACTGTACAAAAGGGACGGATTGCATCTTAACAGGTGGGGGACCAGCATTCTGGCCGGCAGGTTTGCCACTGCTACACGGATGGTTTTAAACTGAATAAGGGGGGTGGGGTATCAAATGGGATAGTCGAGGACAGAGTTAGAGGGAAAGAGAGTAAAGCGATGGTTAATGACCCCAGAATTAACGGGGAAGAAAGCTCACAAAGGGATAGGAGAGTATGGCCAAGTGTAATAGGGATCGATGTGAAAGGGGCCACTTGTCAACATAATTGTATAAGGAGTAAGAGTGTTGTAAAAACAAGCCTGAAGGCTTTGTGTCTCAATGCGAGGAGCATTCGTAATAAGGTGGATGAGTTGAAGGTGCAGATAGCGATTAATGACTATGCTATAGTTGGAATCACGGAGACTTGGCTCCAGGATGACCAAGGCTGGGAGCTGAACATCCAGGGATATTCAATATTCAGGAGGGATAGACGAAAAGGAAAAGGAGGTGGGGTAGCGTTGCTGGTGAGAGAGGAGATTAATGCAATAGAAAGGAAGGACATTAGCGTGGAGGATGTGGAATCGATATGGGTAGAGCTGCGAAACTCTAAGGGGCAGAAAACGCTAGTGGGAACTGTGTACAGGCCACCTAACAGTAGTATTGGAGTTGGGGATGGCATCAAACAGGAAATTAGAAATGCGTGCTACAAGGGTAACACGGTTATAATGGGTGACTTCAATCTGCATGTAGATTGGGTGAATCAAATTGGCAGGGGTGCTGAGGAAGAGGATTTCCTGGAATGTATGCGGGATAGTTTTCTCAACCAACATGTGGAGGAACCAACGAGAGAGCAGGCTATTCTAGACTGGGTATTGAGTAATGAGGAAGGGTTAGTTAGTAGTCTTGTTGTGCGTGGCCCCTTGGGCAAGAGTGACCATAATATGGTTGAGTTCTTCATTAGGATGGAGAGTGACAAAATTAAGTCAGAAACAAGGGTTCTGAACTTGAACAAAGGTAACTTTGAAGGTATGAGATGTGAATTGGCCAAGATAGACTGGCAGGTGATTCTTAAAGGGTTGACAGTGGATGTGCAATGGAAGGTATTTAAAGACTGCATGGATGAAGTACAAAAGTTGTTCATACCAGTTTGGCAAAAGAATAAATCGGGGAATGTGGTGCATCCATGGATAACAAGGGAAATCAGGGATAGTATAAAAACAAAAGATGAGGCATACAAATTTGCCAGAAAAAGCAGCCTACCGGAGGACTGGGAGAAATTCAGAATCCAGCAGAGGAGGACAAAGGGCTTAATTAGGAAAGGGAAAATAGATTATGAAAGGAAACTGGCAGGGAACATAAAAACTGACTGCAAAAGTTTTTATAGATATGTAAAGAGAAAGAGACTAGTTAAAACAAATGTTGGTCCCTTGCAGTCAGAAACAGGTGAATTGATCATGGGGAACAAGGACATGGCAGAGCAATTGAATAACTACTTTGGTTCTGTCTTCACTAAGGAAGACATAAATAATCTGCCGGAAATAGCAGTGGAACGGGGGTCAAATAAGATGGAGGAACTGAGTGAAATCCAGGTTAGCCGGGAGGTGGTGTTGGGTAAATTGAACGGATTGAAGGCCGATAAATCCCCAGGGCCAGATAGTCTGCATCCCAGAGTACTCAAGGAGGTAGCCACAGAAATAGTGGATGCATTAGTGATAATTTTTCAAAATTCCTTAGATTCTGGAGTAGTTCCTGAGGATTGGAGGGTAGCTAATGTAACCCCACTTTTTAAAAAAGGAGGGAGAGAGAAAGCGGGGAATTACAGACCAGTTAGTCTAACATCGGTAGTGGGGAAACTGCTAGAGTCAGTTATTAAAGATGGGATAGCAGCGCATTTGGAAAGTGGTGAAATCATTGGACAAAGTCAGCATGGATTTACGAAAGGTAAATCATGTCTGACAAATCTGATAGAATTTTTCGAGGATGTAACTAGTAGAGTGGATAAGGGAGAACCAGTGGATGTGTTATATCTAGACTTTCAGAAGGCTTTCGACAAGGTCCCGCATAAGAGATTAGCATACAAACTTAAAGCACACGGTATTGGGGGTTCAGTATTGATGTGGATAGAGAACTGGCTAGCAGACAGGAGGCAAAGGGTAGGAGTAAACGGGTCCTTTTCAGAATGGCAGGCAGTGACTAGTGGGGTGCCGCAAGGCTCAGTGCTGGGACCCCAGCTATTTACAATATATATTAATGATTTGGACGAGGGAATTCAATGCAACATCTCCAAATTTGCAGATGATACCAAGCTGGGGGGTATAGTTAGGTGTGAGGAGGATGCTTGGAGGCTGCAGGGTGATTTGGATAGGCTGAGTGAATGGGCAGATGCATGGCAGATGCAGTACAATGTGGATAAATGTGAGGTTATCCACTTTGGTGGCAAAAACATGAGGGTAGACTATTATCTGAATGGTGGCAGATTAGGTAAGGGGGAGATGCAACGGGACCTGGGTGTCATGGTACACCAGTCATTGAAAGTAGGCATGCAGGTGCAGCAGGCAGTGAAGAAAGCAAATGGTATGTTAGCATTCATAGCGAAAGGATTTGAGTATAGGAGCAGGGAGGTTCTACTGCAGTTGTACAGGGTTTTGGTGAGGCCACACCTGGAGTACTGCGTACAGTTTTGGTCTCCAAATCTGAGGAAAGACATCCTTGCCATAGAGGGGGTACAGAGAAGATTCACCAGACTGATTCCTGGGATGTCAGGACTTTCATATGAGGAAAGATTGGATAGACTCGGTTTGTACTCGATGGAATTTAGAAGATTGAGGGGGGATCTTATAGAAACCTACAAAATTCTTAAGGGGTTGGACAAGCTAGATGCTGGAAGATTGTTCCCGATGTTGGGGGAGTCCAGAACAAGGGGTCACAGTCTAAGGATAAGGGGGAATTCCTTTAGGACCGAAATGAGGAAAACATTCTTTACACAGAGAGTGGTGAGTCTCTGGAATTCTCTGCCACAGAAGGTAGTTGAGGCCAGTTCATTGGCTATATTTAAGAGGGCGTTAGATGTGGCACTTGTGGCTAAAGGGATCAGGGGGTATGGAGAGAAGGCAGGTACGGGATACTGAGTTGGATGATCAGCCATGATCACATTGAATGGCGGTGCAGGCTCGAAGGGCCGAATGGCCTACTCCTGCACCTATTTTCTATGTTTCTATGTTTCTATGTTGGCCTTTATAACAAGAGTAATTGAATATAGGAGCAAAGAGGTCCTTCTGCATTTGTACAGAGCCCTAGTGAGACCACACCTGGAGTATTGTGTGCAGTTTTGGTCCCCTAATTTGAGGAAGGACATTCTTGCTATTGAGGGAGTGCAGCGTAGGTTTACAAGGTTAATTCCCGGGATGGCGGGACTGTCATATGCTGAGAGAATGGAGCAGTTGGGCTTGTACACTCTGGAGTTTAGAAGGATGAGAGTTGAAACATATGTAGCTATGGATACTATGAGATTCAAAGAGGAGGAAGTACTGACACTTTTGAAAAATATAGAAGTGGATAAGTCTCCAGGTCCTGACAGGATATTCCCTAGGACATTGAGGGAAGTTAGTGTAGAAATAGCAGGGGCTATGACAGAAATGTCATTACAAACGGGAATAGTGCCGGAGGATTGGCGTACTGCGCATGTTGTTCCATTGTTTAAAAAGAGTTCAAAGAATAAACCTAGCAATTATAGACCTGTTAGTTTGATGTCAGTGGTGGGCAAATTAATGGAAAGGATACTTAGAGATAATATATATAAGTATCTGGATAAAAAGGGTCTGATCAAGAACAGTCAACATGGATTTGTGCCTGGAAGGTCATGTTTGACAAGCCTTCTTGAATTTTTTGAAGAGGTTACTAGGGAAATTGATGAGGGTAAAACAGTGGATGTTGTCTCTATGGATTTCAGTAAGGCCTTTGACAACGTTCCCCATGGAAGGTTGGTTAAGAAGGTTCAATCTTTGGGTGTTAATGGCGGAGTAGCAAGATGGATTCAACAGTGGCTGAATGGGAGATGCCAGAGAGTAATGGTGGATGGCTGTTTGTCAGGTTGGAAGCCGGTGACCAGTGGGGTGCCTCAGGGATCTGTGTTGGGTCCACTGTTGTTTGTCATGTACATCAATGATCTAGATGTTGGGGTGGAAAATTGGATAAGTAAGTATGCAGATGATACTACGATAGGGGGTGCTGTGGATAATGAAGTAGATTTTCAAAGTCTACAGAGAGATTTGGGTCATTTGGAAGAGTGGGCTGAAAGATGGCAGATGGAGTTTAATGCTGATAAGTGTGAGGTGCTACATCTTGGCAGGACAAATCAAAATAGGACGTACATGGTAAATGGTAGGGAATTGAGGAATGCCGTGGAACAGAGGGATCTAGGAATAACTGAGCATAGTTCCCTGAAGGTGGAATCGCATGTAGATATGGTGGTAAAGAAAGCTTTTGGTGTGCTGGTCTTTATAAATCAGAGCATTGAATATAGGAGTAGGGAAGTAATGTTAAAATTGTACAAGGCATTGGTAAGACCAATTCTGGAGCATGGTGTACAATTTTGGTCGCCTAATCATAGGAAGGATGTCAACAAAATAGAGAGAGTACAGAGGAGATTTACTAGAATGTTGCCTGGGTTCCAGCAACTAAGTTACAGAGAAAGGTTGAACAAGTTAGGTCTTTGTTCTTTGGAGAGCAGAAGGTTAAGGGGGGACTTGATTGAGGTCTTTAAAATGATGAAAGGGATAGACAGAGTTGACGTGGATAAGCTTTTCCCATTGAGGGTAGGAAAGATTCAAACAAGAGGGCATGACATGAGAATTAAGGGACAGAAGTTTAGGGGTAACATGAGGGGGAACTTCTTTACTCAGAGAGTGGTGGCTGTGTGGAATGATCTTCCTGCAGAAGTGGTGGAGGCAGGATCGATTGTAACATTTAAAAGTAAAGTGGATAGGTATATGGACGGGAACGGAATGGAGGGGTATGGTCTGAGTGCAGGTAGATGGGACTAGGGGAAAATAAATGGTCGGCACGGACTGGAAGGGCCGAGAAGGCCTGTTTCCGTGCTGTAATTGTTATATGGTTATATGGTTAAAGTCCAGTAACCAATTGCAGAGGGGGGGTTGATGCCCAGGTGATCGAGTTTGGCGATCAATTTAGAGGGTATAATGGTGTTGAATGCTGAGCTGTAATCGATGAACAGCATTCATAAGTGTTTCTGTTGTCGAGGTGGGAGAGGGCGGAGTGGAGTGTCGTTGAGATGGCATCCTCCGTGCTCTATCCACAACTCTCTGCAATTTCTTGTGGTCTTGCATGGAGCTGTTCCCAAAATGCTGTGATGCATCTCGTTAAAATGCTTTTTACGGCACATCTGTAGAGGTTGGTGAGAGTTATTGGGGACATGCTGAACTTCCTAAGTCTTCTAAGGAAGTTGGTGTGCTCCAGGTGTTGGATCGTGTTAGGAATGTTATAAGAAAATGCTACTAAATATTTTTGGTCCACTGTAGTTTGCTGGTGTATTTCAGCAAGGCATTTAATAGGGTTTCACATGCTAGGTTGCTCTGGAAGGTTAGATTGCACGGGGTCCAGGGAGATCTAACCGACTGGATAGAGAATTGGCTGCATGTAAAGAATCAGGTGATGGTGGAAGGTTGTTTTTCAGACTAGAGGTATGTGACTGGTGTTGTGCCTCAGGGATCAGTGCTGGGCCCATTGCTACTTGTGGTTCTTATCAACGATTTGGATGAGAATGTACAAGGCATAATGAGTAAGGTTGGAGATAACACTAAAGTGTGTGGTATTGTAGATGGTAAAGATGATTATCAAAAGTGACAGCAGGATTTTAACCAGCTTGGCAAGGAATGCCCAATGGAATTCAATGCAGTTAGGTGCATGTGCATGAGGTTTTGTATTTTGAGGAGTCAAACCAGGGCAGTATCTTCACATGGCAGGACCCTGGGGAGTGTTGCAAACCAGAGGAATCTCGGAGTACTAGTACATATTTCACTGAAAGCGGCATCACAGGTAAATAGGGGAGCACTCGGTACATTAACCTTCATCAGTCAGAGTATTGAGTGTAGAAGTTAGGATGTTATGTTACAGTTGTACAACATTGGTCATAGAGCGTGGAAACAGACCCTTCGGCCCAACTTTCCTTCACTGACCAACATGTCCCACGTGCCTCATTTGGCCAATATCCTATAAACTTATCCTATCCATGCACCTGTCTAAATGTCTCTTTACCTGCCCCAACTATCTCCTCTGGCTGCTCGTTCCATACACCCACCAGCCTTTGTGTAAAAACAGTTACCCCTCAGGTTGGTAAGGCCACGTTTGGAGTATTGTGTTCAGTTTTGGTCACCCTGCTGTGGGAAGGATGCCATTAACCTGGAAAGTGTGCAGAGAATATTTATAAGGATGTTGTGAGGTCTTGCAGGCTTGAGCTATAGAGAGAGATTAGGCAGACTAGGCATGTATTCCTTGGAGTGCAGGAGGATGAGGAATAATCTTATAGAGGTATATACAATCTGGGGAACAGGTAGAGTGAATGCGCAGAGTTTTTTTTAAACTCAGAGTAGGGAAATCAAGCGCCAGAGGACATAGATTTAAGGAGAGGAGAAAGATTTAACAGGAAGCGGAGGGGCAATTCTTTCACACAGAGGATGTGCCAGCTGAGGTAGTTGACAGAGGTACTATAACATCTATGGAGTCATAGAGTGGAAACAGGCCCTTCGGCTCAACCTGCCCACACCTGCCAACATGTCCCAGCTACACTAGTCCCACCTGCCCGCGTTTAGTTCATATCCCTCCAAACATGTCCTATCCATGTACCTGTCTAACTGTTTCTTAAATGTTGGAATCGTCCTTGCTTCAACTACCGCCTCTGCAGCTTGCTCCATACACTCACCACCCTTTGTGAGAAAAGGTTACCCCTCAGATTCCTATTAAATCTTTTCTCCTTCACCTTAAACCTATGTCCTCTGGTCCTCGATTCACCTACTCTGGGCAAGCGATTCTCTGTGCCTACCTGATCTGTTCCTCTCATGATTTTATACACCTCTATAAGATGACATCTTCCTGTGCTCCAAGGAATAGAGTCCCAGCCTACTCAACTTCTCCCTATAGCTCAGGCCTTCTAGTCCTGGCAACGTCCTCATAAATCTTCTCTGTACCCCTTCCCGCTTGATAACATCTTTCCTATAGCATGGTGCTCAGAACTGAACACATACTCTAAACGCAGCCTCACCAATGTCTTATACAACTGCAACGACCTCCCAACTTCTACACTCAATACTTTAACTGATGAAGGCCAATGTGCCAAAAGCCTTTTTGACCACCCGATCTACCTGTGACTCCACCTTCAAGGAACCATGCACCTGCACTCCTAGATCTCACTGCTCTACAACACTCCACAGACCCCTACCATTCAGGTCCTGCCCATGGTAGACTTCCCCAAATTGCAACACCTCACTCTTCTCTGTATTAAATTCCACCAACCATTCCTCAGCCCACCTGGCCAATCGATCAAGATCCTGCTGCAATTTTTCACAACAATCTTCACTATCTGCAAAACTACCCACTCTTGTATCATCAGTAAACTTGCTAATCTTGCCCCGTATGTTCCCATCCCAATCATTGATATAGATGACAATCAGTAATGGGCCCTGCACCAAACTCTGAGGCCCACCACTAGTCACAGGCCTCCAGTCCGAGAAGCAACCTTCCACCATCACCCTCTGCTTCCTTCCATGAAGCAAATGTTCTCTTCATTGAGTTATCTCTCTTTGGATCCCATGCAATCTAACTTTTAAAAAAACATTTGGGCAGGTGCATGAATATGAAAGGTTTAGAGGGATATGGGCAAAACGCAGGCAGAAGGGATGAGCGTAGCTGGGATTCTTGATTGGCATTGACAGGTCGGGCTGAAAGGTTTATTTCTGCGGTATGACCTCACCAAATGATACTCACCAAATCGCAGTCGGCAATGTCCAGTGACTCGAGTGTCCTGTTAAGTTGCAGCATTGTTGCTAAGTGCATTCCACCTTTATTGCCAATTTTATTTCCATTCACTCTCAGATGCCTCAATGATATGTTCAACTGTGTAAACAGATGCTTTCACATGAGTTTGTGCTCCTGTGGCTGCAGTGATATGTTCATTGTCAGATATGAGTCGTAGATTACATCCAGCATTTAACCTTTGAATAGAACTTTTTGCATACCCATTTAATCTTGATACATGCCTCTTTGCACTAAATGTTGTACCCTTTACCTGTGCACTGTGGACAACTTGATTGTATTCGTGTATAGTCTTTCCTTTGACTGGGTGGCACAAAAACAAAAGCTTTTGACTATAATTTGGTACACGTGACAATAATAAACTAAACTAAAACTAACTGTGATCTGACCTTACAGCCCATGTATCTACATGCCTGGTCCTGGTGCTTTTCTGATTAATGGTCACCAAAAACTCAACGGGATGTTAATGGTGACAGTCGTTGTAACGCTGGTAGATGCCAAGGGTCCGAGTCTATGTGAAACCATGGACTGCCTCATTATTCATGAAGCTATGAATCAAATTAAAATGGCAGAATCGTTAACAAATCTGAATGCAGCTATTATGATGTAAGAAAAGTCGCCGACGAAGCAGTTAGAGTCTTTGGAGTCATATAGTGCGGAAACAGGCCCTTCAGCCCGACATGCCCACACCCACCCACTTGTGCCATCAACACTAGGTGTAAGCTGTCCAAGCAAGATCTAATCTTCCTTTAAGTTGAAGATAGTGGGGTCTAGAACTGCTCTGGGGAACTCCTGCAGTGAGTGGTAACCTGGGGCTGGAATGATATGCTCCAATGGCCACCACAATTTTCCTTGGTACATGGTATGTCTCCAACCACCAATTATGCTAATTGGCTACAACTCTTCCAGGGGTCCTTCATGTCACACTCAATCTAATGCAGCCTTGATGTTAAGGCCAATCACTCACTCCTCATTTCTCTGGTTCAAGTTTGTAATGAAATCTGCTCAATGGGTTGGCAAGACGTAAATCAAACACCAGGAAGTTTAATTTTATTGTTGTAGGAAGGAACTGCAAATGCTGGTTTAAACCAAAGATAGATACAAAATGCTGGAGTAACTCAGCGGGACAGGCAGCATCTCTGGATTGAAGGAATAGTTGAAGTTTCGGGTCAAGAGCCTTCTTCAGACTGAATCAAGGGAGAGGGAGATACAGAGATAAGAAAATGTAAGAGGTGAAAACGAGACAAAGGGGATGAAGTTCAAGGAACATGTAGAATAGAACAATGTTACCCAGGAGAACGCAACAACAAAGCAAACAAGGACAGTCAGATTAGGACTGGGAAGGGGGATGGATGGAGAGAGAGGGAAAGCAAGGATTACTTGGATTTGGAGAAGTCAATGTTCATACCGCTGGGTGTAAACTACCCATGCGGAATATGAGGTGTTGTTACTCCAATTTGCGTTGGGCATCACTCTGACAATAGAGGAGGCCCGGGACAGAAAGGTGAGCGTGGGAATGGGTGGGGGAGTTAAAGTGTTGAAAGTGTTTAGCAACGGGAGATCATGTAGGTTTAGGTGGACTGAGCAGAGGTGTTCAGCGAAACGATCGCCTGTGCTTGGTCTCGTTGATATCTAGGAGTCAACACCGTGAACAGTGGATACAGTGGATGAGGTTGGAGGAAGTAAGTGAAGATTTAAACAAATCACACATGCCAAGACGTGCAGGTTTGTAGGTTAATTGGTCCTCTGTAAATTGCCTCAAGTGTGCCAGGAGTTAATGAGAGAATGGGATAACATAGATCGCGTGCATCTTTCTCTTGTCCATGTTGATGAAGTTACGTAAGATATAAGACATAGGAGCAGAATTCGGACATTCGGCCCTTCGATACTACTCTTCCATTCGATCATGGTTGATCTATTTTTCCCTCTCAACCCCATTCTCCTGTCTGTTCCCTGTAACCTTTGACACCCTAACTAATCAAGAAGCTATCAATCTCCATGTTAACAAATTCAATGTATTGGCCTCCACAGACATCTGACACAATGAATTCCACAGATTCACCATACTCTGGCTACATACATTTCTCCTCATATCCATTCTATATGTAGGTTATTTTACTCTGAGGCTGTGCCCTCAGGTTTTAGACTCTCCCATTGCCGAAAACATCCTTTCTACGTCCACTTGTATCTGGGTCTTTCATTTTGCACAATGTTTTAATGAGATCCCCCCTAGGATTACCTAAATGAACTGGTCACACACCTGCACCAGGCTTATATTCCTCCAAACCTTTCCTATCCGTCTATTTGTCCATCTTCGAAATGTTACAATTATACCCGCCTCTATCTACCATGTTCTACCATGACATCCTTGCCATAGAGGGGGTACAGAGAAGGTTCACCAGACTGATTCCTGGGATAGCAGGACTTTCATATGAGGAAAGACTAGATAGACTCAGCTTGTACTCGCTAGAATTTAGAAGATTGAGGGGGGATCTTATAGAAACTTTCAAAATTCTTAAGGAGTTGGACAGGCTAGATGCAGGAAGATTGTTCCCGATGTTGGGGAGGTCCAGAACAAGGGGTCACAGTCTAAGGATAACATGGAATTCCTTTAGGACCGTGATGAGGAAAACATTTTTCACACAGAGAGTAGTGAGTCTCTGGAATTCTCTGCCACAGAAGGTAGTTGAGGCCAGTTCATTGGCTATATTTAAGAGGGAGCTAGATGTGGCCCTTGTGGCTAAAGGGATCAGGGGGTATGGAGAGAAGGCAGGTACAGGATACTGAGATGGAAGATCATCCATGATCATATTGAATGGTGGTGCAGGCTCGAAGGGTCGAATGGCCTACTCCTGCAGCTATGTTCTATGTTTCTATGTTCTCTGGGAGCCCACTCCATTCATAACTGTGAAAATGGATCCCAACCCAAAATGCTGTCTGTCCATTTCCCTCCCTTGATGCTGGCAGTTCCTCCAGCATTTTGTGTTTTGCTCCAGATGCCAGCATCTGCAGTTTCTTGTGTTCTTGTTATTGTAGTGAATCTCCTCTGCATCCTATGAATCAATTCTTGCAATGTTAGTCTTTCCCCACTGCTATACTTTTAACCTGGTTTCCCAATCAACAATATCCAACTCACCGCTCATGCTTTTACAGTTTCCTCTGTTGGATTTAAGAATCTGAAAGGGTGGGAGTATTTCAAATACCAATCTATGAGTGGGAGAAAGAGATTCAGTTCTTTACCTGTAAAGCTTTGGCAAGCCATTCTGCTCCATTGCTGCCGATGTCATTGCACATCAGGTTTAAGTGACTGAATGTTTCGGTTTCCTGGCAGATGAACATTTTTGTGTTAAAGATGAATTGCATCCACAGACAGCAGAAGGTTATCAGATATATCTCCACATCAACATCATTCAATATACATTCAGAGGGACCCTCACCCCAATCCAACCACATCTTCTCCATAAATGGAAACTAACTTACTTTCCTTCTCCACTCATCCAGCTTTCTTCCACCCCACCACAATCGGCCCGAAGAAGGGACCCAGCCCTAAGCATCACCTGTCCATATTCTCCAGAGATATTGCCCGACCAGCTGATTTACTTTGGCACTTTGTCTTTTTTTTCTCTCTCTTGTTTTCACACTTTATCAGTTTTCAGACCAGAAACATTAACTGTTTCTCTCTCTACAGAAGGGTTTCGACGGAAATGTCACCTATTCCTTTACACTTCTTTATCTATCTATCTCCCTGACGTCAATCTGAAGAAGGGACTTTACCCGAACGTCACCTATACCTTCTCTCCAGAGATGCTGCCTGCCCCGCTGAGTTACTCCAGCATTTTGTGTCTATCTTCTCACTCCACAATGCTGCCTGATCTATTGCGTGTCTGTTTTTGTTTCAGATTTTCCGCATCTGCACTTTCTTGACTTTCTTTTTATGATTCAATCATCTTGCTGCAGAGTTTTCACAACAATGAAAGTTTAATGCCACAATTTCATGTGCTCCGCATTAACCCACATCAAACCAGAACCAATCCTACAGTAACCATTCACTTACCAGTAGAAATTTTGCAATTAGTTCTGCTCCACAATTCGTTATATTATTGAATCTTAAATCAAGACCTGAAGAATCAAAAGTGAAAACTGTGAAAGCATCTGCAGTTCCTTCTTAAACATTGTGAAAGCTTTCTCATTCTGTTCCGACATCACCAGACTCCTCCTTCTGCCTTGAGAAAGGCAGACCAACTGAAGAAGGGTCTCGACCTGAAACGTCGCCTATCTCCTTTGCTCCTTAGATGCTGCTGCACCCGCTGAGTTTCTCCAGCTTTTTGTGTAACCCTCGATTCTCCAGCATCTGCAGTTCCTTCTTTAACACAGACCAATCCCACTGTTCATTTCCAATCATTGAATCAAAATAATGCACTGAAAAGCATTTAGTTGTGCAGACCAGAATGGACTTGCATGATCCCCACTCCCCAGATCCCCAAGACAGTGCCAAGCCTGGCAGTGGATACATCCAGCAGGGGGCTACACCCAGCCCTGTGGGTGACCTACGATCCGAGTTGAGCCGCAGAGATGGAGATGACTTTCAGAAAGCTGATTCGTGAATTATTCCAGATGAGGATTTCTGCTACATTATAGTTTGACATTAAGCTAAAATAAAGATAAGGTGATTGATTGTGTGATTAGTATTCTATAATTAAGAAGGGTTAATATTGTGCAGCACGCTGGCGCAGAGGTAGAGTTGCTGCTTTACAGCGCTTGTAGCGCCACAGATCTGGGTTCGATTCCCTGTCCGAAGTTTGTACCTTCTCCCAGTGATCTCCAAAATCTTCTTTTCCCTCCCACACATCAAAGACGTGCAGGTTTGAAGGTTAATTGGCTTGGTATAAGTGTAAATTGTCCTTAGTGTGTGTAGGATAGTGTTAGTGTGCGGGGATCGCTGGTTGGTGCGGACTCGGTGGGACGAAGGGTCTGTTTCCATGTTGTATCTGTAAACTAAACGAAAGGGTAACTGGGAGCTTAATTCAAAAGTAATTATTTTCTACTTGGATCACCTTTTAGGTACAATGTGGATGTTTTAGAATGTAAAGGTTTTGGAGGGAGCTCAGGCCGTTCAGTGAGAGGATCCTGAGATGCAGGATGCAGTATGGATGGCCACCTCTACAGGAAGTGTCACGGGTTGGCAATAAGTGTGGCACTACAAAATGTGAGGCTAAAATTAATAACAGGAAACAACAAATGGCAGCTAATTTAAAACAAAATGTTGCATGTCTTCCATGGAGGTAACACAAAACATCACCCACTCCCTCCACAGATGCTGCCTGACGTGCTGAGTTCCTCCAGCACTTTGTGTTTTGCTCAAGATTCCAACATCTGCAGTTCCTAGTATCTCTAGTTCAAAACTCTTTCTAATTCAAAACCCTCTCTACAATTAGATCTCATCTGAAACTTAAGACTTCATCTGAAGCTTGAGACTTCATCAGAAATACTGTGCATAAGTCTGTTCTCCACACATAATGTGTATTGACAATAAAGGGAACGCAGTGAATCTTGAACAAAATGCAAACTGTTGGAAGAACTCAGCAGGTCAGGCAGCATCTGTGGGGGGAAATGAACAGATCATGTTTCAAGTCAGGACCCTTCTTCAGTGAGTGAGTAGAGGATAAAAGCTGGGAGAGGGGTAAAATCTGACAAGTGGTAAATGGATACAGGTGAGGGGAGGGATGGATTGGCAGATAGCAGGAGATCATGACAGACATGGAGACAAAGTCAAGATGAGGAGAGAGAGAGGAGTGACATGTAGATGGAAGGACGGTTTTGGTGGAAGGGGATGGATTAGGGGAAAAGGGTGGGTTCAGAATAGGAAGGGGTGGGAGATGAGTGGAAGAAGGAGGGAAATGGGAACTGGATGACGGGTCAGGAAGGGAAAGATGTAGACACGTGGGAGTGTGAGGGGCGAGAGAGATGCAGTGAAGGTTGACCTTATTCACTCCATGAACGCAGGTTGTTCACATGTGGAGGGATTTAGTAGGTAAGGCAGATGCATTCATGAGTTCAGCAGAATAAGCAATGGCATAATATAAGCATATGAAATTCTCATGGGGTTTGACAATGGATGGGGGTTTTCTGGGACCTATGATTATAACCTCAAAATAAGAAAGTTACTATTCAGGATGGGGTTGAGAAAACATTTCTTCTCCCAGAAGGTAGTGTACCTTTGACACAATATTGAGTTCAACCTTTTCCATTTACGTCTACATTTCCAAATCTGATTAGGGTTTTTGATTAGAAACATTAACTGTTTCTCCTTCTACTGATGCTGCTTGGCAATAAATATTTCCAGTATTTTCTGTTTTTATTTCAGTTTTCGCACATTTGTATTTTTTTTACCTTTACTTTTTGGAAAGTTGGGGGCTGGTCCCTAAAGATGGAAGTATGAAGTATTTGTTTACTTTCTCTTTCATTTCTTTGTTCTCCCTTAAGCACTGAAACCGCTTCACAAATAAATTGAAACTTAATCTCAGAGCACGCACCTGTGATGTGGCTGTTACGCCTCAGGAGGCGAGTCAGAACGGCAACATCGTCGTCTGTCAGTCTCTGCACTGGATACAGTGTCGAGTTTCCATTGAGTATCAGTGTGAACTCATCATAAAACGACCTAGAGGAGAGGTGCATAAATCAAGTCAAGGAATGGTAATCTGACCAAAACTCATCAGTCATAGAGTCATAGAATGAAACAGTGATACAGTGTGGACACAGGCCCTTCTTCCCAACTTTCCTACACCGGCCAACAATGTCCCAGCTACAGGGGTTACACAAAAAGCTGGAGAAACTCAGCGGGTGCAGCAGCATCTAAGGAGCGAAGGAGATAGGCGACGTTTCGGGTCGAGAATGTCCCAGCTACACTAGTCCCACACTAGTCCGTGGTCAAAAAGGCACAGCAACGACTGTTCTTCCTGAGAACATTGAAACGGACTGGTCTGCCCCAACAGCTGCTGGCGACCTTCTACCGCTGCACCACAGAGAGCATACTAACGTATGGCATCTCTGTGTGGTATCTCAGCTGCACGGAGGCGGAGAGGAGAGCTCTTCAGCGTGTCGTCCACAGAGCGTAACAGATTATTGGGACACCGCTACCAGCCTTGGAAGGCATCTACCACACACGGTGCCTCAGGAAGGCCGTCAGCATCCATAAAGACTCCTCTCACCCTAGTAATGGACTGTTCGAAGTACTCCCTTCCGGCAGACGTTACAAGGCCTTCTACACCCGCACTACCAGACTCAGGAACAGCTTCATTCCCAGAACTATAGCGGCTCTGAACCGGCCCTGCTGAGTGCTCCCCCCCCCCATGGACTGTCTCCCCCGGCCTCGCACTTTAGTCTGTGTTGATGTTACTGGTCAAATGTTCGTTTTAACAAACCTTTTTCTTGAGGGTTGCAAACCGAAATCTCGAAGTTGCAAACCAAATCTCGTTGCACTTATGTGTAATGACAATAAAATATATTATTATTATTATTATTATTATTATGTCAGTGCTTGGTCCATTTCCCTCCAAACCTGTCCTATCAATGTACCTGTCTAACTGTTTCTTACACGGTGGGATAGCCCCAGCCTCAACTACCTCCTCTGGCAGCTCGCTCCATACACCCACCACCCTTTGTGTGAAGAAAGTCAGGGCAATCAAAGTCAAGTCAAAGTCAAAAGAGTTTATTGTCATGTGTCCCTGACAGCACAATGAAATTCTTTCTTTGCATAGCACAACAGAACATAGTAGGCATTGACTACAATGAACATACACACATGAATAAGTTGATAAAGTGCAAATAACAGATGGAGGGGTATTAATGTTCAGAGTTTTGACCGAGCCAGGTTTAATAGCCTGATGGCTGTGGGGAAGTAGCTATTCCTGAACCTGCTTGTTGCAGTCTTCAGGCTCCTGTACCTTCTACCTGAAGGTAGCAGGGAGATGAGTGTGTGGCCAGGGTGGTGTGGGTCCTTGATGATGCTGCCAGCCTTTTTGAGGCAGCCACTGTGATAAATCCCCTCGATGGAAGGAAGGTCAGAGCCGATGATGGACTGGGCAGTGTTTACTACTTTTGTAGTCTTTTCCTCTCCAGGGCACTCAAGTTGCCAAACCAAGCCACGATGCAACCGGTCAGCAACCTCTCTACGGTGCACCTGTAGAAGTTAGAGAGAGTCCTCCTTGACAGACCGACTCTCCGTAATCTTCTCAGGAAGTAGAGGCGCCGATGAGCTTTCTTAGTGATTGCATCGGTGTTCTCGGACCAGGAAAGATCTTCAGAGATGTGCACGCCCAGGAATTTGAAGCTCTTGACCCTTTCAACCATCGACCCGTTGATGTAAACAGGACTGTGGGTCCCCATCCTACTCCTTCCAAAGTCCACAATCAGTTCCTTGGTTTTGCTGATGTTGAGGGCCATGTTATTGTGCTGGCACCATATGGACAGTTGCTCGATCTCTCTTCTATACTCCAAATCATGCCCATCAGTGATACGTCCCACAACAGTGTATTCAGCGAACGTGATGATGGAGTTCGCACTATGACCGGCTACGCAGTCATGAGTATAGAGTGAGTACAGCACAAGGGCCTGTTTCTATGCATTAGAGGTCTATGAATCTGTTCTGTGACAGGAAAGGAAAGCTGGAGATGGGAACTTAGTTTGCAGGAATAGGCTACAAGATGTAATCACAAATGTAGATGCAGAGACCCACTGAGGCCCATGTAACCCTCTGCTGGTAAAAATACTCTATCTCCCATGCCTGCCCCTTATATTATAAACTTCCATATTATCAACCCTCAGCCTCCTATCCTCCACTGACAGTAAACTCAGCCCTCTTCGAAGCAGCACCATGGTGAATCTCTTCTGTACACCCTCTATTACTCTCTGTACACTCACTCACATCGTTCCTGTAGTGAGATGGATACAATGCCCCAAATGTAGTCTTGCCAATGTTTGGTTCAGCTGTAACAGGACAATTCAACTGTTGTACTCAATCCCTCAGCCTATGAAGGTATGCATGTCAAATGCCTTTTTCACTAACGCATTCAACTTGTTGCCACTTTCCGGGAGCTGTGGACGTGCACTCCAACATCTCTCTGTACATCAACACTTCCTGGTGAAAGGTGCCTGCTATATGCTCTACCAGGATTTGATCTCCTCTCCAACCTTCTCCCCAGCAAATCCATAAGTATGACCCTTTATTCCCTCTCAATTCCATACCTCTCCAGCCCATTCTTAAATGCTGTCCTCCTCTTCAGCATTCCCTCTGCTGCCAAGTTGCACTTTCTCACCACTCTGCTTAAAGAAATGTACCCTGAATTCTCCATTGGACTTCTTGGTGGGTAACCACGTTGTTGTTGTTATTGGAGCACATCAGGTTCTATACTACAGCTTCAACACAGAGTGGTCGGCATCTGGAACCATGGCTGGTGTTGTACGTAGACATGAAAGTGGTACTTAATAGACTTTGGGATAGGCAGATAGACACAAAAAGCTGGAGTAACTCAGCGGGACAGGCAGCATCTCTGGAGAGAAGGAATGGGGATAAATGAGACAAGAGATATGGAAGGTGATGTGGGGAGATAAAGAACAATAAAAGAAAGATATGCAAAAAAGTAACGATGATAAAGGGGGTAGGGTATTGAAATCGATATGGGTAGAGCTGCAAAACACTAAGGGGCAGAAAACTCTGGGTGGGTGTTGTGTACAGGCCACCTAACAGTAATAATGAAGTTGGGGATGGTATCAAACAGGAAATTAGAAATGCGTGCGACAAAGGCAAAACAGTTATAATGGGTGACTTCAATCTACCCATTATAACATTAAGAATAGATTGGGTGAATCAAATTGGCAGGGGCGCTGAGGAAGAGGATTTTTTGGAATGTATGTGGGATAGTTATCTAAATCAACATGTAGAGGAACCAACGAGAGAGCAGGCTATTTTAGACTTGGTATTGAGTAAGGAGGAAGGGTTAGTTAGCAGTCTTGTTGTGCGTTCCCCCTTGGGCAAGAGTGACCATAATATGGTCGAGTTCTTCATTAGGATGGAGAGTGACATTGTTAATTCAGAAACAATGGTTCTGAACTTAAAGAAAGGTAACTTTGAGGGTATGAGACGTGAATTGGCCAAGATTGACTGGCAATCAATTGTAAAAGGGTTGACAGTGGATACGCAATGGAAGATATTTAAAGACTGCATGGATGAACTACAAAAAATGTTCATCCCAGTTTGGCAAAAGAATAAATCAGGGAAGGTATCAAAGCATCCGTGGATAACAAGGGAAATCAGGGATAGTATCAAAGCAAAGGATGATGCGTTCAAAGCAGCCACAAAAAGCAGCATACCAGAGGACTGGGAGAAATTCAGAGACCAGCAGAGGAGGACAAAGGGCTTAATTAGGAAAGGAAAAATAGATTATGAAAGAAAACTGGCAGGGAACATAAAAACTGACTGCAAAAATTGTTATAGATATGTGAAGAGAAAGAGATTAGTTAAAACAAATGTAGGTCCCTTGCAGTCAGAAACAGGTGAGTTGATCGGGGAACAAGGATATGGCGGACCAATTGAATAACTACTTTGGTTCCGTCTTCACTAAGGAAGACATAAATAATCTGCCGGAAATAGCAGGGGACCGCGGGTCAAAGGAGGAATTGAGTGAAATCCAGGTTAGTCGGGAAGTGATGTTGGGTAAATTGAATGGATTAAAGGCCGATAAATCCCCAGGGCCAGATAGGCTACATCCCAGAGTACTTAAGGAAGTAGCTCCGGAAATAGTGGATGCATTAGTGATAATCTTTCAAAACTCTAGATTTTGCAGTAGTTCCTGAGGATTGGCGGGTAGCTAATGTAACCCCACTTTTTAAGAAGGGAGGGAGAGAGAAAACGGGGAATTACAGACCAGTTAGTCTAACATCGGTAATGGGGAAACTGCTAGAGTCAGTTATTAAAGATGGGATAGCAGCACATTTGGAAAGTGGTGAAATCATTGGACAAAGTCAGCATGGATTTACGAAAGGTAGAATTTTTCGAGGATACCGAGTTGGATGAGTTGGATTATCAGTAGCATGGATAGGAGAGAACCAATGGATGTGGTGTATCTGTACTTCCAGAACGCTTTCGACAAGGTCCCACATAAGAGATTAGTATACAAACTTAAATCATACGGCATTGGGGGTTCAGTATTGATAGAGAACTGGCTGGCAAACAGGAAGCAAAGAGTAGGAGTAAACGGATCGTTTTCACAATGCCAGGCAGTGACTAGTGGGGTACCGCAAGGCTCAGTGCTGGGACCCCAGCTATTTACAGTATACATTAATGATCTGGATGAGGGAATTGAAGGCAATATCTCCAAGTTTGCGGTTGACACTAAGCTGGGGGGCAGTGTTAGCTGTGAGGCGGATGCTAGGAGACTGCAAGGTGACTTGGATAGGCTGGGTGAGTGGGCAAATGTTTGACAGATGCAGTATAATGTGGATAAATGTGAGGTTATCCACTTTGGTGGCAAAAACAGGATAGCAGACTATTATCTAAATGGTGGCCGATTAGGAAAAGGGGAAATGCAGCGCGACCTGTGTGTCATGGTACACCAGTCATTGAAAGTAGGCATGCTGGTGCAGCAGGCAGTGAAGAAAGCGAATGGTATGTTAGCTTTCATAGCAAAAGGATTTGAGTATAGGAGCAGGGAGGTTCTACTTCAGTTGTACAGGGTCTTGGTGAGACCACACCTGGAGTATTGCGTACAGTTCTGGTCTCCAAATCTGAGGAAGGACATTATTGCCATAGAGGGAGTGCAGAGAAGGTTCACCGGACGGATTCCTGGGATGTCAGGACTGTCTTATGAAGAAAGACTGGATAGACTTGGTTTATACTCTCTAGAATTTAGGAGATTGAGAGGGGATCTTATAGAAACTTAGAAAATTCTTAAGGGGTTGGACAGGCTAGATGCAGGAAGATTGTTCCCGATGTTGGGGAGGTCCAGGACAAGGGGCCACAGCTTAAGGATCAGGAGGAAATCCTTTCAGACCGAGATGAGAAGGACTTTTTTCACACAGAGAGGGGTGGGTCTCTGGAATTCTCTGCCACAGAGGGTAGTGGGGGCCAGTTCATTGGCTATATTTAAGAGAGAGTTAGATGTGGCCCTTGTGGCTAAGGGGATCAGAGGGTATGTAGAGAAGGCAGGTACGGGATACTGAGTTGGATGATCAGCCATGATCATATTGTATGGCGGTGCTGGCTCGAAGGGCCAAATGGCCTACTCCTGCACCTAATTTGTATGTTTCTATCTTTCTATGATATGGGTAGAGAACTGGAAGATCACAGAGCAGCAGCAGCAGCCAGACTAGCGAGTGAGTAGATTGGCTGAAGGAAGGCTTTCTCCTAGGTGAGTAAAGTCCGGGAGATTTAAAAAGAGCGCCAAGAGTCAGCCCGGGGCAATTACCTTGAAGGTGGCAGAGGAGCAGCAGCCAGATCAGCAAGTGAATTTGCTGATACATCCTAATTAGTTAAGTGGATAGTTGACTTAATTAGATAAAATTAAGTTCAGGTCTAAGGGATCGGCCTTGATGAGGGGACGTGCCTTGGCGAGGTAAAGTGCGAGTGTTTGGCTCAAGAGTCTTCGGCGAGGAGGCTGAGGTGAGGAGGCTGAGGCGAGGAGGCTGAGGTGAGGAGGCTGAGGTGAGGAGACTGAGGTGAGGAGACAGGTGAAAAGGCTGAGGTGAGGAGGCTGCGGTGAGGAGGCTGAGGTGAGGAGGCTGAGGTGAGGAGGCTGAGGTGAGGAGACAGGTGAGGAGGCTGAGGTGAGGAGGCTGAGGTGAGGAGGCTGAGGTGAGGAGGCTGAGGTGAGGAGACAGGTGAGGAGACAGGTGAGGAGGCTGAGGTGAGGAGACAGGTGAGGAGGCTGAGGCGAGGAGGCTGAGGCGAGGAGGCTGCGGTGAGGAGGCTGAGGTGAGGAGGCTGCGGTGAGGAGGCTGAGGTGAGGAGGCTGAGGTGAGGAGGCTGAGGTGAGGAGACTACACTTGCATCGGTTGTGTGTTTAATTTAAATATTTAAACTTGTGACAGCAGGAATGTTCCTGCAGTGCGTTTGTTGCAGGATGTAGGAAGTGATGGGACACAGTTGGTGCCACTGACCACTACACCTGTGGGAACTGTGTCCAAATGCAGCTCCTCAGGGACTGAGTTAGAGACCTGGAGCAGCAGCTGGATGACCTGCAGTCTACCTGGGACGACAAAACCTTCTGGACAGGACCTACAGTCAGGCGGTCACTCCAAGAGGGTTACACAAAAAGCTGGAGAAACTCAGCGGGTGCAGCAGCATCTAAGGAGCGAAGGAGATAGGCGACGTTTCGGGTCGAGACCCTTCCAAGAGTACAGGAGATGTGACGGTTAGAGACGGCAAGGAAGGGGATGAAACGAGTGCAGGTGACCCCGATGGAAGTACCTCTTAATAACAAGTACACCCTCTTGGGGGCTGTCAGGGCAGACGACGCTTCCAGTCCGAGCGGCGCACAGGTCTGTGACTCGAATCCTGGCGCTGAGACTCGACCGCCGAGACCGACGTCAGGCAGAGCCCTAGTGGTGCGTGAGTCGAGTGTCCATTGACAGGAGATTCTGTGGGGACCGGCGAGACTCGAGGATGGTGTGTTGCCTCCCTGGTGCCAGGGTCCAAGACATCTCAGACCGATTTAAGAACATCCTCGAGTGGAAAGGTGAACAGCCGGTAGTTGTGCATGTTGGCACAAATGATGTGGGTAAGAGGAAGGAGATTCTGCAACGTGAGTATAGAGAACTCGGTGGGAGGCTGAAAACAGGGCTTCTAGGGTGGTTATCACTGGGTTGCTTCCAGTACCTCGTGCTAGTGAGGGTAGGAACCGGGAGATAGGGGATCTGAATGTGTGGCTGAGGAGTTAGTGCAGGGGGCAGGGATTTAGATTTCTAGACCACTGGAATCTCTTCAGGGACATGGGTTATGTACAAGTGGGACGGGGTGCACCTTAATTGGAGGGGGACCAACATTCTGGCAGGCAGGTTTGCTAATGCTACACGGGTGGGTTTAAATTAAACAGTGGGGGGTTGGGGTAAACCCCAACTTGTGGAAGAGTATGCATGCTGTTAACGGGAAAGAGTGTAGGAAAGGTCACATTTAAACTAACAGGGCAGGGGGATGGGAACCAAAGCAAGGAGACAGAGGGCCACAAAAGGACAGAAGCAAAAGGTAGAAGGGAGATATGAAAAACAAACCTGAGAGCTTTGTGCCTCATGCGAGGAGCATTCGTAATAAGGTGGATGAATTGAATGCGCAGTTAGTAGTTAAGGGATATGATATAGTTGGAATTGTGGAGACATGGCTCCAGGGTGACCAAGGCTGGGAGCTAAACATGCAGGGGTATTCGATATTCAGGAAGGATAGGCAGAAAGGAAGTGGAGGTGCGGCGACATTGCTGGTTAAAGAGGAGATTAATGCACTAGCAAGAAGAGACATTAGCTTGGATGCTGTAGAATCGGTATGGGTAGAACTGCGAAATACACAAGGGCAGAAAACACTAGTTTGAGTGGTTTACAGACCACCAAACAGCAGTAGGGAGGTTGGGAAAAGCATCAAGCAGGAAATTAGGGATGCATGTGGCAAAGGTACAACGGTTATCATGGGTGACTTTAATCTACAGAAAGATTGGGCCAACCAAATTGGTAGCAGTGCTGAGGAGGATTGTGTATGGGATACCAACTAGAGGGCAGGCCATCCTAGACTGGGTATTGTGTAATGAGGAAGGATTAGTTACCGATCTTGTTGTGGAAGGCCCCTTGGGCAACAGCGACCTGAACACTAGGGTCCTGAACTTGAATAAAGGGGACTTTGAAGGTATGAGATGGAAATTGGCTTGGCAAATTATACTTCAAGGGTTGACAGTGGAGATGCAATGGCGAAGATTTAGATCGCATGGATGAACTCCAGAAATTGTTCATCCCTGTCTGGCTCAACTGTGGATGACAAGGGAACACAAGGATAGTGTTAAAGCCAAGGAATAAGCATATAAATTGGCCAGAAGATGTGGCAAACCAGAGGACTGGGAGAAGTTTAGAACTGAACAGAGGAGGACAAAGAGGTTAATTAAGACGGGAAAAATTTAGTTTTCATCTGCAATTTGAGAAGGAGAAGGTTAAATCGGAAGTGGCGGTGATGCAGTTGAACGAAGGGGATTATGAAGGCATGAGGGAGGAGCTGGCCAAGGTAGACTGGAAAGGGATCCTAGCAGCAATGACGGTGGAACAGCAATGGCAGGAGTTTCTGGGCATAATCTGGAAGATGCAGGATCATTTAATTCCTAAAGGGAAGAAAGATTCTAAGGGAAGTAGGAGGCAACTGTGGCTGACAAGAGAAGTTAGGGATAGAATAAAACTAAAAGAAAAGATGTATAACACAACAAAGAGTGTTGGAAGCCAGAGGATTGGGAAACTTTCATAGGACAACAGAACAACACAAAACTGGCAATACGGGCTGAAAAGATTAAGTACGAGGGGAAGCTGGCCAGGAATATAAAGAAGGACAGTAAAAGCTGCTTGAGAAATGTTAAGGGAAAAAGAGTAGCAAAGTCAAATGTGGGTCCCTTGAAGGCAGACACGGGTGAAATTATTATGGGAAACAAGGAAATGGCAGAAGAGTTGAATAGGTACTTTGGATCTGTCTTCACTAAGGAGGACACAAACAGTCTCCCAGATGTACTGGAGGACAGAGGATCTAAGGGGGTAGAGGAACTGAAATAAATTTGCATTAGGCGAGAAATAGCATTGGGTTGGCTAATGGGACTGAAGGATGATAAATCCCCTGGACCTGATGGTCTGCATCCCAGGGTCCTCAGGGAGGTGGCTCTAGAAATAGTGGAAGCATTGGTGATCATTTTCCAATGTTCAATAGATTCAGGATCAGTTCCTGTGGATTGGAGGATAGCTAATGTTACCCCACATTTCAAGAAAGGAGCGAGAGAGAAAACGGGGAATTACAGACCAGTTAGCCTGACTTTGGTGGTGGGAAAGATGCTGGAGTCAATTATTATAGAGGTAATAATGGGGCATTTAGATAGTAGTAAAAGGATTAGTCCAAGTCAACATGGATTTATGAAAGGGAAATCATGCTTGACTAATCTTCTGGAATTTTTTGAGGATGTGACAAGTAAAATGGATGAAGGGGTGCCAGTGGATGTAGTGTATCTAGACTTTCAGAAAGCCTTTGATAAGGTCCCGCACGAGAGACTGGTGACTAAAATTAGAGCACATGGTATTGGGGGTATGGTGTTGACATGGATAGAAAATTGGTTGGCAGACCAGAAGCAAAGAGTAGGAGTGAACGGGTCCTTTTCAGAATGGCAGGCAGTGGCGAGTGGAGTGCCGCAAGGCTCGGTGTTGGGGCCGCAACTGTTTACCATATATATTAATGATTTGGAAGAGGGAATTAGGAGCAACACTAGCAAGTTTGCGGATGACACAAAGCTGGGTGGCAGGGTGAACTGTGAAGAGGATGTTAGGAGGTTGCAGGGGGATCTGGACAGGTTGAGTGAGTGGGCAGATGCGTGGCAGATGCAGTATAATATAGATAAATGTGAGGTTATCCACTTTGGCGGCAAAAACAAGGGGGCAGATTATTATCTCAATGGGGTTAGGTAAGGGGGAGGTACAGCGAGACCTGCGTGTCCTTGTACACCGGTCACTGAAAGTTGGCGTGCAGGTACAGCAGGCAGTGAAGAAAGCTAATGAAATGTTGGCCTTCATAACAAGAGGATTTCAGTACAGGAGTAAAGAGGTTCTTCTGCATTTGTATAGGGCTCTGGTGAAACCACATCTGGAGTACTGTGTACAGTTTTGGTCTCCTAATTTGAGGAAGGACATCCTTGTGATTGAGGCAGTGCAGCGTAGGTTCACGAGATTGATCCCTGGGATGGCGGGAATGTCATAGGAGGAAAGATTGAAAAGACTAGGCTTGTATTCACTGGAGTTTAGAAGGATGAGGGGGAATCTTATAAAAACATATAAAATTATAAGAGGACTGGACAAGCTGGATGCAGGAAAAATGTACTCAATGTTGGGCGTCCAGAACCAGGGGCCACAGTTTTAGAATAAAGGGGAGGTCATTTAAGACTGTGAGAAAAAACATTTTCACCCAGAGAGTTGTGAATTTATGGAATTCCCTGCCACAGAGGGCAGTGGAGGCCAAATCACTGGATGGATTTAAGAGAGAGTTGGATAGAGCTCTAAGGGCAAGTGGTGTCAAGGGATATGGGCAGAAGGCAGGCACGGGTTATTGATAGCAGACGATCAGCCATGATCACAATGAATGGCGGTGCTGGCTCGAAGGGCCGAATGGCCTCCTCCTGCACCTATTTTGTATGTTTCTATGTTTCATAGTTAACATAGAAACATAGATAATAGGTGCAGGAGTAAGCCATTCGCCCCTTCGAGCCTGCACCGCCATTCAATATGATCATGGCTGATCATCCAACTCAGTATCCTGTACCTCCCTTCTCTCCATACCCCCTGATCCCTTTAGCCACAAGGACCACATCTAACTCCCTCTTAATATATAGCCAATGAACTGGCCTCAACTACCTTCTGTGGTAGAGAATTCCAGAGACTCACCACTCTTTGTGTGAAAAAAGTTTTCTTCATCTCGGTCCTAAAGGAATTCCCCCTTATCCTTAGACTGTGACCCCTTGTTCTGGACCTCCCCAACATCGGGAACAATCTTCCTGCATCTAGCCTGTCCAACCCCTTAAGAATTTTGTAAGTTTCTATAAGATCCCCCCTCAATCTTCTAAATGCTAGCGAGTACAAGCCAAGTCTATCCAGTCTTTCCTCATATGAAAGTCCTGTCATCCCAGGAATCAGTCTGGTGAACCTTCTCTGTACCCCCTCTATGGCAAGAATGTCTTTCCTCAGATTTGGAGACCAAAACTGTACACAATACTCCCGGTGTGGTCTCACCAAAACCCTGTACAACTGCAGTAGAACCTCCCTGCTCCTATACTCAAATCCTTTCGCTATGAATGCTAACATACCATTTGCTTTCTTCACTGCCTGCTGCACCTGCATGCCTACTTTCAATGACTAGTGTACCATGACACCCAGGTCTCGTTGCATCTCCCCTTTTCTTAATCGGCCACCATTAAGATAATAGTCTACCCTCCTGTTTTTGCCACCAAAGTAGATAACCTCACATGTATCCACATTATACTGCATCTGCCATGCATTTGCCCACTCACCCAGCCTATCCAAGTCACCTTGCAGCCTCCTAGCATCCGCCTCACAGCTAACACTACCCCCCAGCTTAGTGTCATCCGCAAACTTGGAGATGTTGCATTAAATTCCCTCATCCAGATCATTAATATATATTGTAAATAGCTGGGGTCCCAGCACTTAGCCTTGCGGTACCCCACTAGTCACTGCCTGCCATTGTGAAAAGGACCCGTTTACTCCTACCCTTTGCTTCCTGTCTGCCAGCCAGTTCTCTATCCACATCAATACTGAACCCCCAATACCGTGTGCTTTAAGTTTGTATACGAATCCAGGGCTGCCAACTCTCACGCTTTGAACGTGAGACTCACGCATTTGAAGAAACTCTCACGCCCTCACGCTGATCAGAAATGTCTCACGCTCTGTGGTGAGAAATTCTGTGATCAACGAAAATGTCAAAACTCAGATATACTGCATGGTCCACGGGTGTTGGAGAGCCGGGGCTGAGGGAGGGATGGAAGCAGATGCAGCGGTGGGACAGATGCGGGGAGCCGGTGCTGGCGAGTGTTTGCTGGGGACAGATGCTGCGAAGGGGGCTGCCGAGTGTTTGCGGAGCTGCCCAGTTGCTCGCTGCAACTCCAGCCATGGAGCAGTTCCGGTGCTAGAGTCCCGGGCCGGTCGGAGGGGGCTGCCGATGGGACAGAGACTCTCAAAGGGAGGTGGAGAGAGAGGGGCTGGGAGAGAGGGGAGAGACAGAGGGGGAGTGAATGGGGAGAGAGAAGAGGGGGAGGGGGAGAGAGGGGAGAGAGTGAGATGGGAGAGGGGGCGAAGAGAGAGAGGGGTGAGAGGGAAGAGAGAGGGAAGAAAGAGAGGGTGGAGAGGGGGAGGGTAGCAGAGAATGGGAGAGAGGGCGGAAAGGAGAGAGAGAGGGAAAGAGAAAAATGGGGGAAAGAGGGAAATGGGGGGAAAAGAGAAATATGAGATAGAGACAGAGGAGAAAGAGAGAGGCGAGAGGGAGCAAGGGGAAGAGTGAGGTGGGAGGGAGAAATGGGGGGGGAGAGAGGAGGGAGCGGGAGGGGGAGAGAGGGGGAGATAGAGAGGGAGGGAGAAAGAGATAGAGAGAGGGGGAGAGGAAGAGAGAGAAGGGGATTGGGAGAGGGGGAAGCGAGGGGGAGAGAGGGGGTGAGGGGGAGAGAGAAAAAAGGGGGAGAGAGAGAGGGTGAGAGAGGGAGGGAGAGAGGGGGAGAGAGAGAGGGAGGGAGTGAGGGGGAGAGAGAGTTGGGGGAAAAAGAGAGGAGAGAGAGAGGGAGGGAGGAGGAGAGGCCCGGGGAGCCGTTGGAGACAGAGGGTGGAGCTACCTGCTGTGAGTATAAATCTAGCGCGGGGCTTGCTTTTCACAGAGGCCCGGGGAGCCGTGGGTCAGTGAGGGTGGAGCTACCTGCACTGTGAGACCAGCAGCTGCAACGTTCCATCTTCCAGTGAGGGAATCTGGTGGAATGTTCTGATTGGTTGAAGAGGACCAGAGGAAGCAGCTGATTGGCTGCAACCCAGGGTTTACATTTCTACATTTCTGCCTACAGGTTTAAGGATTCTGGGTGCTAAGGATTCTGGGTGTTAGGGATTCAGTATTTATTAGTAAAGTTTCAAAAATAAAGTTTTGTGTTTAATAAAAAATAAAAAATAAATTTTTTTAAATTTTTTAAAAATATATATATATTTAATAGAGTAATTTGGGAGTAAGATGTCAGTGGAGATTGGCCCCATGGTTTGCTCAGCCTGCAACATGTGGGAGATCAGGGATATGGTCGGTGTCCCTGATGACTACATTTGCAGGAAGTGTGTCCAGCTGCAGCTCCTGGCAGACCGCATTGAACGATTGGAGCTGCGGCTGGATTCATACTGGAGCACCCACGATGCAGAGAAAGTCGTGGACAGCACATACAGCGAGTTGGTCACGCCACAGGTAAAAGGTAGGAGGACAGAAAGGGAGCGGGTGGCCAATAGCCAGCAAAGCAGCAGGCAGATAGTGCAGGAGTCCCCTGCGGTCATCTCCCTACTCAACAGGTTTACCATTTTGGATACTGTTGAGGGAGATGGCTCATCAGGGGAATGCAGCAGCAGCTAAGTTCATGGCACCATGGGTGGCTCTGCAGCACATGATGGGGGAAAAAAGAGGGGAAGGGCTATTGTAATAGGGGATTCAATTGTCAGGGGAATAGATAGGCGTTTCTGCGGCCGCAAAAGAGACTCCAGGATGGTATGTTGCCTCCCTGGTGCAAAGGTCAGGGATGTTACTGAACGGCTGCAGAACATTCTGGAGGGGGAGGGTGAACAGCCAGTTGTCGTGGTGCATATTGGCACCAACGATATAGGGAAAAAAAGGGATGAGGTCCTACAAGGTGAATTTAGGGAGCTAGGAGATAAACTCAAAAGTAGGACCTCAAAGGTAATAATCTCTGGATTATTACCAGTACCACGGGCCAGTCAGAGTAGAAATAGGAGGATATTGCAGATGAATACGTGGCTTGAAAAATGGTGCAAGGGGGAGGGATTCAAATCTTTAGGGCACTGGAACCATTTCTGGGGGAGGTGGGACCAGTACAAACAGGACGGTCTGCACCTGGGCTGGAATGGAACCAATGTCATTGGGGGAGTGTTTGCTAGTGCTGTCAGGGAGGATTTAAACTAATGTGGCAGGGGGATGGGTACAAGAGCAGAGAGGCAGTTGGGTGTAAAACGAGAGTGGAAGCAATAGGGAGCAAGGTGAAAAGTAAAAGTGGCAGGCAGACAAAACCAGGGCAAAAATCAAAAAGGGCCACTTCTCAACAAAATTGTATAAGGGGTAAGAGCGTTGTAAAAACAAGCCTGAAGGCTTTGTGTCTCAATGCAAGGAGTATTCGTAATAAGGTGGATGAGTTGAACGTGCAGATAGCTATTAATGAGTATGATATAGTTGGGATCACGGAGACATGGCTCCAGGGTGACCAAGGCTGGGAGCTGAACATCCAGGGATATTCAATATTCAGGAGGGATAGAGAGAAAGGAAAAGGAGGTGGGGTAGCGTTGCTGGTTAGAGAGGAGATTAATGCAATGGAAAGGAAGGACATTAGCTTGGAGCATGTGGAATGGGTGTGGGTAGAGCTGCGAAACACTAAGGGGCAGAAAACGCTAATGGGAGTTGTGTACAGGCCACCTAACAGTAGTAGTGGAGTTGGGGATGGCATCAAACAGGAAATTAGAAATGCGTGCAACAAAAGCAAAACAGTTATAATGGGTGACTTCAATCTACATATAGATTGGGTGAATCAAATTGGCAGGGGCGCCGAGGAAGAGGATTTTTTGGAAAGTATGAGGGATAGTTATCTAAATCAACATGTACAGGAACCAACGAGAGAGCAGGCTATTTTAGACTGGGTATTAAGTAATGAGGAAGGGTTAGTTAGCAGTCTTATTGTGCGTGCCCCCTTGGGCAAGAGTGACCATAATATGGTCGAGTTCTTCATTAGGATGGAGAGTGACATTGTTAATTCAGAAACAATGGTTCTGAACTTATGGAAAGGTAACTTTCAGGGTACGAGACGTGAATTGGCCAAGATTGACTGGCAATCAATTCTAAAAGGGTTGACGGTGGATACGCAATGGAAGACATTTAAAGACTGCATGGATGAACTACAAAAATTGTTCATCCCAATTTGGCAAAAGAATAGATCAGGGAAGGTAGTGCATCCGTGGATCACAAGGGAAATCAGGGATAGTATCAAAGCAAAGGATGATGCGTACAAAGTAGCCAGAAAAAGCAGCATACCAGAGGACTGTGTACTGGAGGACAGAGGATCTAAGGGGGTAGAGGAACTGAAATAAATTTGCATTAGGCGAGAAATAGCATTGGGTTGGCTAATGGGACTGAAGGATGATAAATCCCCTGGACCTGATGGTCTGCATCCCAGGGTCCTCAGGGAGGTGGCTCTAGAAATAGTGGAAGCATTGGTGATCATTTTCCAATGTTCAATAGATTCAGGATCAGTTCCTGTGGATTGGAGGATAGCTAATGTTACCCCACATTTCAAGAAAGGAGCGAGAGAGAAAACGGGGAATTACAGACCAGTTAGCCTGACTTTGGTGGTGGGAAAGATGCTGGAGTCAATTATTATAGAGGTAATAATGGGGCATTTAGATAGTAGTAAAAGGATTAGTCCAAGTCAACATGGATTTATGAAAGGGAAATCATGCTTGACTAATCTTCTGGAATTTTTTGAGGATGTGACAAGTAAAATGGATGAAGGGGTGCCAGTGGATGTAGTGTATCTAGACTTTCAGAAAGCCTTTGATAAGGTCCCGCACGAGAGACTGGTGACTAAAATTAGAGCACATGGTATTGGGGGTATGGTGTTGACATGGATAGAAAATTGGTTGGCAGACCAGAAGCAAAGAGTAGGAGTGAACGGGTCCTTTTCAGAATGGCAGGCAGTGGCGAGTGGAGTGCCGCAAGGCTCGGTGTTGGGGCCGCAACTGTTTACCATATATATTAATGATTTGGAAGAGGGAATTAGGAGCAACACTAGCAAGTTTGCGGATGACACAAAGCTGGGTGGCAGGGTGAACTGTGAAGAGGATGTTAGGAGGTTGCAGGGGGATCTGGACAGGTTGAGTGAGTGGGCAGATGCGTGGCAGATGCAGTATAATATAGATAAATGTGAGGTTATCCACTTTGGCGGCAAAAACAAGGGGGCAGATTATTATCTCAATGGGGTTAGGTAAGGGGGAGGTACAGCGAGACCTGCGTGTCCTTGTACACCGGTCACTGAAAGTTGGCGTGCAGGTACAGCAGGCAGTGAAGAAAGCTAATGAAATGTTGGCCTTCATAACAAGAGGATTTCAGTACAGGAGTAAAGAGGTTCTTCTGCATTTGTATAGGGCTCTGGTGAAACCACATCTGGAGTACTGTGTACAGTTTTGGTCTCCTAATTTGAGGAAGGACATCCTTGTGATTGAGGCAGTGCAGCGTAGGTTCACGAGATTGATCCCTGGGATGGCGGGAATGTCATAGGAGGAAAGATTGAAAAGACTAGGCTTGTATTCACTGGAGTTTAGAAGGATGAGGGGGAATCTTATAAAAACATATAAAATTATAAGAGGACTGGACAAGCTGGATGCAGGAAAAATGTACTCAATGTTGGGCGTCCAGAACCAGGGGCCACAGTTTTAGAATAAAGGGGAGGTCATTTAAGACTGTGAGAAAAAACATTTTCACCCAGAGAGTTGTGAATTTATGGAATTCCCTGCCACAGAGGGCAGTGGAGGCCAAATCACTGGATGGATTTAAGAGAGAGTTGGATAGAGCTCTAAGGGCAAGTGGTGTCAAGGGATATGGGCAGAAGGCAGGCACGGGTTATTGATAGCAGACGATCAGCCATGATCACAATGAATGGCGGTGCTGGCTCGAAGGGCCGAATGGCCTCCTCCTGCACCTATTTTGTATGTTTCTATGTTTCATAGTTAACATAGAAACATAGATAATAGGTGCAGGAGTAAGCCATTCGCCCCTTCGAGCCTGCACCGCCATTCAATATGATCATGGCTGATCATCCAACTCAGTATCCTGTACCTCCCTTCTCTCCATACCCCCTGATCCCTTTAGCCACAAGGACCACATCTAACTCCCTCTTAATATATAGCCAATGAACTGGCCTCAACTACCTTCTGTGGTAGAGAATTCCAGAGACTCACCACTCTTTGTGTGAAAAAAGTTTTCTTCATCTCGGTCCTAAAGGAATTCCCCCTTATCCTTAGACTGTGACCCCTTGTTCTGGACCTCCCCAACATCGGGAACAATCTTCCTGCATCTAGCCTGTCCAACCCCTTAAGAATTTTGTAAGTTTCTATAAGATCCCCCCTCAATCTTCTAAATGCTAGCGAGTACAAGCCAAGTCTATCCAGTCTTTCCTCATATGAAAGTCCTGTCATCCCAGGAATCAGTCTGGTGAACCTTCTCTGTACCCCCTCTATGGCAAGAATGTCTTTCCTCAGATTTGGAGACCAAAACTGTACACAATACTCCCGGTGTGGTCTCACCAAAACCCTGTACAACTGCAGTAGAACCTCCCTGCTCCTATACTCAAATCCTTTCGCTATGAATGCTAACATACCATTTGCTTTCTTCACTGCCTGCTGCACCTGCATGCCTACTTTCAATGACTAGTGTACCATGACACCCAGGTCTCGTTGCATCTCCCCTTTTCTTAATCGGCCACCATTAAGATAATAGTCTACCCTCCTGTTTTTGCCACCAAAGTAGATAACCTCACATGTATCCACATTATACTGCATCTGCCATGCATTTGCCCACTCACCCAGCCTATCCAAGTCACCTTGCAGCCTCCTAGCATCCGCCTCACAGCTAACACTACCCCCCAGCTTAGTGTCATCCGCAAACTTGGAGATGTTGCATTAAATTCCCTCATCCAGATCATTAATATATATTGTAAATAGCTGGGGTCCCAGCACTTAGCCTTGCGGTACCCCACTAGTCACTGCCTGCCATTGTGAAAAGGACCCGTTTACTCCTACCCTTTGCTTCCTGTCTGCCAGCCAGTTCTCTATCCACATCAATACTGAACCCCCAATACCGTGTGCTTTAAGTTTGTATACGAATCCAGGGCTGCCAACTCTCACGCTTTGAACGTGAGACTCACGCATTTGAAGAAACTCTCACGCCCTCACGCTGATCAGAAATGTCTCACGCTCTGTGGTGAGAAATTCTGTGATCAACGAAAATGTCAAAACTCAGATATACTGCATGGTCCACGGGTGTTGGAGAGCCGGGGCTGAGGGAGGGATGGAAGCAGATGCAGCGGTGGGACAGATGCGGGGAGCCGGTGCTGGCGAGTGTTTGCTGGGGACAGATGCTGCGAAGGGGGCTGCCGAGTGTTTGCGGAGCTGCCCAGTTGCTCGCTGCAACTCCAGCCATGGAGCAGTTCCGGTGCTAGAGTCCCGGGCCGGTCGGAGGGGGCTGCCGATGGGACAGAGACTCTCAAAGGGAGGTGGAGAGAGAGGGGCTGGGAGAGAGGGGAGAGACAGAGGGGGAGTGAATGGGGAGAGAGAAGAGGGGGAGGGGGAGAGAGGGGAGAGAGTGAGATGGGAGAGGGGGCGAAGAGAGAGAGGGGTGAGAGGGAAGAGAGAGGGAAGAAAGAGAGGGTGGAGAGGGGGAGGGTAGCAGAGAATGGGAGAGAGGGCGGAAAGGAGAGAGAGAGGGAAAGAGAAAAATGGGGGAAAGAGGGAAATGGGGGGAAAAGAGAAATATGAGATAGAGACAGAGGAGAAAGAGAGAGGCGAGAGGGAGCAAGGGGAAGAGTGAGGTGGGAGGGAGAAATGGGGGGGGAGAGAGGAGGGAGCGGGAGGGGGAGAGAGGGGGAGATAGAGAGGGAGGGAGAAAGAGATAGAGAGAGGGGGAGAGGAAGAGAGAGAAGGGGATTGGGAGAGGGGGAAGCGAGGGGGAGAGAGGGGGTGAGGGGGAGAGAGAAAAAAGGGGGAGAGAGAGAGGGTGAGAGAGGGAGGGAGAGAGGGGGAGAGAGAGAGGGAGGGAGTGAGGGGGAGAGAGAGTTGGGGGAAAAAGAGAGGAGAGAGAGAGGGAGGGAGGAGGAGAGGCCCGGGGAGCCGTTGGAGACAGAGGGTGGAGCTACCTGCTGTGAGTATAAATCTAGCGCGGGGCTTGCTTTTCACAGAGGCCCGGGGAGCCGTGGGTCAGTGAGGGTGGAGCTACCTGCACTGTGAGACCAGCAGCTGCAACGTTCCATCTTCCAGTGAGGGAATCTGGTGGAATGTTCTGATTGGTTGAAGAGGACCAGAGGAAGCAGCTGATTGGCTGCAACCCAGGGTTTACATTTCTACATTTCTGCCTACAGGTTTAAGGATTCTGGGTGCTAAGGATTCTGGGTGTTAGGGATTCAGTATTTATTAGTAAAGTTTCAAAAATAAAGTTTTGTGTTTAATAAAAAATAAAAAATAAATTTTTTTAAATTTTTTAAAAATATATATATATTTAATAGAGTAATTTGGGAGTAAGATGTCAGTGGAGATTGGCCCCATGGTTTGCTCAGCCTGCAACATGTGGGAGATCAGGGATATGGTCGGTGTCCCTGATGACTACATTTGCAGGAAGTGTGTCCAGCTGCAGCTCCTGGCAGACCGCATTGAACGATTGGAGCTGCGGCTGGATTCATACTGGAGCACCCACGATGCAGAGAAAGTCGTGGACAGCACATACAGCGAGTTGGTCACGCCACAGGTAAAAGGTAGGAGGACAGAAAGGGAGCGGGTGGCCAATAGCCAGCAAAGCAGCAGGCAGATAGTGCAGGAGTCCCCTGCGGTCATCTCCCTACTCAACAGGTTTACCATTTTGGATACTGTTGAGGGAGATGGCTCATCAGGGGAATGCAGCAGCAGCTAAGTTCATGGCACCATGGGTGGCTCTGCAGCACATGATGGGGGAAAAAAGAGGGGAAGGGCTATTGTAATAGGGGATTCAATTGTCAGGGGAATAGATAGGCGTTTCTGCGGCCGCAAAAGAGACTCCAGGATGGTATGTTGCCTCCCTGGTGCAAAGGTCAGGGATGTTACTGAACGGCTGCAGAACATTCTGGAGGGGGAGGGTGAACAGCCAGTTGTCGTGGTGCATATTGGCACCAACGATATAGGGAAAAAAAGGGATGAGGTCCTACAAGGTGAATTTAGGGAGCTAGGAGATAAACTCAAAAGTAGGACCTCAAAGGTAATAATCTCTGGATTATTACCAGTACCACGGGCCAGTCAGAGTAGAAATAGGAGGATATTGCAGATGAATACGTGGCTTGAAAAATGGTGCAAGGGGGAGGGATTCAAATCTTTAGGGCACTGGAACCATTTCTGGGGGAGGTGGGACCAGTACAAACAGGACGGTCTGCACCTGGGCTGGAATGGAACCAATGTCATTGGGGGAGTGTTTGCTAGTGCTGTCAGGGAGGATTTAAACTAATGTGGCAGGGGGATGGGTACAAGAGCAGAGAGGCAGTTGGGTGTAAAACGAGAGTGGAAGCAATAGGGAGCAAGGTGAAAAGTAAAAGTGGCAGGCAGACAAAACCAGGGCAAAAATCAAAAAGGGCCACTTCTCAACAAAATTGTATAAGGGGTAAGAGCGTTGTAAAAACAAGCCTGAAGGCTTTGTGTCTCAATGCAAGGAGTATTCGTAATAAGGTGGATGAGTTGAACGTGCAGATAGCTATTAATGAGTATGATATAGTTGGGATCACGGAGACATGGCTCCAGGGTGACCAAGGCTGGGAGCTGAACATCCAGGGATATTCAATATTCAGGAGGGATAGAGAGAAAGGAAAAGGAGGTGGGGTAGCGTTGCTGGTTAGAGAGGAGATTAATGCAATGGAAAGGAAGGACATTAGCTTGGAGCATGTGGAATGGGTGTGGGTAGAGCTGCGAAACACTAAGGGGCAGAAAACGCTAATGGGAGTTGTGTACAGGCCACCTAACAGTAGTAGTGGAGTTGGGGATGGCATCAAACAGGAAATTAGAAATGCGTGCAACAAAAGCAAAACAGTTATAATGGGTGACTTCAATCTACATATAGATTGGGTGAATCAAATTGGCAGGGGCGCCGAGGAAGAGGATTTTTTGGAAAGTATGAGGGATAGTTATCTAAATCAACATGTACAGGAACCAACGAGAGAGCAGGCTATTTTAGACTGGGTATTAAGTAATGAGGAAGGGTTAGTTAGCAGTCTTATTGTGCGTGCCCCCTTGGGCAAGAGTGACCATAATATGGTCGAGTTCTTCATTAGGATGGAGAGTGACATTGTTAATTCAGAAACAATGGTTCTGAACTTATGGAAAGGTAACTTTCAGGGTACGAGACGTGAATTGGCCAAGATTGACTGGCAATCAATTCTAAAAGGGTTGACGGTGGATACGCAATGGAAGACATTTAAAGACTGCATGGATGAACTACAAAAATTGTTCATCCCAATTTGGCAAAAGAATAGATCAGGGAAGGTAGTGCATCCGTGGATCACAAGGGAAATCAGGGATAGTATCAAAGCAAAGGATGATGCGTACAAAGTAGCCAGAAAAAGCAGCATACCAGAGGACTGGGAGAAATTCAGAGACCAGCAGAGAAGGACAAAGGGCTTGATTAGGAAAAGAAAAATAGATTATGAAAGAAAACTGGCAGGGAACATAAAAACTGACTGAAAAAGTTTTTATAGATATGTGAAGAGAAATAGATTAGTTAAAACAAATGTAGGTCCCTTGCAGTCAGAAACAGGTGAGTTGATCATGGGGAACAAGGATATGGCGGACCAATTGAATAACTACTTTGGTTCCGTCTTCACTAAGGAAGACATAAATAATCTGCCGGAAATAGCAGGGGACCGCAGGTCAAAGGAGTACTTGAGTGAAATCCAGGTTAGTCGGGAAGTGGTGTTGGGTAAATTGAATGGATTAAAGGCCGATAAATCCCCAGGGCCAGATAGGCTGCATCCCAGAGTACTTAAGGAAGTAGCTCCGGAAATAGTGGATGCATTAGTGATAATCTTTCAAAACTCTTTAGATTCTGGAGTAGTTCCTGAGGATTGGCGTGTAGCAAACATAACCCCTCTTTTTAAGAAGGGGGGGGAGAGAAAACGGGGAATTACAGACCAGTTAGTCTAACATCGATAGTGGGGAAACTGCTAGAGTCAGTTATTAAAGATGGGATAGCAGCACATTTGGAAAGTGGTGAAATCATTGGACAAAATCAGCATGGATTTACGAAAGGTAAATCATGTCTGACGAATCTTGTGGAATTTTTCGAGGATGTAACTAGTAGCGTGGATGGGGGAGAACCAGTGGATGTGGTGTATCTGGACTTCCAGAAGGCCTTCGACAAGGTCCCACATAAGCGATTAGTATATAAACTTAAAGCATATGGCATTGGGGGTTCAGTATTGATGTGGATAGAGAACTGGCTGGCAAACAGGAAGCAAAGAGTAGGAGTAAACGGGTCCTTTTCAAAATGGCACACTTCACAACGGCAGGCAGTGACTAGTGGGGTACCCCAAGGCTCAGTGCTGGGACCCCAGCTATTTACAATATACATAAATGATCTGGATGAGGGAA